>CATIWC010001242.1:0-412180 GCA_948472305.1 Vicia faba
ATATATATATATATATATATTTATTTAAATATATTAAGTATGTATCCAATAAAATAAAATATTTACAAAAATAAAATATATTCAAGAAAATATTTTCAATGTGAATAAAAATAAGGAATAAAAATAAAAGTATTATTTACATTATTTTTAAATTTAAATAAATAATAAAAGCATTAAAAATGTTTTTTTTATGTTAGAAAGAAAAGAATAAAATGCCAAATAAATGTAAAAAAAATGTGAAAATATTTTTAAGCATTTTTTATATTTGGGGATAAATAAATAAAATCAGAAATGAAATTAAAATGCAAAAATAACAAAATATAAAGAAATTGGGCCAGGGGGTGTAAAACTGAAAATGAGGGGTGTTAGAAGTAGAAACAAGCCAACCCAACCCATTTCCACTTCATCTTCTTCCTCCAGACAAAAAAAACGCGCGCCCTGTATTCAAACTGCTAACTCCTGTATTTGTGATCTTTTGCCAAAACTCAAAACATGAAACTTGTAGAGCATTAAACCACGATTCTAACCATATAAAAAACTTAATCTAACTCTCAAAGACCAGAGAGAATTTCTCTGGCCCTAAAATCTGACATAGTTTTTTTCAGCATGTTCATGGATGAAATTCTCTTAGCACGCTTAATATAAATGAAAACTGAGCATATGTATGGCTTCATAGCAATGAGTACTACATCTTTCATTAACAAACTTAAGGCTAAATGTTCCTAAATAGAGAGATAGAAGTTTGAGAAATACCTGTTTCAGTCAGCTCGAGTATGGCAATGCAGCAACTTTCAGTGAGGCCTGAGGTTCTTTTGAGCTTGCTTGATGTTCCCTGGACCTATCCCAATGCTTAGTTTGCTTTGAAATGGTCTGAATCTCTCTATAGAACTCAACATGCAAAGCTTCAAAACAGAAATGGTGAACACTGTAAATGGAGTTACAGTTGGCAATAGAGGTTTGGGATAGCTTGAGTGAGTTGAATGGAAGGTATTGGAACAAGTTTGAGGCCAAACGCACGAGTAGTTTGTGTGATGGATGTGAATCTGCAGGGAGTGCCCTGTTTTTGCAAGAAGAATGTGATTTGGTGTTTTTGAAGGCTTGAGGGCTCAACAATTCGTGTTTATGGCTCAGGGAAATGCACAAAACCTGTTTGAAATGTTGGCTAGAGTTGAATATATCAGATGCCCAAGTTATGTCCTTTTGGCAAGTTGACTTGTTTTGAAAGAAAAGTGTGAAGTGATATGAGGTAGGCCTGTACAGGCTATCTCCAAGCATGCACAAGTTTCTTGT
Organism: Vicia faba; assembly: GCA_948472305.1. NCBI lineage: Eukaryota > Viridiplantae > Streptophyta > Magnoliopsida > Fabales > Fabaceae > Vicia > Vicia faba. Next base: position 1,291 of record CATIWC010001242.1, read on the forward strand.
ACCTTTGCCTGAGTTTGTGGAACTTATTTGCTGCAAAGAAAGAGGTCCAAGGCTCAAGAGAAGCAATATTGACATAAAGTTGCCTTTATGAAAATGGAAGTGCCACCTTTATGCCAAAAATGGATTTATTCATTGTGCTAAGCTCTAATGATCAGAATAACACCAATGTCCAATGAGTTTGCATTCAATTAAGGAGTCTGAATTGGTTTAGAGACCTGTAATCAAGTACAAAGCTAGTTTGGACAGATTTTGCAACTTGTGTGAACATGTATTTGCCATGGATACAAAGTGAGTTTTTGCCAACTTCAAGCATTCGATTCTCCCTAACCACAAATGTGTTTGAGGAGTTCTTGGATAATTTGGAAAGCTTGAAACATGCACTATAATACATATTTGAAATGCAACTTGAGACTCCAAGTGGAACTATGTGAAAAATGGCCAAGAAGATGGGTCAAAATCCTTGCCTAAACTAGGGCAAAATTTCTCGAAGTTAAAAGTTTTAGGGGACCCTTGTTCATAAAATCATAACTTGAGATACAAACTTCTTTTGAGAAAACTTTGTGAATCAAAGTTGTAGACTTTGTGGGGGACTATAACTTTCATGTTGTAAGTTTTGTTTGAATCCATTTGCATCATGGTGAAAATGTGGTACAAAGTTAGGAAAAATTAAGAAAATTTCATAACTTAGAAAAATTCTAAGTTATGAAAATTTTCAATTTCAAACCCTAATTTGCAATTTTGGGTTTCTTGATGAACAAGTTTCATAATTTGACATATCTTGATGAAAAATGACCCTTGGCACTTGATTTTGACCAAAAAGTCATAGTTTGACTTTTTAGTGTATAGTCAAATTTTGATTAGTTGATTGAAAAATTCATCTATCAATCTCATGCATTTGAGATATTTTGAACTTGTTGAATAGGTCAAGATGATGTCATTGAGTCCTTGAGTCCATGGTTGAGCTTGATTTGCCATTGGCTAGGTCAAAAAGCCAGAAATTGCCTTTATACAGTCAAAATCCTAAAAATGACCATTTTGCCCCTTTTGGTGATCTGATCAAATTTCTTGTGGAATTGTGGTCCAAACTTGATCAAATGGTTCATATGAGTTCATAATGTTGATGTGTGTCAAAATTCATGAGGTTTGACTGTAAATTGGCCACAGTTGACTTTTTCCTAGTTGATTTCTAGGTCAACTGTCCAATTGATTGGGCAAAAATTTGATTCAAGACTTGAAACTTGGTATGGACAAAATTATGAGTCCAATATGAAGTATGAAAATCAATTTGAGCATTGAAGGTCCAAAAATCCTTGTGCAAACTCAAACCCTAATTTAGGTCAACAGTGCAATGAGATGTCTTTGAGCAGAGCAAACCCTAGCTTGATCTTGAGTTCCAAGAGCCTTGTGATGAGAAATGTTGATGAAATGAGAGGGAAAATTTTGGGGTACAATAGTCTTAAAAACGCTGGTGCGACATATCAGCGAGCTATGGTGACTCTCTTTCATGACATGATTCATAAAGAGGTCGAGGTGTATGTGGACGACATGATTGCGAAGTCACAGACTGAGGAAGAACATTTGGTCCATTTGCAGAAGTTGTTTGATCATTTACGAAAGTTCAGGTTAAGGCTTAATCCCAACAAATGCACCTTTGGGGTTCGGTCGGGTAAGTTACTTGGTTTTATCGTGAGTCAACGAGGAATTGAAGTAGATCCAGACAAAGTAAAAGCAATACAGGATATGTCGGCGCCGAAAAATGGAAAGGAAGTACGAGGTTTCCTTTGAAGGTTGAATTACATAGCCAAGTTCATTTCCCATCTTACTTCTACCTGTGAACCCATCTTTAAATTGTTACGCAAGAATCAGGATGTCCGTTGGGATGAGAGTTGTCAAGAAGCTTTCGAGAAGATTAAGCAGTATCTTCAAGAACCACCAATACTCATACCACCAGTTCCAGGGAGACCTCTCATTATGTATGTGATTATGCTTGAAGGATCTATGGATTGTGTGCTCGGACAACATGATGATACTGGACGAAAAGAACACGCCATTTATTACATGAGCAAGAAGTTTACTGATTGTGAATCAAGGCATTCCTTACTTGAGAAGACTTGTTGTGCTCTTACGTGGGCAGCTCGACGTTTGAGTCGGTATATGTTGAGACATTCTACACTTCTGATATATAATATGGATCCGATAAAGTTCATCTTCGAGAAACCAGCACTTACAGGAAGATTGGCTCGGTGGCAAATGCTTTTGTCTGAGTATGACATCCAGTACGTCACACAAAAGGATATCAATGTTAGCATTATTGCTGATCATCTCGCTCACCAACCATCGGAAGAATATCCGCCCATGAAGTTCGATTTTCCAGACGAGGATATTATGAAACTTGATGATAATGGAGGACCTGAACCAGGGGAGCGATGGACTCTCATGTTCGATGGTGCGTCAAATGCTATGGGTCACGGCATTGGGGAAGTTCTAACCTCTCCACGCAACACTCACATACCTTTCACTGCCATATTATGTTTTGATTGCACAAATAATGTTGCTGAATACGAAGCGTGTGTGATGGGCCTTGAAGCAGCCGTTGATTTGAAGATCAAGATTCTTGAAGTTTTTGGGGACTCTGCCTTAGTGATACATTAAGTACGGGGTGATTGGGATACACGACACCCTAATTTAGTTCCATACCGTGATTACATATTAGAGTTGTTGCCCGCTTTCAATGAGGTCACCTTTGAGCACATTCCTAGAGAAGCAAATCAACTGGCAGACGCTCTGGCCACTTTAGCAGCAATGTTCAAAGTCAGTTACCCGAATCATGCACCCAATATAAGGATCTTTCGTTACAAGGAGCCATCACACATTTTCCCTGCTCATTGTCTCACAACTGAAGATGTATCAGGCAAAAGGCCATGGTACTTCGACATCAAAAGATATCTTGAGAAGCAAGAGTACCCCGAAGGTGCTACAATTTGTGATAAGCGGACTCTTAGAAGGTTGGCATCTAAGTTTTTACTGTCAGGAGACGTTATGTACAAGAGAAACTATGATTCGGTTCTGCTCAGATGCGTGGATAGACACGAAGCAGAAACCATTATACGAGAAATACACGAGGGCTCTTTTGGGACTCATGCCAGTGGGCATTCCATGGCCAAGAAAATCCTACGAGCATGTTATTTCTGGATGACGATGGAAAGCGACTATTGTGTATATGCTAAAATGTGCCACAAATGTCAGGTTTATGCAGACAGGATACATGTCCCTCCCACTCCTTTGAATGTGATGACTTCACCATGGCCCTTTGTAATGTGGGGCATCGATATGATTGGACGCATCGAGTCGAGCGCTTCAAATGGACATAGGTTTATCCTTGTTGCTATTGACTACTTCACCAAGTGGGTGGAAGCGGCTTTGTACAAGAATGTGACCAAGCAAGTTGTTACTCGTTTCATCAAAAGAGATATCATTTGTCATTATGGAACTCCTAACAAGATCATCACTAATAACGGGTCAAATCTCAACAACAAGATGATTAAGGAAATGTGTGAAGAGTTCAAGATTGAGCACCATAATCCATCACCTTATCGGCCGAAGATGAATGGGGCAGTTGAAGCCGCTAACAAGAACATAAAGAAGACCATTCAGAAAATGGTGAGAATGTACAAAGATTGGCATGAGATGTTGCCTTTTGCCCTGCATGGCTATCGAACTTCGGTGCGTACTTCCACTGGGGAAACTCCGTTTTCACTAGTCTATGGTATGGATGCGGTACTCCCGATCGAGGTGGAGATTCCTTCCTTAAGGGTTCTGATGGATACTAAGCTTGATGAAGCTGAATGGATTCAAACGAGACTCGACCAACTCAATCTCATCGAAGAAAAGCGCCTGGAAGCCATTTGTCACGGTCACTTATATCAACAGCGTCTCAAGAGAGCATTTGACAAAAAGATTCGGCCTCGAGAGTTCCACACAAGTGACCTGGTCTTAAGGAAGATTCTCCCAATCCACACTAATCCAAGAGGCAAGTGGACTCCCAACTATGAAGGACCGTACATCGTGAAGAAAGCTTTCTCAGGAGGTGCTCTAATCCTGACAAACATGGATCGGGAAGACGTTCCGCTTCCAGTCAATTCAGACTCAGTCAAAAAATACTACGCATAAAAGGACCCGCTAAGTCGAAAACACGAAAGGGCGGCTTAGGCAAAAGTTAGGGCTAAAAAGAAAAAAAGAATAACCCGCTAAGTTGAAAACCTGAAAGGGCGACTTAGGCAAAAATGGGTGTCCCGGTGGATTGAAAACCCGAAAGAGAAATCCAGGCAAAAATTAGGGACAAAAAGCGAGAGACTGCAATCTGAAGACTCTTCACGTACAACCTCCTAATGCGGGATGGATCAATCTAGCTATTATCCTTTGGAAGCACAACACTATGATGACCCAGGATACGGGAACTATAGCAATATCAGTTTTAACGGAAGTTCGATATTTTCTTATTGCCATTTTACTCGTTGTATTTCTTTTCTTCTTCGTAACTTCCTCATTTAGGAGTTATTTCTATGTATGAATGCCCATTCACGGGCCAAACTCATTAATAAAAATTTGCCCTTCCATTAAAAAAATCTTTGTTATGCTCTTTTACATTTTTTTCGTATGCGAATCGTGATTTAAATTCCCTGTTAAGCATTGCATTGAAAACAATAAGTCAATAATAATCACAAGCTAAAATTCGAAACACTACATTACGTGGATAGGAAGGTGTGATATGGTGGGAGAACTGACTTGATGTTTTTGCGTTTTATCGCATATGTTGCGGTTAGCAAGAGTTGCCACCGACTTTTCTTTTATCCAAAAGGAAAGGTGAAAAAGCACAGGAAAGACATTTGAGATGTTTTCTTGAGTTCAGGGGGTAGATTATGAAAAGGGAAGGTATTAACACCCTTTTCATCCATGGTTTTCCATGGGCTCTTAGTTACTTGCTTAGATCACTTGCTTTTGTTTGTTTGAAATTGTGTTTGGTGTGATTTTGAAAGTATTTTGTAAAAGAGGCTATTGTTAGGCAATCTTTGCAATGATTCTCGTTCGTAAGAATGTATACAAAGATGTTTTGTATTTTTGAAATTTTTTTCAATGTTTGTAAGTTGTTTGGAAATGTGTGTGTTTGTTTTGAAAATAGCAAGGATAGTTGTTTGAAATAGGGCAAGTAACTAGAAGTAATCTACCTACTCAAATATCTTTCTTGTGCATTCTCTATTCCTTTGACATTGTTGTCTTACCATTGATTTGGTAAGCAACCCTATCTTTAGATGTAAACGGGACGGGCGTGGGTCATCGTATAACCATGATTAGCAATGTTTGCAAAGTATCTTAGCATTTTTGAGGGACCAAGATCATTTTTGAGGGACCCTAATTTTCTTTAAGAAAATAATATTATCTACTATTTATATACAAAAATATATTAATATGTACACATATATTGAGAAAACGTGTTTTTTAGTATAATTAATAATAAAAAATAAAAATGGTAATATTTTTGTATTTTTATTCTAAGTTTTTTTAAATAAAATAAAAAAAAAATAAATATATTAAGTATGTATCCAATAAAATAAAATATTTACAAAAATAAAATATATTCAAGAAAATATTTTCAATGTGAATAAAAATAAGGAATAAAAATAAAAGTATTATTTACATTATTTTTAAATTTAAATAAATAATAAAAGCATTAAAAATGTTTTTTTTATGTTAGAAAGAAAAGAATAAAATGCCAAATAAATGTAAAAAAAATGTGAAAATATTTTTGAGCATTTTTTATATTTGGGGATAAATAAATAAAATCAGAAATGAAATTAAAATGCAAAAATAACAAAATATAAAGAAATTGGGCCAGGGGGTGTAAAACTGAAAATGGGGGGTGTTAGAAGTAGAAACAAGCCAACCCAGCCCATTTCCACTTCATCTTCTTCCCCCAGACAAAAAAAACGCGCGCCCTGTATTCAAACTGCTAACTCCTGTATTTGTGATCTTTTGCCAAAACTCAAAACATGAAACTTGTAGAGTATTAAACCACGATTCTAACCATATAAAAAACTTAATCTAACTCTCAAAGACCAGAGAGAATTTCTCTGGCCCTAAAATCTGACCTAGTTTTTTCAGCATGTTCATGGATGAAATTCTCTTAGCACGCTTAATATAAATGAAAACTGAGCATATGTATGGCTTCATGGCAATGAGTACTACATCTTTCATTCACAAACCTAAGGCTAAATGTTCCTAAATAGAGAGATAGAAGTTTGAGAAATACCTGTTTCAGTCAAGCTCGAGTATGGCAATGCAGCAACTTTCAGTGAGGCCTGAGGTTCTTTTGATCTTGCTTGATGTTCCCTGGACCTTTCCCAATGCTTAGTTTGCTTTGAAATGGTCTGAATCTCTCTATAGAACTCAACATGCAAAGCTTCAAAACAGAAATGGTGAACACTGTAAATGGAGTTACAGTTGGCAATAGAGGTTTGGGATAGCTTGAGTGAGTTGAATGGAAGGTATTGGAACAAGTTTGAGGCCAAACGCACGAGTGGTTTGTGTGATGGATGTGAATCTGCAAGGAGTGCCCTGTTTTTGCAAGAAGAATGTGATTTGGTGTTTTTGAAGTCTTGAGGGCTCAACAATTCGTGTTTATGGCTCAGGGCAATGCACAAAACTTGTTTGAAATGTTGGCTAGAGTTGAATATATCAGATGCCCAAGTTATGTCCTTTTGGAAAGTTGTCTTGTTTTGAACGAAAAGTGTGAAGTGATATGAGGTAGGCCTGTACAGGCTATCTCCAAGCATGCACAAGTTTCTTGTACCTTTGCCTGAGTTTGTGGAACTTGTTTGCTGCAACTAAAGAGGTCCAAGGCTCAAGAGAAGCAATGTTGACATAAAGTTGCCTTTATGAAAATGGAAGTGCCACCTTTATGCCAAAAATGGATTTATTCATTGTGCCAAGCTCTAATGATCAGAATAACACCAATGTCCAATGAGTTTGCATTCAATTAAGGAGTGTAAATTGGTTTAGAGACCTGTAATCAAGTACAAAGCTAGTTTGGACAGATTTTGCAACTTGTGTGAACATGTATTTGCCATGGATACAAAGTGCGTTTTTGCCAACTTCAAGCATTCGATTCTCCCTAACCACAAATGTGTTTGAGGAGTTCTTGGACAATTTGGAAAGCTTGCAACATGCACTATAATAAATATTTGAAATGCAACTTGAGACTCCAAGTGTAACTATGTGAAAAATGGCCAAGAAGATGGGTCAAAATCCTACCTAAACTAGGGCAAAATTTCTCTAAGTTAAAAGTTTTAGGGACCCTTGTTCCAAAATTCATAACTTGAGATCCAGGCTTCTTTTGAGAAAACTTTGTGAATAAAAGTTTTAGACTTTGTGGAGGACTACAACTTTCATGTTGTAAGTTTTGTTTGAATCCATTTGCATCATGGTGAAAATGTGGGACAAAGTTAGGAAAAATTAAGAAAATTTCATAACTTAGAAAAATTCTAAGTTATGAAAATTTTCAATTTCAAACCCTAATTTGCAATTTTGGGTTTCTTGATGAATAAGTTTCATAATTTGACATATCTTGATGAAAAATGACCCTTGTCGCTTGATGTTGACCAAAAATTCAAAGTTTGACTTTTCAGTGTACAATCAAATTTTGATCAGTTGACTGAAAAATTCATCTGTCAATCCCATGCATTTGAGATCTTTTGAACTTGTTGAATAGGTAAAGATGATGTCATTGAGTCCTTGAGTCCATGGTTGAGCTTGATTTGCCATTGGCTAGATCAAAAAGCCAGAAATTGCCTTTATACAGTCAAAACCCTAAAAATGACCATTTTGCCCTTTTGATGATCTGATCAAATTTCTTGTGGAATTGTGGTCCAAACTTGATCAAATGGTTCATATGAGTTCATAATGTTGATGTGTGTCAAAATTCATGAGGTTTGACTGTAAATTTGCCACAGTTGACTTTTTCCTCAATATAGCTGATTTCTAGGTCAACTGTCCAATTGACTGGGCAAAAATTCGATTCAAGACTTGAAACTTGGTATGGACAAACTTATGAGTCCAATATGAAGTATGAAAATCAATTTGAGCATTGAAGGTCCAAAAATCCTTGTGCAAACTCAAACCCTAATTTAGGTCAACAGTGCAATGAGATGTCTTTGAGCAGAGCAAACCCTAGCTTGATCTTGAGTTCCAAGAGCCTTGTGATGAGAAATGTTGATAAAATGAGAGGGAAAATTTTGGTGTACAACAGTTGCCCCTGTTCAATCTTCTTGAACCTGAAGATTTAGATTGGCAAGTTTTCCTTTCGTGACTCGAAGGTAAAAGAGGATTGGGCACTAGAGTGCCCGTAAATTTGCACTCGTCAAAAATATTGTTGAAGGAATGGGCTTAAAGATGCCATTTGGAGATGGTAACATCTTGCTGGAGATGGGCTTAAAGATGCCATCTAAGATTTGTTTGTTGAAAATCAGTAGAATGAACGCCATAATGGTATCCGTATTTGGAACGTATCCGAGTTGTATCTGGAGATTGGGTTTGTATGAGCAGGGGAACAATGTCTGTGTTTAGAACGTATCCGAGCTAAAACTGTATTTGGTTCTTGAATGAATATCAGAGTGACTACCGTGTCTGGAGTGTATCTTTATTCTGAATGGGTAATAGAGAAACATCTGTGTATAGAGCCTCTATGTGCTGTGGACAAGTTCTGAATGAGTGGCCGAATGACAACCGTGTCTGGAGCGTATCTGGACTGTATCTGAAATTGAGATCTGTATGAGTAGCAGAATGACTTCCGTGTCTGGAGTATATTCGAACTGTAACTGGGATCTGAATAAGTGACAGAATGACTTCCGTGGCGACTGCACTAGGGAGAATCAAACTTCTGGTGTAAGGGTCAGAATGGCATCCGTGTTTGGAGCGTATCTGATCCTGAAGTTGATAGTTGAATCTGAATGAGAGATAGAATGGCCGCCATGTCTAGAGCGTAACTAGTCTGTATCTGAAATTGAGATCTGTATGAGTAGCAGAATGACTTCCGTGTTTGGAGTGTATCCGCACTGTATCTTGGCTTGAAATTTTGAATGAGTAATAGAATGACCGCCGTGTCTGGGGTGTATCCATACTGTATCTGAAATCTCTGAATAGTTATTAATGATAGCTTTTTAATCTTATCCTGAAAAGGGTAAAATGTTAGCTAAAACACGAAGTTATGATGCATGATATGTATGATGCAATGAAACATGTTCCATCAATGTTTATGATATATGAATGTAATGTATGCGCATGTCTGAGGAAAATAAATCCTTGATAACTGGAGATAATGAAATTTTGACTGCGGCCGGGGAAGTAAATTCCTGACCGATGCTGAGGATTCAAAAAATCTTTGATTGTTGAATGATGAGAAATCCTTGCTGACTGCTTGGGGATTAAAGATCTTTGATTGTTGAGAATGAGAAATCCTGGGACCACTGCTGGGGATTGAAAATCCTTGGTGACTTGTGGGTATTTAACAAGAGCTTTGACAACTTTTGCAGGGAATGAGAATCCTTGATGACTTTCCTGGGAGATAAGGAAAACTCCGACGACCTCTACTGGGGAATTAAACCTGGGGGCTTTAAATGGGGAAATCGGAATTTAGAATCTTCGTTCTGTTGGGAAATAATTCTATGGGAAGAGTGTTTATTCTGCCGGATAAATCAGGAGTTTTGGGTTGTATGCCAAATTATTGGGGAATCGTCCTAGTTGTGGATAAGACAAGAAGTTAACTGTTATCTGATTGATTCTCAGACTTTTAAGATAACCTGCTGGGGAAGCTGGGGAAAACTGAATGGTTCCCACTGGGAATTGATAGTTGGAAATTTGACTTTGTTGGGGAAGAAGGTTTAGAATATTCTAGATCCGCCGAGGATATGTATTTCAGGATTTTCGGGCTCCACTGGGGATCGAGAGTTTGGAGACTTAACTCTGATGGGAACTTTGAAATTTAACTCCGTTGGGGGATAAAGTTTAGAATACTCTAGCTCTGCTGGGGATATATACTCCAAGGTTTTAGCTTTGTTGAGGATCTGAATGATGTACTGTAGGGGATTTCTTCTGGAATAGCACAAAGATATCTTCCTACACCTTCAACCTATCAGTAATTATCCTTTCTCAATTTAGTTTCATTTGTAAGCAATGATTATATTCAAATGCATATGCCTATTTAACAAACCATTGGACGTTTTCAAATAAAACATAAGTGTAAAAGGAAAAGAAAGGCAAGCAAGTTTCTGCACTTTGAAGTATTTTTGTATTAACTTTTGTAAGTATTTTTGTACAAAGGAGACAGAAATCCTAGTAAGAGAATGTTGTCGTAAAATTGAGAAAAATTTTATACAAAAGAAATATGGCTATGTGTAACAATTCCATGGGGTTCCCATTCTGCTATAGCCCTCACAACTCTGAGTATCTTGTCCATTCGCTGCTTCGTCCGCCGATGATTGGATTGATCAGAAGCCTGGAGCTTGTTGGTGAAGAGATTGTCCTTAAAGTGATCCGACGAGACATAGTCATGCGCTTTAATTCCCTAACTTTTGCCTGGACCGCCCTTTCGGGTTTTCGATCCACCGGGAAACCCTTTTTTGCCCAAGTCGCCCTTTTGGGTATTCAACTTGCCGGGTGTACAGATTTTGTTTATTTATCCCTAATTTTTGCCTGAACCGCCCTTTTAGGTTTTCGATTCACCGGGATGCCCATTTTTGCCTAAGTCGCCCTTTCAGGTTTTCAACTTGTCGGTTCGTTTTATGCGTAGTATCTTTTGACTATGTCTGCGTTCGCAGGGTGCGGCAAGTCGTCGCCGTCCATGGTGGTCAGAATCATTGCCCCACCAGAAAAGATGTTCTTGATCATAAATGGTCCTTCGTAAGTAGGAGTCCACTTGCCCCTGGGATCACTTTGCGGCAAGATGATCCGCTTGATTACAAGATCTCCGACTTGATATACTTGACGTCTGACTTTCTTGTTGAAAGCCTTGATCATCTGTTTTTGATACGTCTGACCATGACAAATAGCAGTAAGTCGTTTCTCATCGATCAAGTTAAGTTTATCAAGCCGGGTTTGAATCTAATCTTCTTCACTTAAACCGGCATCCTTCATAATCCTTAAGGAAGGAATCTGAACTTCCATAGGTAGAACAACTTCCATGCCATATACCAGAGAAAAGGGGGTTGCCCCAGTTGAAGTATGCGCCGTGGTACGATATCCATGCATAGCAAATGACAACATCTCATGCCAGTCCTTGTAGGTGACTGTCATCTTTTGATTGATCTTCTTGATATTTTTGTTCGCGGCTTCAACAACACCGTTCATCTTCGGCGGATAGGGAGATGAATTGTGATGATAAATCTTGAACTGCTCGCACAGAGCGGTGATCATAGTGTTGTTCAAATTTGTACCGTTGTCTGTGATAATCCTGTTGGGGATACCATACCGGCATATGAGGTTCTGCTTGATAAAGAGGGCAACCACATTCTTTGTAACAGAGGCGTAGGAAGCTACTTCGACCCACTTGGTAAAGTAATCAATAGCGACCAAGATGAAGCGATGTCCATTGGATGTTGTAGGCTTGATCTCTCCAATCATGTCGATTCCCCACATTGCGAATGGCCAAGGAGCTGTTAGCACGTTGAGAGGAACGAGAGGAATATGTACCTTGTCAGCATAGACTTGGCATTTGGGGAAAGTACGGGAATGTTGATGACAATCAGCTTCCATGGTAGACCAGTAGTAGCCTGCCCTTAAAATCTTCTTAGCCATCGTATGCCCGTCCAAGTGGGTGCCAAATGTGCCACTATGTATTTCGGTCATGATCAACTCTGCTTCAACCTTGTCCACACAACAAAGTAGAACACAATCATGGTTGCGCTTATAAAGGATACCATTGCTCAGGAAGAACTTGGCAGCAAATCTCCTTAAGAACTTTTTGTCATTGACGGAAGCTCCTTCAGGATATTCTCGAGTCTGGAGATACCTTTTGATTTCATGAAACCAGGGTTGTTCCACTACTTCTTCAGTATTAATCTCATGACAGTGCACAGGTTTGTCCATCTGCTCGATGGTGATTTGAGGAGCCTCATTATCCCAGTTGAGTTTAAACATGGAAGACATTGTAGATAGAGCATCTGCCAGCTGATTTTCTTCTCGCGGAAAATGCTCAAAGGTAATTTGCTCGAAATGAGACAACAATGTCAAGACATGTTCTTTGTATGGGATGAGATTAGGATGTCTAGTGCCCCATTCTCCTTTGATTTGACTGATAACCAAAGCTTAGTCCCCAAATACGACCAAAGATTTGATTCCCAGGTCAATAGCATCCTTGAGACCAAAGATGCAAGCTTCATATTCAGTCATGTTGTTGGTACAGCTGAAGCAAAGTCGGGCAGTGAAGGGTGTATGGCAACCTTCCGGAGAAATAAGTACCGCACCGATACCGTTGCCAAGTGCATTTCAAGCACCATCAAAGTACAGGGTTCATCGGGATCCTTGTTCAGGTCCGTCATACGGTCCGTTACCTTCAATATTGTCCAATGTCATGATGTCCTCGTCAGGGAAGTCGAATCTTATAGATTGGTAATCTTCTACGGCTTGATGAGCTAGATGGTCAGCTAGTACACTCCCCTTTATATCTTTTTGGGTAGTATACTGGATATCATACTCAGTCAGGATCATTTGCCATCTATCGATTCTTCCAGATAAAGCAGGTTTCTTGAAGATATACTTGATCGGATCCATTTTGTAAATCAGCAAGGTGGTATGTGTCAACATATACTGCCTTAGCCGGCGAGCAGCCCATACCAAAGCGCAGCAAGTTTTCTCGAGCAGTGAGTAGCGAGTCTCACAGTCGGTAAACTTTTTGCTAAGGTAATAAATGGCATGCTCTTTTTGACCAGACTCGTCATGTTGGTCCAGTACGCACCCCATTGAGTTATCCAAAACAGTCAAATACATGATTAACGGCCTTCCTTCGACGGGTGGCATCAAGATAGGAGGTTCCAACAAATACTCCTTGATCTTATCAAAAACACTTGACAATAATTGTTCCATTCAACCACCTGATCTTTCTTCAACAACTTGAAGATGGGCTCACAGCTAGATGTTAGGTGAGAGATGAACCTCGCAATATAGTTTAAGTGTCCCAAGAAGCCTCTAACCTCCTTTTCAGTGCGGGGGGAAAGCATTTCCTGTATAGCTTTGACCTTAGAAGGATCAACCTCAATGCCTTTGTTACTGACGATAAATCCAAAAAGTTTACCAGACCTGACTCCAAAAGTGCACTTGCTTGGGTTCAGTCTGAGCTTATACTCCTTCAATCTGACAAACCGCTTTTGTAGATGATCAAGGTGTTCTTCTCCTGTCTGTGAACGGGCTATCATATCGTCTACGTAAACTTCAATCTCATGATGTATCATGTCATGAAACAAAGCTACCATGGTGCGTTGATAGGTTGCCCCGACATTCTTCAGTCCGAATGGCATCACTTTGTAGCAGAAGGTACCCCACTGCGTGACAAAAGTAGTTTTCCCCATGTCTTCGGGGGACATTTTGATCTGGTTGTATCCCGAGAATTCGTCCATGAAGGAAAATACCTTGTGTTGAGCTGTGTTGTCAACCAAGATGTCAATGTGTGGCAGTGGAAAATCATCTTTAGGGCTAGCCCTGTTTAAATCCCGATAGTCCACACACATTATGACTTTGCCGTCCTTTTTAGGCACGAGCACAATGTTAGCAACCCATTGTAGATAGGAAGTAACAGCCAGAAAACCAGCATTGAATTGCTTCATTACCTCAGCTTTGATCTTTTCAGACATGTCGGGCCTCATTCGGCGGGCCTTTTGTTTGATCGGTGGACAGTCTTCTCTTGTAGGGAGACGGTGAACCACGATATCTGTATCTAGTCCCGGCATGTCTTCATAGGACCAGGCAAAGATTTCAACATATTCATTCAACAACTGCACTAAGCGCTCTTTGACACTTGGTTCCAGGTTGGCACCCACTTTTACCTCTTTCTTGTCTTCCTCTGTTCCCAAATTGATGGTTTCTAGCAACTCTTCATGGGGAGAATAGCCCTTTCCTCTTGTTGCAGAAGTATGGCTAACTCTCTAGGCACTTCACAGTCTTCATCACCTTCGTACTCGACATGATTGACCAAATCTTCAGAGTCACCGAAGGCTAAAGCAGAATAGTCACCCATGGAATCCGGAATGGATGGGTACCTGCATTTTGTGAGTGTGGGTGTGTGTAAGGGATAGCCATCCTTAAATAAAACAAAATGTAAAAGGAAAGAAAATGAACACAACAATTTATAGATGAAAACGTCCAATGATTCATTAAACATGGCATATGATAATGAAGAAAATCAAGCCCTTACAAATGGACCTATATGCCCCGGGCAAGGCATAAGGTGAAAATAGTGTACGAATTGTTTAGTTATTACAGACCAAAACAGGAAATTGTTTAAAGATAAATTACTGGATGATGAAAGTGATGGGAACGAAGTCCTTCGCTTCCCAGTTGCTTAATCCTCCTTTGACGGTTGGAAAGATCCAATCTTCAAAGTTGTATTCTTCATCATCATCTTCTAAGGCATTAATTCCATGGTGAGTGATTTTTACGGGTGGTCCTCCAGCCCTGGAGCGATGCACAACTTTCTGGCCGGCAACGGTAAAACCTAGTCCGAACTTGTCCGTCTTGTGAGCAAAATCAGGCAGTTTCCCCCACACTGTACTCTTTCCTTCTTTGATTACAGCCTCCGTATCCTTGAGAGATGCCATCCTAGACACATGCTTGGAAACGATAGGCACATCTGTCATTGTCTTTGCAACTGCGACTTCAGGAGAAACTTCTTCGAAATGTTGGAAAGGCGTTTCTATGAATTCGCCATCCAACTCCACATAGCGGAAGGAGTTGAGGTGACTTATCATGTACTCTTCCTCACCGTGCACCGTTATAATCTTACCTTGAACATGATACTTTAGCATTTGGTGTAAAGAGGAGGTAACTGCCCCAACATAGTGGATCCACGGCCTTCCCAACAAGCAAGAATATGAAGGACGGATGTCCATCACATAAAAGGTAGAGTTGAAAATTTCCGTGCCCACCTTGATAGGAATGTCCACTTCTCCATGAACCATCCTCTTAGAAGTGTCGAAGGCTCTAACAACGATGTTACTGGGCTTGAGGGTCAATCCTTCGCAATCCAATCTATCCAACGCCTTCTTCGGTAGCACATTCAAAGATGAACCGGTGTCAACCAGAACATGGGAAAACGTGGTTCCCCTGCATTCTATTGAGACGTGCAGCGTGTCGTTGTGTTTCCTTCCCTTAGGAGTCAAATCAGCATCGGAAAAACCAAGACCATTATCAGCAGTAAGGCTAGCCACGCACTCTTGAAACTGGTCAGCCGAAGTTTCTTGAGGCACGTGTGCCGTCGTTAGAAATTTGATTAAGGCCTTAGCATGGGCCTCAGAACAGAGTAGGAGAGCCAACATGGAGATTTTGGAAGGGGTCTGCCCTAGCTACTCCACAACATTGTAGTCACTCTTCTTGATTATCTTTAATATTTCTTCCATCTCTTTCTGGGTGGTCTCGGGGATAACCACAGTATGAGCCTTCGTCCTGACAGGCGCTTCTAGTATCCCCTTACCTTTATTGGAAGTAACATCAGAGGGTCCAGCTTCGGGTACATCAACTTCTTCAATTATCGGGCTTTGCACAGATGGCTTGATAGGCACAAAAACTCTCGAGGGTCCGAAGACTGCTCGTGGAGGAGCAATCTCCGGAGAAAATATCCTTCCGCTGCGAGTTATCTTGCTCGTTCCCGCAATATTCCCTATATCGGGGGTTTCATCATCAGAATTCTCTTGGACTGATTCAATATGTTTGATACCATGATAAAATATTTCTCCTCCGTAGTTCATGGTTTCGTCTTGTTAGATTCATACGGGACATGCCCCGACATGGTGATTTTTAACGGCACAAACTTAGGATCTGGCGTAATCTTGACAGGCCTTTTGCAAGCCTTGGGAAGATTGTCGGAGATGGTTATTATTGCAATGTCATTGGTTGAAGCAACAAAGGTAGAAGGATTAAAAGGGGTGATGGTATCAATAGGAGTCTTTTGAAAGAGTATCTCTTTGGTATCCATCAGACGTTGGATGCTTGATTTCAACATTAGGCAGTCAGCTTGCACGTTTAAATAAAAGTAACAGTCTTTTCCACAACCTGGGAATATCCCGGCTCTCATCAAATTCACTTTAATTATTGGTAACAGAGTCAAAATGTCAGTGTTGTACCCTAAAATTTTCCCTCTCATATTTCCCAAGACATTGCAAGAATAACCTCCAAGTGGCTCATGATTGCTCAAGAATTGGACTGTCAAATCATCTCCTAAGGCAGCCAATCTCAAATTAGGGTTTTGTGTTGCATCAAGGTACTTGCATCCAAATGACCTCAAGTTATCTCAAATGTCCTAATATGTCCTCAAGTTCATCCATGTCAAATTTCAAGCCTTGCAGAGGAAGTTTGGTCAGTCAATTGCTCAAGAGGTCCAAAAATCGACTATGCTAGGGCAAAAGTCAACTGGGACCTATATACAGTCAAACTTCAAGATTTTTTGTCAACATTCTCATTTTGAAGTATAATTCATCATTTGATCAAGGGTTGATCATGATTCATCAAGGATTGCTCAAAATTCATCAAGACTCAAAAGTTGCTAAATTAGGGTTTTGTAGGAAAAGTCAACTCAACTTTGACCAAGCATAACGTTCTCATACTTTATGATAAATGACCCATCCAAAGCTCATTTTTAAGAGGATGAAATTTCCTACAATCCATCTTCACACCCTAAGATCAATAAATGCACTCACAAAAAGTTACAAATTAGGACATTATAGGTCATTTTTGAAAGTCAACAAAAACACCTTTTTTTTCCAAAGCTCATAACTTGAGCATGGAATATAAAAAGGAGATGATACCAAAAGGGTTGGTTAGAGGACATCTCAAGGTTTCTAAAAAGTCTAAGGACACTTCCAAAAGTTCAAAATCGAAGAAGTTATATATTGTTGAAGTTGGGCATTTTTCCAAAATTGCCAAAAGTCAACTATCCCCAAAACTTCAAATTTTGTCAAATGGGCCCACTTTTTTCCACTTGATTTGATGTTGTCACACTACACACGTGTCCTATCTTCAGTCTTGTGTCCATTTATTAATTTTTCTATTTTATTTGATTTTTATTGAATTAATTCATTTTAAATCAATTTTAATCCAAATAAAATCTAAATATTGATCATTTGGTATCTTTTTGATTGATACAGGTCTTAATTATCATTATGGACATAGTCAAACTCGTATCAAGCCATATCATGCACAAAATATTGGTTTGTGGACAAATTTGGAAGCTTTTTCATGGAGGATCAAATCAAATCTCCAAACATCAATACACAAAGTTTCAAAGTCCAAAACTTGACCTAATTCACTCCATGTTACTTATACAAACCAAAGGCACAAGCAAAAAACCTAGAGGCTGCATAAACACCAAAGCAAAACTTGAAAAAAACTTGAAAAAGCTTGAATCTGAAAATGTGCTTAGAGGCAGTTTCAGCATAAAATCTCCACGCTATCCTCTTGTTGGACATCCACTGAGTCAAAACTAATCCTTAACAAGCTCTGAAACCTCCTCAATCGCGCTGTAAGTCTCCCTGAAATTCGCTCTGCACTTGAAATCGTGACTCCATATTTCTGCATCTTTTGAACAAATCTTTGGTATAATCATGCTTATCATTCAATTTCTAAACTTTCTGCATCATTTGATTGTGTTTTCATGAGCCATAGCCCCATACCCGAACCTAGGGTTTTGGAAGCTTGGTTTTTGGGTTTTTTATTTACAGGCAAAATTGATGCAAACAATGGACATGGACGTGATCAGGGAAAGTAGACGAGCATGACTATGTTTTTAGATTGAGTTTCCATGGCCTGGAATTGATTTTAGGAGACACCTACGCATTTAGCTGCGGATGAAAATCCACAGGTAAATGTCCAGGCCAAACGAAGAAGACGAATACGTGCCTTCCCCTGATTGGTTGTTTCAAATTGCGCGCGTTTTTGTTTTTTTTTTATTCTGGCATAATAGTTGTTTTTCCATATAATAATTGCTACCTATTATAATAACAAATGGAAAGCAGTGGCGCAGTGGTAGACGTGTTGTTCAATGGCTTGCAGGACCTGGGTTTGAATCCCAGGTCCCCAACATATTTTTTGTATTTTTCTTGCAGATATTCCAGCATGCCTCATGAATTGTGGTCCATCATACTCCTTCAAATCTCCAAACGCCAGATGGCCCCAGGCCAGATCTGGTGGCCAGGATTGAACGTGCACCATATGCTCTAGTCAATGTGCACGCGTGGAATTGCAAAAGTCAAAGCAGGCTTGCATAAATGGGCCTTGAAACTGCTAGTCTTACTCCCTGATCTGGGCCCAAAACCCCCCTTTGGGTTATTTCTATTTCTTATTTTTTATTTCATTTTATTTATTTGTTTTGTTTAATTATTATTATTATTATCATTTAAACTAACCAATTAAAATCTTTTTCTCATAAAATAAAAAACCAAAAATATATTTTATTTATCAAAATTAAATTCATCATTTTATTTTTGTAAATAAATTAATTCAATTAATTTAGTTTAATTAGGTTTAACTTTCAATTTTTTTTTTGGAATAATTAAAATTAATGTAGAATATTAGGTTTTACTAACTTTGACCAAATTTATTCTATTTCTCTAAATATCTAAAAAATCAAAAATATCTTTTTTTTTATTAATTAATTAATTTATTTAAATAACTTAGTATTATTTCCTTTTAATTCAAAAAATAACAAAAAATGTTTTCTTTAATTCAAGAGGGTCAAAACCCTAAAAATTCACCCGATTTAATTTTACGCACGTGATCCAATTTACCATATTGATGTAATTATTTCCGGAATGTAATAGTTTTAATAGGACTTTAACTTATTTTATCGCTTTATTTTACTTTCCGCATTTTAATTTCAAGGGTTGTTTTTGGCGATGTAAATACCCGACGCCTTGTAATAGTTTAGATTTAATTTCCGCAATTTAAATTCCGCAATCTATAAACTGTTAGATGTTTGATAATAGGGAATGCATGACAAGATCGAATGTATGAACTTAAAATAAACATAGATAACCATTGACACGTACAAAGACAAATTAACTGAAAATAGCACACTCGCACATGCGCACTCTTAGGGTACACCTCACTTGGTTGCCTTCGAACGTGGTCATTGAGTATAGGAAGTTTTAGAGGTCGCCCTCTTGTCCAAAGATCATAGTTTCCTCGAAACAGTTGCCTCAGAAAAATGATCTAAGACATTAGGGTTACCGCTAAGGCGTCCTAACATTGCTTTAGTGACCACACGTCCCTTAATCGAATTGACTCGAAAACTCCAACGACGACGCTACCTATTCATCAATAGTGGGCTAGCATTGTCTAAAGGACATTTGTACAGATTAATTCCTTTTTCGAGTAGGTAGATGGTTCTTAAGTACTTGCTCTTTTCAAAATAAAATAAAACTTTTCGCACTTACACCTTTCAAACAAAAACTTCTTTCAAACCCACGAACACAAAGAAAAGCAATTTTTGAAAACACTTTGAGCAAGTACCTAAGAGCCCGTGGATAACCACGGATAGAAAGGGTGCTAACACCTTCCCTTTCTATAATCTACCCCCCGGACCCGAGAAACATCTCGAAAAAGGAATTTTTCTGTGCTTTTTTTTCCTTTCCTTGTTGGATAAAATAAAAGACGGTGGCGACTCTTGCTTACCGCAAAATTTTGTGAAAACAAATGCAAAAAGCAAACCAGCATTCCAAAACAGTCAGTTCTCTTCCCACCGTATCACAGAACTTGCGACTCTGCTGGGGAGATCTTATAAGTGAGGTGTACCTTAGGATTAAATCATTGTGTTTTCAATTGTATGCTTTGCATGATTTATATTTGTGGGCTTGCATCGAAGTTACTATAGATCCTAACCCGGATCTGGGGATACCCTTTAGGTAAGTAGCAATAAACTGTGAGGGAACTGTACGACGTAGACCGATACGGTTGAAGCAGTAGCTACGTTGGTGTGGCACTTTAGTATGTACCGATATCTCTTGTGGCGCAACGTGGAGAATATGGGTCTTTTAAGGGGTCATTAAGCACCAACTGACCTTAGAACCTTTAAATTGACCAACTTGGCCATAGAACAGTAGCAGTATGCTACACTCATTGAGACTAAACTCTCGCGATGATTCCGGTCGCGAGAAAAGGTTACTAAACTGGAATTATGACCGATCGAGGGTAGTCAGTGATATTGAGATCCTCTAGAACCCGGTTACTATTTTTAGGACAGGTTTGAACCAACTGAACTGAAATAGGGTAGTACCTAAGCTCCTTGCCAGCCTGAAATCTAAGGGCTCTCTATGTGACTTGTGTGCCTTTAACATGTTTGCCATTTGTGGATACTTGTGGTGTGCTTACTATCATGACATCATGACATCATAACATTGCATATGTAACACCCCTTCTAAATAACCCACGAATATATTAATTAAATCAGAGTAACATGGAAAATCAGGGATGTCACAATTCGATATAAATATAAAACCTCAAATTTACAGTTGTCATGCTTTACTGAAGGAATTATTATTATAAATATTTAAATCAACATCATGTTTTACACAGCGGAAATATTCTCAAAATCGGAATAACTTCACTTCATAAGTATTCCCAACATCAATTAAACAATAAAAAATGAAACTCGTCATTCAAACGTTTCCCCCAGTGTTACAACCTATCAGAGCACGATACTGACACGCAGACTAAAATAACATAGCTCTAGAGCCATCCTCACCAACTCCTGAGCTGCTAACTTTAATCTGAAATCATTAAAGTAAGGGTGAGATTTCTCATAATTAACATGCATTATAAGTTTCTCAATCAACATTATATCACAAGCATATTATTTCACCCATTTTAGCATAAACTCAGATTCAACACACAGTTCCAATCATACAAGTCATTATACACAATTCAAGAATCAACCAAAGAATTGTAACACTGGAAGACATCCTAACATGTTACAATTCCATGCAAACACAAATGCAGACACAATGCATGTGGTACCAACACGTGACCAAGTCACCCATCACTGATCCATCACACTCGGATACAACAACCATCGATTCGTCCATCACACTCGGACATGAATCCAGCCGAAGCAATCATCGATTCGTCCATCACACTCGGACATGAATCCATCCTAACCACCCATCATCTCTCGGGTATCGGTTAACGGCAATACAAGTCAAATTCCATACAATGGGAATTAACTTCACCAAAATAATGCATATGCATATACGTCACTAACATGCCACATCAATCAACGGAAGTATGATCACAACATAATTCCAAACAACGCCAGAGCCAATATATCACATGATCACATCTCAATCATAATGGATAGCAGGCACAACACATAAGTATCAGTTCTCATTCACCAAAATTTACAAACATCGGAAATTCGACTCTTTTTAAAATAATTTTCATAAAATAATATTTTTCTCATTTTATAAGATAGAGTATTTAATTTAAGAAATAACGTCCAAAACGGCACTCAAAACGGACTTACGGTTTGAAAGTTATGAATTTTCAAAGTTTAGTATTTTTTAAAAAGTTACAGCAGAACCCGGTTCCTACACATACAGGAACCGGTTCCTGCGAAGTTCAGAAACCACCCATTCTGGAAAATGTACTGGAACTCGGTTCCTACCTATACAGGAACCGGTTCCTGAGACCAATTTTGCTAGTTTTCATAACTTAACACAGTGGAACCCGGTTCCTCCCCACTGGGAACCGGTTCCTGCGTGAAATTCCTGGTATGTCACAGTCTCAGAATGTCTAATGGAATGTTAAGACCTCTGATCTGACATTAAGTGCTGTACAGGTAGAAGAGGCTGTACTTTTGATATCTGTTCTACAACAGTCACTGGACTAACATACCAGAGGCAACAACACGCAGGTTCTGATTTACTGAAGTTCAGAACAGTTAAGGTTAATCTTACACATTGATGTTGCGAGGAATGCTGTGACTTCAAACAGATAACCAATACAGAAAGTAAATAACACACAGAATTGTTCACCCAGTTCGGTTCAACCAACCTACATCTGGGGGCTTCCAAGCCAGGGATAAAGTTCACTATTAGTAGTATCAATTCAAAGACCCTACAGCCAACACACCCGTTGACAGCCTTCTCACTTAATCACTACCCAATGACACTTTTACCTAAGATCCAATCCTAGATATGAGACCCTTCTCACTCCCCTTCAATCACCGCAGTGATAACTTTCTATAGTACATAGACTATTCAGAAGATACACTTCCATTACACATCTTGATCATGCTTAAAAGCTTCAATCAAGTACAATGCATACATCCCTTAACCTACAGGTTTCAAGGAGTATGGTGACCATCCCACAGCCCGGGTGGTTCACAACAAAACTAGTCCTGATGATCACATCTTGACAATACACAGCCCACTTAAATTAGGTTACAATACTTCTTATTTATAACCCTTTTTACCCAACTGGATTTGGGCCTTCATGTGACAGCAATGCAGCTTTAACGACCTGCATAAAGTAAGCAGAAAACTTCTGCTGTAAGTTAGGTCTTCAATCGAGCTTTTCTCCTTATCCTTAGCTTCTGATTGAATCTTCTAGGGCTCCACGTATGTCTTCAATTTTCGCTACTTGTTATGCATTCTATTTGGCAGAATATTCTGCAGAACTGCATCAGTCTTGACAGTTCAGTAGCTTGATGTCTGGTATGATGTTATGACATCTCTTGAGACATGTTGTTCCAGATGTTGATCAACATGTTTTAGGCATTTACAATAGAATTTTCAGGCTGTTCCTATTGTACATTACATTACATTATTGTTGTTGCTATTTGTTTTACAAGAGATGAGCCAATCCCAAACGAAGGCACTTACAATCTCCCCCTTTGGCTAATTTTGGCTAAAACAAATACAACAATAATACTCACCATTCAGGACCTCTTGAGGCACAGGAGGAAGAGGATGCACCTCATTCCTTTTTAGACCACGAACCATTTCTTGTCACTGATGGTGGAAAAAGAGGACCGTGGGAGATAAACTATCCTTTCAGAGGCATCAGAGAACCTTTAAGGAGTGACCAGAATATCTCCCTTGTAACTCAGAACACAGGTCACAACTGTGTTCATAACTCAGATCACAAGTCACAAAGAAATTCACGCCATTTGAATTTCTGCTGAGTTTGTGACAAGTCTTTGTGATCAAAATTTTGAGTAGTAGCTGCTGCAACGAGGACAGTTTCTAGCAGTACTCCTTTCTCCCCCTTTTTGGCCAAAAATTGCCAAAGAAAGCCCTCACAAAACCAGATCCAAGAACAGTTTTCCCAAATCCGTATAAACCCCATGATGGTTGTGAGAGAAAAGAATGTGTGGCAGGAGGTTATATAAGGAGATACCAGGTTCAAGAAGATGGTAATATAAAATCTTGGTCAAGGATACCTGTTAAAGCATGTGCATATTTCAGACTGACTGTGCATGTATTTTAGACGTATTTGTTTGCTTCCACAAAAAGAACCAGTCCTAATACATGCATAAGTTTAGGTCAAAGCAATTCCTGAATAAAATCAGCCTTTGACCCATTTTCGGGACTGAGGATATATTCCTTCTAGGAAACAGAATACCAATGACGTGGCGAATTAATTTTCCCGTATTCTTCTTGATTTCCACAAGGTTGCAATGTCGTTGGTAATGTCATGACACTAACTTAGACATTACCTTGCATTCTTCTTTTTACTTCTCTTACTCATGCTTTGTGTTGCTGAGATCCAATACACCAGAAGACTCCAACATGCTTCACAGGACATCACACAAATTTAGATGCCACTTTTATTTCTTGTAGTAAAAGAACCTCTTGAACATATGCTGAATATATCTGATTTACTTCTTCTGATCTTCCATTCACTAGTAGTTGTTGGAGCTAGTGAAGTCTGATTTGCTAGACCAATTTGCTATTGATAAGAGCAATTCTTCAATCTCCTGTTGTTGAGACATTATCCATGACTTCACAATGTCATATTATCAGAACACATAAACATCAGCATACCACTGCCCTCTTCTGACTTCTGATCTTCAGATTAAGTCCAACATTACAGAGTCTCCCTTCAATGTATATTGTAATTGAAAAAGTGCAACACTCAGTGACTTCCCTTGTTAAGGCCAATCAAAACAGTGGCGTGGAAACCAGTAGCACTAGCTCTGAGGTGGTAACTTCAAGCACCCTGAACTAGTCTTAGAATAGTAAGGACATCTCTGATTCATGCCCTTGCGCTTCCACACTTATCATGACTCTCATGTAGCCATAGTCTGAAACCAACCTCCAACCTTCTTAGTGTGCTTACAAGCTTTACTAAGATTTAGACTTTCTAGAAGGATTATCCTTTGATCATGTCATCCTTCTGTATAATATATTTACTAGTAGTTGCTAATACTAGTAAATTCTTCAGACCACAACAGTAGTTATGCGTTGTTAAGCATACTTCTTTTAAACACAAGTAGAATCTACTTATTCCAAACCAACAATAAAACTGCCACACTAGAATATTAAGATTCACAGTTCCAAGTCTCTGCCACGGACTTCTAACAATAAATGATGTTACAGCATGAACCTATCTGCTTGGATTCTGAAGTTAACATCCAGGGGATTGATGCCCTTTTATATTCCCATAAGAAAGGTATGATTACTCACCAGAATATTCTTAGAGAGAAATAAACTCTCTACCAAGTTCTGAGAATTAGGTTCAGAATACAGCCTTGCATACATATTAGACAAACAATTAGTCTCCCATCGAAGTGCATATATATATCTTTATGCAAGATCCTAATGAATACTTAGTCTCCCGTCAAAGTATTCATTATTAGTTAGATTATGTCATCTTCTCAAGGTAGGATCATTATTCTAACAATCTTCTGTTCCATGCATGAAGAACCACAACAACCACATAACCATGCAGCAACTAGCATGGATCACCTTCACCTTGTCTGCTGACCCTTGAACAGTACAAAGGAGTTAATTGTACCATACTCCTGTAGACAAGAGCAAACCAAGTTGTTCACATAAATGTACTTCAAGCAAGAAGAGGATCTTCTCAGGAACCCATGATCTTTTGAAGATAACTCCTCCTTGCTACATACAACTAACAAGTTCATCCTAGGTGATGGGGATGACTTGTCAAAGTGCAGATATCCACCATTTGACTTTGGTCCAGGATGTCAAGACATTTTGTAAGACATGTCTTCCAAGATCCTCAGGTTAAGGACTCCCCCTGAAACTCAGCTCAGATCTTTGTAGAGAATTAAGTGAATTCTCCTTCACATGCTGCAGTTTATGTGATTGGTAGACATAACCTGTTCTATTCCTCTCTTCCTTGGAAATCACTAAGATCATGAGAAATAAACTCAAGTATCTTATAGAACAAGGTAGGATGAACTCCCTTTCACATCAGCTTGATCATACTACTTCCTCTGAACAAACTGTTATCCAACTTCCCTCTTTATGGATACAGTGTAGAGCTCTTTACTTTAGACACATAGTAAATATTCTTTATTTGGAATTTGCCACAGGTTCCAAATTAAGAGTCTTTGGTTTGCTTGCTGTACAAGTTTCAGGTTGCCACATTCTGTAACTTGTTCAAGGAGAAACTTCATTATCAATCTGGGACTTATCCACCTTTCCTCAACAACTGATGTCTTTGTGCATTCTTTATCATCACAAGCTTTAGATTTAACACATAAAGATTCTGCTTCCATCATTTATTCAATTAGAATTATCTAATCACACTAGACTGATTACTTCTTCATGCTTGCTGAGCATATTTACTTGGCTGAAGACACAGAAATGATTTCCATCATCCACAGCTTTACAGTCCTTTTAAGTGCATTTAGCTCAGCACATATACTCCCTTAAACTCACAACTGGAGTAGATGACCTGTTGATCGTGTCCTGATCAATTATTTCAAAACAGATGTCTCCTCTTCCAGATCAGGAGTAGGTTCCAAACATATGTACTCACATTACATGTGTTTAGCACCCAGAACATCTGTTCTTCAACTGGCAGTTGCATGATGTTCTAACATCCTTAAGAACATTAGTTGCATCTTCTTGGAACACATCATCCTTGATAATCTTCAAGGTCTTCAAGTGGCTTGCAGACGCATATGAGAATCATTGATCAATCAACAACAAAAATAACAGCTCTAGAGTTCTTCTTTCACTTTTAGGGGTTGTATCAGAAGCTATGCAGCGGAATAGCAGTATTTCACCAGAACTTACACAGTGCTTACTCCATATAGTAAGCATGACACATAAGGATTGAAAATAAATCAATCCCACAAGTTGTTTGCTTCTTCACCGAACAACTTTCTAAACCCAACTCTACAGCCCTGTTAAAAGAAGGCTTTGTAAACACATGTGATGCCTTATCAATATCTTCACTCCCGCATGAAGATTTTGATAATATTCTTCTCTGTGCTGAATACAGGTTGAACAATGCACTCCAAAATCTTCACTCCCGCATGAGGTCTTTGAATTTGTTCAAACACTTTCATCTTCCTTCAACATAGCTGATCTAGTTTCTCCCAAATTGGTCCATCCTCCACTCCTAGGGACCAAACAATATGAACACTACTGGTTCAAACAATATTCTACCTTGTACACAACCGGAAAGTATCCCCCATGGATCTCATCCAGAGACAGACAGGATGCCTGCTCTGATACCAATTGAAATTCCTGGTATGTCACAGTCTCAGAATGTCTAATGGAATGTTAAGACCTCTGATCTGACATTAAGTGTTGTACAGGTAGAAGAGGCTGTACTTTTGATATCTGTTCTACAACAGTCACTGGACTAACATACCAGAGGCAACAACACGCAGGTTCTGATTTACTGAAGTTCAGAACAGTTAAGGTTAATCTTACACATTGATGTTGCGAGGAATGTTGTGACTTCAAACAGATAACCAATACAGAAAGTAAATAACACACAGAATTGTTCACCCAGTTCGGTTCAACCAACCTACATCTGGGGGCTTCCAAGCCAGGGATAAAGTTCACTATTAGTAGTATCAATTCAAAGACCCTACAGCCAACACACCCGTTGACAGCCTTCTCACTTAATCACTACCCAATGACACTTTTACCTAAGATCCAATCCTAGATATGAGACCCCTCTCACTCCCCTTCAATCACCGCAGTGATAACTTTCTATAGTACATAGACTATTCAGAAGATACACTTCCATTACACATCTTGATCATGCTTAAAAGCTTCAATCAAGTACAATGCATACATCCCTTAACCTACAGGTTTCAAGGAGTATGGTGACCATCCCACAGCCCGGGTGGTTCACAACAAAACTAGTCCTGATGATCACATCTTGACAATACACAGCCCACTTAAATTAGGTTAAAATACTTCTTATTTATAACCCTTTTTACCCAACTGGATTTGGGCCTTCATGTGACAGCAATGCAGCTTTAACGACCTGCATAAAGTAAGCAGAAAACTTCTGCTGTAAGTTAGGTCTTCAATCGAGCTTTTCTCCTTATCCTTAGCTTCTGATTGAATCTTCTAGGGCTCCACGTATGTCTTCAATTTTCGCTACTTGTTATGCATTCTATTTGGCAGAATATTCTGCAGAACTGCATCAGTCTTGACAGTTCAGTAGCTTGATGTCTGGTATGATGTTATGACATCTCTTGAGACATGTTGTTCCAGATGTTGATCAACATGTTTTAGGCATTTACAATAGAATTTTCAGGCTGTTCCTATTGTACATTACATTACATTATTGTTGTTGCTATTTGTTTTACAAGAGATGAGCCAATCCCAAACGAAGGCACTTACACTGCGACCTGAAAAGTCAAAAACTGCTATTTTGACAGCATTTATTCATTCCAAATCCCATCCAATTCATGCCCATATGAATCTAATTCACAGCAATGTCAAAACAAGTTATAGTACATGATTCTAATGAGATTATAACACACCATAACATCATACAATTTCCTCATAACCTCAAATTGAATCAAAACATAATTTCATGGGATTGGGGTTTGAATTTCATAAATCCTAAATTGGGATTCCTAACATGCCTAATCAATTCTATTGATCCCAAAATCTATAAGGCATATTAAATAATCGAAATCACCCCTTACCTCGCGATGATCCTTCGAATTCACGGCGTTTGGCTTTTTCCTCTCTTCTCTTCTCTTCTCCAATTTCACGTACAATGAGTTTTTCCAAAACCCTTCTTTTTCTTTTCCTTTTATTATTTGCTAAATAATAATAATAATTAGTAATTATTTTAATAGAGCTTTTTACTACACACACCTCTAATTCAACTTTACACCCCCGGTCTTCCTTTTTAATTCCATAATTAATTCCTTCATTTAATCCAAAATATTATTAATTAAGCCTTTAATTAATTTAATAATTAAATTCCTAATTATTTAACAATTGAATTAAATTGGGGTGTCACAACTCTCCCCTACTAAAAGAGTTTTCGTCCTCGAAAACATACCTTAGACAAATAGTTCGGGATACGAGTCCTTCATCTGGCTCTCCAGCTCCCAGGTGACATTTCCATCTGCTGGTCCTCCCCAAGCCACTCTTACCAACGCGATCTCCTTGCCTCGCAACTGTTTCAACTTCCGATCCTCAATTCTCGCAGGTACCGCTTCCACAGTCAAATTCTCTCGTACCTGTATATCGTCTACACGAATCTCATGAGACGGATCAGCAATGTACTTCCTTAGCTGAGATACATGAAAAACATCATGCAAATTTGCAAGTGACGGCGGCAAAGCAATCTGATAAGCAGCTTTCCCAACTCTCTTGGTAATCTGAAACGGACCAATAAAACATGGAGTCAACTTCTTTGACTTCAAAGCTCGACCAATACCAGTCATCGGAGTAACTCGCATAAAAACATGTTCTCCTTCGCTAAACTCAAGATCTTTCCTCCTCTTATCGTGATAACTTTTCTGACGACTCTGAGAAGTCCTCATCTTCTCCTGAATCATCTTAATCTTTTCCGAAGTCTGTTGGACAATTTCCGGTCCAATCACAACACTCTCTCCAGATTCATACCAACACAACAGTGTCCGACACCCCCTACCATACAATGCCTCAAATGGAGCCATACCAATGCTCGAATGAAAACTATTGTTGTAGGTAAACTCAATCAATGGTAGATAACTATCCCAAGCTCCACCTTTCTCCAACACACAAGCTCTTAACAAATCTTCCAACGACTGAATCGTTCTCTCCGTCTGACCATCTGTCTGTGGATGATAAGCGGAACTCAAACGCAACTTAGTACCCAAAGCTTCTTGCAATCCCGTCCAGAATTTAGATGTAAACCTCGGATCTCAATCCGACACAATACTAGAAGGAATACCGTGCAAACTCACAATCTTCTCAACATACAATTCTGCCAACCTTTCCATCGGATAATCCATTCTTATCGGAATAAAGTGAGCAGATTTCGTCAACCGATCAACAATAACCCAGATAGAATCACAATTCTTCGATGTCCTTGGCAACCCAGACACAAAATCCATAGAGATTCCATCCCATTTCCATTCCGGAACAAACAACGGTTCCATCAATCCTGACGGTTTCTGATGCTCAATCTTCGACTTCTGACAAACCAAACAAGCATACACAAACTCAACAATTTCCTTTTTCATTCCCGGCCACCAAAACAACTTCTTCAAATCATGGTACATTTTAGTAGCACCAGGATGAATACTCAATCCACTACGATGTCCTTCTTCCAAAATACTCTTCCTAATCTCTGCAACATCCGGAACACACACCCTATTACCAAATCTCATAACACCATTCTCATCAATCCAGAACTCGCCTCCTTGACCTTGGTTGATCAATGTCAATTTATCAACTAACCCAACATCGGACTTCTGTCCATTCCGAATTTCTTCCAGAATACCACTAGTCAGTTTCAACATACCCAATTTCACACTATTCGGAGTAGTTTCACATACCAAACTTAAATCTCTGAACTGCTCAACCAAATCTAACTCACAGACCATTAACATCGACATATGCAAGGACTTCCTACTCAAGGCATCCGCAACAACGTTTGCCTTACCAGGATGGTAATTCAAACCGAAATCATAATCCTTTAGAAATTCTAACCATCTCCTCTGCCTCATATTCAACTCTTTCTGATCAAAGAGATACCTCAAAATTTTGTGATCACTGAACACCTCAAACCGAGAACCATATAAATAATGCCTCCACAACTTCAAAACAAACACAACAGCTGCCAACTCCAAATCATGAGTCGGATAATTCCTCTCATGTACTTTCAATTGTCTCGAAGCGTAAGCCACCACCTGCTTATCTTGCATCAACACACCACCTAATCCCATTAATGATGCGTCACAATACACAACAAAAGACTTAGTCAGATTTGGCAAAATCAAGATCGGAGCACTTGTCAACCTCCTCTTCAGCTCTTGAAATCCTTTCTCACATTTAACATCCCAAACAAACATCTGACCCTTCCTGGTCAACTTAGTCAACGGTAACGCTAATTTGGAAAATCCTTCTATAAACTTCCTGTAATAACCTACAAGACCCAGAAAACTACGGATCTCAGAAGCATTCTTCGGCGCTTCCCACTGAGATACTGCTTCTACCTTCGTAGGATCCACAGCAATTCCATTCTTGGAAATTACATGGCCAAGAAAACTTACTTCACTTAACCAGAATTCACACTTGGACAACTTCGCATAAAGCTTCTTCTCTTTCAACAATTCCAACACAACTCTGAGATGTTCTGCATGCTCTTCATCGTTCTTCGAATAAATTAGAATATCATCAATGAAAACCACCACAAACTTATCAAGATACGGATGAAATATCCTGTTCATATACTCCATGAAAACACCAGGTGCATTAGTAACTCCAAACGGCATAACAGAATACTCGTAATGTCCATACCTCGTTCTAAATGCAGTTTTCTGAATATCTTCCGACTTCACACGAATCTGATGATATCCAGATCTCAGATCAGTCTTACTAAATACACAAGCTCCAACTAGTTGATCCATCGAATCATCGATCCTCGGCAAAGGATACCGATTCTTGATTGTAACTTTATTCAGCTGTCTGTAATCAACACATAATCTCATTGAACCTTCTTTATTCTTAACCAACAACACCGGAGCACCCCACGACGAAACACTTGGACGAATAAACTTCTTCTCAAGTAACTCCTCCAACTGTTTCTTTAACTCCGCTAATTCAGATGCCGACATACGGTAAGGCGCCATCGACACCGGACTAGTTCCAGGAATCAAATCTATAGTAAATTCTACCTCCCTCTCAGGTGGCAATTCACTAACGTCTTCCGGAAACACCTCTGGAAAATCATTCACCACTGGCAATCCATCACTCTTTGCTTTTCCCTCCGCTTCTATTGCAGAATAAAACATAAATATCACAACACCATCTTTCACAGCTAGGTTCATCTGTTTAACCGACATAGTCACATCTTCGACACCAACCTCTTCAGGAAAAATAACCGTCTTCACAAAACAGTTGATATGAACCTGGTTGAATTCCAACCAGTTCATTCCAAGGATGATATCAAGTTGTTCTAACGATAGGCACACCAAATCCATACCGAAACCCCTACCAAAAATCACAATAGGACAATTCCTACAAACATACGAAGTAGTCACTGAACCCGACGCAGGAGTATCAATAACCATACTTCCATCCATATTAGAAATTTCCAAATTCAATCTTTTAGCACAATCCAAAGCAATAAAAGAATGCGTAGCTCTAGTATCAATAATCGCAATCAAAGGTATGTCATTAATAAAACATGTACCTTTAATCAGTCGATCATCTGGCTTAGTCTCTGACCCAGATAATGCAAACACTTTACCACCAGCTTGTTCCTTCTTGGGTTTTGTACACTGAGGACGAGTATGACCTTCTTCACCATAGTTGTAACAAGTTACCCTTCTGACTCTGCACTCAGCAGCTACATGACCAAACTTCCCACAGTTGTCACACTTCTTTGCATCATTCTTGCACTCATTAGCTCTATGCCCCCTTTCACCACATCTGTAACACTTAATGGAAGAACCAGAGTCTCCCCCACTAGGCTTCCTCCAACCACCAGATTTCTGATTACTTCTATCATAAGGCTTACCACGATCCATCTGTTGCTTACCCTTCCTATCAACATACCCTCGAGCATTCGACTTAGTGCTAGCAAGATCCTCCTCTAAAATCCTACTACAGTCAACCAGATCAGGAAATCTTCGGATACGCTGATACCGAATACCCTGCTTAATCTCATCACGAAGACCATTCTCAAACTTGATACATTTGGAAAATTCTCCATCTGCATCGTTAGTATAATGAGCATAATACTTCGCTAACTCAGTAAACTTCGAAGCATACTCACTGACAGTCTTGTTACCCTGCTTGAGTTCCAGAAACTCAATCTCCTTCTTGCCTCTGATGTCCTCAGGAAAGTACCTCTTCAGAAAAGCCCTCCTAAACACAACCCAAGTTAACGCAATACCATCTTCTTCCATTTCAGTTCTGGTAGCAACCCACCAGTCACCGGCTTCCTCTGCTAACATGTGAGTTCCGTATCTCACCTTCAGCCCTTCGGCACAATCAATTACTCTGAAGATCCTCTCGATCTCCTTCAACCACTTCTGAGCACCTTCGGGATCATGTGCACCCTTGAACAACAGAGGATTATTCCTCTGAAAATTCCCTAATTGTCGGTCAACACCAATCACAGCTTCTTGCTGGTTCCCTCCGAGTACTCCAACCAACATTCCTAATGCTTCAGCAAGAGCATCGTCGTTTCTTCCGTTACCTCTTCCGGCCATTGTTCTGTAACATTACAAAACAACCTCATCAGCACACAAGTATCCACAGTGTCCTCTCACACTAGTCGCATACAAAAGGGATAACGACACAAGACAAGACCGACTATGCTCTGATACCACTGTTGTAACACCCCTTCTAAATAACCCGCGAATATATTAATTAAATCAGAGTAACATGGAAAATCAGGGATGTCACAATTCGATATAAATATAAAACCTCAAATTTACAGTTGTCATGCTTTACTGAAGGAATTATTATTATAAATATTCAAATCAACATCATGTTCTACACAGCGGAAATATTCTCAAAACCGGAATAACTTCACTTCATAAGTATTCCCAACATCAATTAAACAATAAAAAATGAAACTCGTCATTCAAACGTTTCCCCCAGTGTTACAACCTATCAGAGCACGACACTGACACGCGGACTAAAATAACATAGCTCTAGAGCCATCCTCACCAACTCCTGAGCTGCTAACTTTAATCTGAAATCATTAAAGTAAGGGTGAGATTTCTCATAACTAACATGCATTATAAGTTTCTCAATCAACATTATATCACAAGCATATTATTTCACCCATTTTAGCATAAACTCAGATTCAACACACAGTTCCAATCATACAAGTCATTATACACAATTCAAGAATCAACCAAAGAATTGTAACACTGGAAGACATCCTAACATGTTACAATTCCATGCAAACACAAATGCAGACACAATGCATGTGGTACCAACACGTGACCAAGTCACCCATCACTGATCCATCACACTCGGATACAGCAACCATCGATTCGTCCATCACACTCGGACATGAATCCAGCCGAAGCAATCATCGATTCGTCCATCACACTCGGACATGAATCCAGCCTAACCACCCATCATCTCTCGGGTATCGGTTAACGGCAATACAAGTCAAATTCCATACAATGGGAATTAACTTCACCAAAATAATGCATATGCATGTACGTCACTAACATGCCACATCAATCAACGGAAGTATGATCACAACATAATTCGAAACAACGCCAGAGCCAATATATCACATGATCACATCTCAATCATAATGGATAGCAGGCACAACACATAAGTATCAGTTCTCATTCACCAAAATTTACAAACATCGGAAATTCGACTCTTTTTAAAATAATTTTCATAAAATAATATTTTTCTCATTTTATAAGATAGAGTATTTAATTTAAGAAATAACGTCCAAAACGGCACTCAAAACGGACTTACGGTTTGAAAGTTATGAATTTTCAAAGTTTAGTATTTTTCAAAAAGTTACAGCAGAACCCGGTTCCTACACATACAGGAACCGATTCCTGCGAAGTTCAGAAACCACCCATTCTGGAAAATGTACTGGAACTCGGTTCCTACCTATACAGGAACCGGTTCCTGAGACCAATTTTGCTAGTTTTCATAACTTAACACAGTGGAACCCGGTTCCTCCCCACTGGGAACCGGTTTCTGCGACCTGAAAAGTCAAAAACTGCTATTTTGGCAGCATTTATTCATTCCAAATCCCATCCAATTCATGCCCATACGAATCCAATTCACAGCAATGTCAAAACAAGTTATAGTACATGATTCTAATGAGATTATAACACACCATAACATCATACAATTTCCTCATAACCTCAAATTGAATCAAAACATAATTTCATGGGATTGGGGTTTGAATTTCATAAATCCTAAATTGGGATTCCTAACATGCCTAATCAATTCTATTGATCCAAAAATCTATAAGGCATATTAAATAATCGAAATCACCCCTTACCTCGCGATGATCCTTCGAATTCACGGCGTTTGGCTTTTTCCTCTCTTCTCTTCTCTTCTCCAATTTCACGTACAATGAGTTTTTCCAAAACCCTTCTTTTTCTTTTCCTTTTATTATTTGCCAAATAATATTAATAATTAGTAATTATTTTAATAGAGCTTTTTACTACACACACCTCTAATTCAACTTTACACCCCCGATCTTCCTTTTTAATTCCATAATTAATTCCTTCATTTAATCCAAAATATTATTAATTAAGCCTTTAATTAATTTAATAATTAAATTCCTAATTATTTAACAATTGAATTAAATTGGGGTGTCACACATACATCTTGCATTGGACTAACCTATTTCAAAGACATGAGGGATTCATCTTTGTTCTGTTTTGTAGGTCATCATGACGCCCATGCGTAGGAATACCATCCGGATCAACTTTGTCCAAGTTCCCACTTTTCTTAAAGAGTTGATTGCAAAGATGCCTGATACTACTTCCTTCCTCAGGAGACATGGTTATCTTCTCAGTTTGGTCACCTCCAAATTAGACGAACAGATGATGAGTGTCCTAGTCCAGTTCTATGATCCGCTATACCACTGCTTTACTTTTCAGGACTACCAGTTGGTTCCCACCCTAGAAGAGTTCTCTGATCTGCTCGGTATCTCTGTTCTGGAGCAGACCCCGTTTACTTGTTGGGAGAAGATTCTTAGGCCCGAAGAGATTGCTGTAGCCCTTCATATGACAAAAGAAGAGGTAATGGATAATTGGGAGACTAGAAGTGGAGCAAAGGGCTTTCTGACTAAGTTCTTGGTTGGTAAGGCTAACTATTTCTGGGATAGTCTAGACTTCAAGGAATTCGAGGATATTCTGGCTCTTCTGATATACGGCTTGGTATTGTTTCCGAACTCTGACTCCTTTGTTGATGTGAATGCGATAAAGATCTTCATCTCTCGGAATCCGGTACCCACTCTCTTGGGTGACATTCTTCATCAGCTCTATGCTCGTACTGCCCGAAAGCGGGGAACCTTGATGTGTTGTGCTCTGTTATTGGCAAGGTGGTTTATTTCGCACCTTCCCAAGTCAGTGCTGAAGAACAAAGAAGGCATGGGATGGGCCTATAGAGTTATGTCTCTCTCGCATAATGACATCATTTGGACTCTCAAGGGTATAGACGAGGTGGCTATCATTGATCGTTGCGGGGAGTACCCCAATGTTCCACTGATAGGAACCCATGGAGGAATTTCTTATAATCTGTGCTTGGCCTTACGTCAGTTTGGGAGAGCCAGAAGAGAAGGACCACATGAGCTGCTAATGCCTAGTATCATCTTTGATTTTCAAGGGGATAACGACGAGCAACGTTGCAGATTCATAAGGGCTTGGGATAGAGTTCACCAATCTGATCCACATGAGCTGGGTCCAAAGACTTCACTTCCGATGGAGCCATATCTCAGATGGGTCTGTATCCGTGCCCAAAAGCTGGGTATGCCATATGAAGCTGTCCGGCCTATCATTGTTGAAGTTGCTAATGAAAAGGGGGTTCTTCCTACCATCCTCCATCCTTACATGCCCACTAATATTGGGGCACTGAAGAGATCTTGGATGCAACTGAGGGAAGAACATGATTCTTACTGAGAGAAGTTCAATGAGCAAGAGTAGAAGATCCAGAGGTTGACTAGGCAGTTGGAGAACGAGCGGATCCTTAATGACTATGTCCGCACTGATAAGAAGAGGCCATGAGAGCATTGATTGTCCTTTGATTGTTTCCTTTCCAGTTTTTATTTACTTTTCAGTATTTCCATTCTTGTAACGCCTTAAGGGCAATTTGTTGAACAATTTGAATTTCAAAGTTTTTCTAATAAAGTGTGTTTCATTTCCTGTTTACAAATTTGAATCTCTCGTTTGTCTTTAAAATCATTTCATACGCATTTCATCTCATGCATTCCATAACAGGTACCCATTATAGGTCTCTTATCTTCTTCGCTGTTTATTTTAGCACTCATCATGTCTGCTGAACCTTCAACTGAGCAAGCCATCAAGGCCCTCCAGGCCCATAATGCCCAATTCCAAGAGCTGTTCATGAATCTAGCTAAGGGTCAGCAAGATCTGAAGACCCTAATTCTGAAGGAAAAGAAGAAGAAGAAGAAGAGGACAATCCTGTTCAACACTGGGCACAGGTTTGGCAACAGGCTACAGAATGAAGTTGATTTGACCACCTCATATGGAGGGAAAGATAATCAAGAGGAAAGGAGGGCTCCTAGCCCTGTGGTCTCCGACAACAAGACGGACTTCGATGAAGAACAATATCCTCCAGCTGAGGATATATACAAGCAACTGGAAGACCGGTTTAGTGCTATGGAAGTTCAGAAGGTGCCTGGTCTGGAATTTGGTGATCTAGGTCTATCATCTGGGGTAGTGATCCCCACAAACTCAAGGCACCAGCCTTTGCTAAGTATGACGGAGTTTCTTGTCCGAATCTGCACCTCCGGTCATATGTGAGGAAGATTCAGCCGTACACCGCCGATAAGAAATTATGGATCCATTTCTTTCAAGACAGTCTCTCAGGGACTCAGCTTGAATGGTTCTATCAGTTAGACAGAGCCAGTATCTGCAGTTGGGAAGATTTGGCTACTGCTTTCTACAGGCAGTATCAATACAACTCCGACCTCGCTCCCACGCGTACCCAACTCCAGGGTATGTCAATGGGAATGAGTGAAGGATTCAAAGATTATGCTCAGAAGTGGAGGGACCTTGCCGGAAGAGTACAACCACCCTTGGCTGATCGGGAGCTAGTTGACATGTTTCTGGGGACCTTGTCTGCTCCATTTTTCAACCACCTGATTGGAAGCTCTTCGTCTGGGTTTACAGAGCTGATTTTGACCGGTGAGAGGATTAAGGCTGGTATTAAGGCTGGTAAGATACAGAAGGGTGCCTCATCAAGCACCGAGAAGAAGCCTTTTAAGAAGGAGTCCAGTGATGTCTACAGTTCGAGAAGCCAGAGTAGACCTGAACGCCGCCAAGCTGTTAATGCGGTTGTAATTTCAAAACCTGCTGGTGCTCCTCAGCACAACAATCAACAAAAAGACGAGAGACCTCGAAGGCAATTTACCCGTCTCAGCATGACTTTGTCTCAGATTCTGCCACAGTTACTAAAAACCAATCTGGTGATTCCAAAGGAAGCCCCAAAGAATCCAAATACAACATCATCGAAGTATAACCCTAATGCCCGTTGTGCTTATCACTCTGATAGCCCGGGGCATAATACAGATGATTGTTGGACTTTGAAGAATAAAATACAAGACTTAATTAATGCTAAGGAGATTGAGTTCGAGGCGCCCGAAAGGCCTAATGTTGTGACTGCTTCTATGCCCAAGCATGGAGTGAATGCTATAGAAGAAGACTCGTTTGTGGTTTCTGTGAATGATATTTTTACCCCTCTGTTGACTGTAAAGAAGAACCTTTTGCTAGCCGGTTTATTTCCGGGTTGTGACGAAGGTTGCCGTATGTGTTCTGTTCTACCTACCGGTTTCTATCTCTTGAAGTCAGTGTTAGAACAAAGTTTGAATCTACTACCCTATGTTTAAGTTTTGATGATAACAAAGTGAAAAGATATATTATTTATATGATTCATGTATGAACTATCTGCTGCCTAAATTATTACGTTCTGATTTGCAGATACTCTGATTGGTATAAGCAAGATCACACCTAATCAGCATCAGAAATTGGTTCTTGACATCAGCATCAGAAGTTGCCATATCAGAATGTCAGAATCAGAAGATTAACTCACGTATATGCTGAAGCCTGATGAAAAGAACTGCGCTCAACACTCTGATAAAAAAACACAACAGTTCATCAGCAGCCAAACAGAGTCAGAATGAGCCAAGCCAGAACTTGCATTAAGTAAGCAACGGTACTGTGCATTGAAAGCAAATTAATACCAACGGACTCATTCCAGACAAGATCTGCTCGATAAGGAAAGTTTGTTATTAGCATTGAATCAAGAATATTGCTCCAACGTTCAACATCTCAGTGCTATATAAACAAGACTTTGAAGATTGAATTGGCTAATGCTCTCCAAATCTTTACACGCCTAAAAGCTGATCATAATCTTCCTTCTCTCAGTTTGCTAAACACTACACATTCTCTTATTCAATCATTGTTTAGCAATCTAGTTTCTAAGCTTAAAGTTGTGTATACATCACAGTTGTGATACAGTTTTGTAGAAAACATTCACACACTTAGATTTATCTTCTTTGTAAGAAAGTGTTTCCTTGACAAACCGGGTTGTGGTTTGCATCAAGAAGGCTTTAGCAGTTGTTAAAGCAGTCTGTAATATTCAGTTGAATATAGTGGATTAAGACCTCGTTGGAGAGAGGCGAAATCACCTTGACGGGTGGACTGGAGTAGTTTGAGATCAAACGAACCAGGATAAAAATATCTTGTTCATTGCATTGATTTTCAGTTTTACAATTCAACCCCCCCTTCTTGTGTTTTTCACTACTTCAATTGGCATCAGAGCTCCTGGTTCTGAGCTAAAACACTTAACCGTGTCAGTACAAGATCCATCGTCAGAAAAACACAATGGCAGGAAACTACTCTCACACCAGCAATGACAACAATGAGGACAGAGACAGATTCAGCGGCAAACCTCCAGTCTTTGATGGAGAAAACTTTGATTACTGGAAAGACAGAATTGAAAGCTTCTTTCTGGAACATGATGCTGATCTGTGGGATATGGTGACAGATGGATACACGCACCCTGTGAATGCAAGCGGTCAGAAGATTGATAGAAAAACAATGTCTGACCAACAAAAGCGTGACTTCAAGAATCACCACAAGGCCAGAACCATCCTCCTCAGCGCCATCTCCTATACTGAATATGAAAAGATCTCCAACAGAGACACAACAAAGAACATTTTTGACTCACTCAGAATGACGCATGAGGGCAACGTTCAGGTCAAAGAAACTAAAGCTCTGGCGCTCATTCATAAGTATGAGGCGTTCAAAATGGAAGAATCTGAATCCATTGAAACAATGTTCTCAAGATTCCAGATTCTGGTAGCTGGTCTCAAGGTTCTGGACAAAGGATACTCTACTGCTGACCATGTCAAGAAAATCATCAGAAGTTTACCCAAGCAGTGGAGACCAATGGTTACAGCTCTGAAGCTAGCTAAAGATCTCAACAAAATCACTCTGGAGGAACTTATCAGCTCCCTCAGAAGTCATGAGATAGAGCTAGAAGCTTACGAGCCTCAGAAGCAAGGTAAGCCTTTAGCATTAAAATCTAACAAAAAATTTGAGTCTAAATTTTTGCAGGCAGTTGAAGAAACATCTGATGGATCCTCATCAGAAGAAGACGAACTCTCCCTCCTCTCCAGAAGAGTAAATCAACTGTGGAAGCAAAGACAAAGGAAGTTCAGGAATCCCAGAAGATCTGATCAGAACGAGTCTTCTTCCAGATACAGAAGGACAGATTCTTCCTCTGGATACATAAGATCTGAAGGCTCCTCTAGTAGCAAAAAGCCAAACACCAAGGACATCATCTGCTATGAGTGCAATGAGCAAGGACACTATAAGAGTGACTGCCCAAAGCTTCAGAGGGAAAAGCCCAAAAAGAAGTTTGAAAGAGAGAAGAAGAAAAGTCTCATGGCTACATGGGATGACTCTGACTCGTCTGAAGCTGACTCAGAATCAGATGATGAGAGGGCAAACATAGCTCTCATGGCTAACATCTCAGAAGATAGTGAAGCTTCTGAATCAGACTCAGAATCAGATACTGAAGAGGTATTTCCTAACTTTGCTGTTAACTTTACCAAGGCTGAACTTGCTGAAAGCCTTAATGAGATTCTGGAACGGTATCAGCAAATTAGAGTTAAATTCAGAGACCTGAAAAGGAATCTTGAATCTGACTCTAATAAGACTGAGAGTCTCAAATTGGAGAATTCTGAGCTGAGAAATAAGATTTCAAAATTAGAAAACACTTTACAAAACTCTCAGAAGGAACCAATTTCTGAAACTCCCAGCAACGCTGATGAGATCATCAAGGAGTATGATCACAGCTTCCAGAAGTTCCTCGCTAAAAGCATAGATAGAAGCAAAATGGCTTCAATGATCTATGGAGTTAGCAGAAACGGCAGGAAAGGAATAGGATACCAAGGTAAGGTTCCTACACCAAAGAATGTCATGGACTTAACCATTAAACACACTCCTCTGAATTCACATTTTGTGTATGGTCACACACATGATATTAAATACACTAGCAGTAAGCACTCTGTGAAACCAAAATTCAACCAGAGTTTTGGTAAAACTAACAAATCAGGACCCAAGAAAATCTGGGTACCTAAGGATAAAATAATACATGTTGCAGATATCTTTAGCAGCAAGTCAGAAACACCAGTCATGGTACCTGGACTCTGGCTGCTCACGACACATGACGGGAAGAAGGCATATGTTCCAAAGCCTGGAACTTAAGCCTGGAGGCCATGTTGGTTTTGGAGGCAATCAGAGGGGAAAGATAATTGGCTCTGGAACTGTAGGTAATGGAAATCTTCCCTCTATTAATAATGTTCTGCTAGTAGATGGATTGATGCATAATCTGTTATCCATAAGTCAATTAAGTGATAACGATTATGATATAATCTTTAATCAAAAATCATGTAAAGCTGTTAGTCAGAAAGATGGGACTATCCTGTTTAATGGTAAGAGGAAAAACAACATCTACAAAATCAAACTTTCTGAACTAAAGAGTCAGAATGTAAAATGCCTTCTGTCTGTTAACAATGAGCAGTGGATCTGGCACAGAAGATTGGGGCATGTTAGTATGAGAAGAATATCTCAGATTAACAAACTCAATCTGGTCAGAGGACTTCCTAATTTGAAATTCAATTCAAATGCTCTGTGTGAAGCATGTCAGAAAGGCAAGTTTGCAAAACCTTCTTTTAAATCCAAAAATGTTGTTTCTACCTCTAAGCCATTAGAACTTCTGCACATTGACTTATTTGGACCAGTTAAAACTGCTTCAGTCAGTGGCAAGAAGTATGGGTTAGTAATCGTAGATGACTATAGCAGATGGACATGGGTAAAGTTCTTAAGACACAAGGACGAGTCACACTCTGTGTTTGTTACCTTCTGTAACCAAGTTCAGAATGAAAAGGATCTTAGAATCGTTAAAGTCAGAAGTGATCATGGTGGAGAATTTGAAAACAAAGATTTTGAGTCATTCTTTAATGACAGAGGCATTCTGCATGATTTCTCTTGTCCTAGAGCTCCCCAACAAAATGGAGTTGTAGAACGAAAGAACAGAACATTGCAAGAAATGGCCAAAACCATGATCAATGAGACAAACGTTGCTAAGACCTTCTGGGCAGAGGCAATAAACACAACGTGCTACATTCAGAATAGAATCTCTATAAGACCTATTCTGGAAAAGACTCCATATGAATTGTGGAAGAACAGAAAGCCCAACATTTCATATTTTCATCCATTTGGATGTACCTGTTTTATGTTAAATACAAAGAATTATTTGAACAAGTTTGACTCTAAAGCACAGAAGTGTATTATGTTAGGATACTCTGAACACTCAAGAGGGTACAGAGTATACAATACAGAAACACAGATTGTGGAAGAATCAATCAGTGTTCGTTTTGATGATAAGCTTGACTCTGAAAAGTCAAAGCAGAATGAAGTTTTTGCAGGTATGGAAATTGAATTTACAGGTTCTGAAGACAAGTCATCAGAAGCTCTCAACACAGACACTCCTTCAACGTCTGAAAGGAGCACCGCTAGCAATCCTACAACAGCTGCTGATCAACCTAAGAAGAGATTACCCAGAAGCAGCTTGGATCACCCAGAAGAGACTATCTTAGGAAGAAAGGAAGATCCAATCAGAACAAGAGCAAGCTTCAGAAACTCTGAAGAAACTCTCATGGGACTTGTGTCTCTGATTGAACCTTCTTCTATTGATGAAGCACTTCTGGATAATGACTGGATTCTGGAAATGCAAGAAGAGCTGAATCGATTCACCAGAAACGACGTATGGGATCTCGTTCCCAGACCAAAAGGATTCAACGTCATTGGAACAAGATGGGTGTTCAGAAACAAGCTAAATGAACAAGGTGAAGTCATCAGAAACAAGGCACGACTGGTTGCACAAGGTTATAGTCAACAAGAGGGGATAGACTATACATAAACCTTTGCCCCAGTCGCCAGGTTAGAATCTATCAGACTTTTAATTTCATTTGCTGTTAATAGAGGCATCACTCTGTATCAGATGGATGTCAAAAGTGCATTCTTAAATGGTTATATAGAAGAA
This sequence comes from Vicia faba, assembly GCA_948472305.1. Taxonomy (NCBI): domain Eukaryota; kingdom Viridiplantae; phylum Streptophyta; class Magnoliopsida; order Fabales; family Fabaceae; genus Vicia; species Vicia faba. Next base: position 44,511 of record CATIWC010001242.1, read on the forward strand.
GAAGTTTATGTACACCAACCCCCTGGTTTTGAAAATACAAAACATCCAGAACATGTTTTCAAACTAAAGAAGTCATTATATGGTCTGAAACAAGCTCCCAGAGCTTGGTATGAAAGGCTAAGTAACTTTCTATTAGAAAATGAATTCACCAGAGGGAAAGTGGACACTACTCTATTCTGTAAATCAGTTAAGAATGACATCTTAGTCTGTCAAATTTATGTTGATGATATTATTTTTGGTTCTACTAATCCTTCTCTTGGAAGAAAATTTGCTAAGTGTATGCAGGCAGAATTTGAGATGAGCCTCATGGGGGAACTGAAATTCTTTCTAGGAATTCAGATCAATCAAACTCCAGAGGGAACTTACATTCATCAGAGCAAATACATCAGAGATCTTCTGAAGAAATTTGACCTCTCAGAATGTAAGCCATCAAAGATTCCAATGCATCCCACGTGCATTCTGGAAAGAGAAGAGGTAAGCAAAAATGTAGAACAGAAAGTCTACAGAGGTATGATTGGTTCTCTCCTCTATCTGACTGCTTCAAGACCTGACATATTATTCAGTGTTTGTATCTGTGCTAGATTCCAATCAGATCCTAGAGAATCTCACTTAACAGCTGTTAAGCGAATTTTCAAGTATCTGAAAGGTACTACTAATCTGGGTTTGTTTTATATAAAATCTAGTGATTACAGCTTAGTAGGCTACTGCGATGCTGATTTTGCTGGAGACAGAGTGGAGCGTAAAAGTACTTCTGGAAGCTGCCAGTTTCTGGGAGAAAATCTGATCTCTTGGTCCAGCAAAAGGCAATCAACAATTGCGCTATCAACAGCAGAAGCTGAGTACATAGCAGCAGCAAGATGTAGCACACAAATGCTCTGGATGAAAAGTCAGCTTGAAGACTTCCAGATTTTTGAGAGTAACATTCCTATACTCCGTGATAATACTTCTGCTATTTGCTTAAGTAAGAATCCCATTTTACATTCTAGAGCTAAGCATATAGAAATAAAACATCACTTCATTAGGGACTATATTCAGAAAGGAATTTTGAACTTAAAATTTATAGATACAGACCATCAATGGGCTGATATCTTTACTAAACCCCTTTCAGAAGATAGGTTTAATTTCATTCTGAAACATCTCAGCATGAAAGTCTGCCCAGAGTGAAAATGTTTTAATTCCATATATTTATCTTCAGAATGTAATTGTTTTTACTGTGAACTTCTGATCAATCTTCTTTCAGAAAGATAGAACATGCAGATTGTATCAGATGCAAGTCTAAAGATCTGAGAGTCTAAGCTCAAAGACAGACGTGCTGATCACCACATCAAACAAGTGTCATCCAATCATCATCAAATCTCTGAAGCAGAACGCGTGCACGCTTCTGAGAAGGCAAAATGATGATTGGGTGCATTGAGACACATGTCTGGTAACCGTTTCTAAGTATCTTTCTCAAATCCCCCAAAATCATCAAGCATTTAATAAAAGTAATCATGCTCTTAAAACGCAATCATGATTTTTCTGTTTCTTAAAAACGTTTATTATTTCAAAATATTCTGAACTGTATTTAAACACATTAACCTCTCATTCTAATTCTTTACAGTTTCTCACTAATTCTCAAGCATTCTCTGCATTTTTCTGTGTTCATCTCTTGCAAACTCTTTTTCTCAGTTTCTTCTCAAAATCTCTTAGTGTGAACATGGCAACCTCCAGTAGTGCTTCTGCAGGTCCTCAGAAGAAAGCATCATCTGAACAGTATCAAGTGCCATTCAGAACACTCCTCACTCCTGTGAAGAATCTTGAAGTGTTATCTGAATTGATCATTGATTTTGGAAGCTTGAAGGAGAACGGTTTTGACCTAACAGAAGAAGTTAGGGCACAGAAATGGGAAAGGTATTTTGACAGGTTGGTTGGACCAACATTCCCTATGTTAGTCAAGGAGTTCTGGATTCATGCGAAGGCTTCAACACATCTAGTCACCTCCTTCGTTATGGGGAAGAAGATTGTGATCACTGAGGATCACATAGCAAGGTTAATCGGTTACAGTGGCGGTGGCGTCCGCTGTATTGATATGGCTGAGAGATGTGCTGACGTGGGCGTGATAGCTGAAAGGATTTTCACCCATGGGGTGCCCAGCAGCAAGATCAAAGATCTGAAGGATCATCACAGAGTTTGGGCAAAGATAATTCTGGGGTGCTTCAACCATAGGAAGCCAACTAGTTCACCTGATTACATAAATGTGGATCAGCAGTTTCTGATCTACTTTATTGATCAGAAGGTAAAAATCAACTTGGCTCATCTTCTGTTCAACCACCTCAGAACAAGCGTGAAGGAAACCAGGGAAGAAGAAAGAACAAAGAGGGATTGGATACCCTTTGGAAGGTTGATATCAGATATTCTGACAGAGAATAGGCTGATAGAGCATCTGATAGAAGCTCAAGAGTTAAGCACCATTGAACCAACAGTTGGGAAGCCTCTGAACGCGAAGAACTTGAAGAAAATGAAGTTGATAGAGAATATCAAAAAGGAACCCAGAGCTACTCCTATTGCTGATATCACCAGCAGAAGAGTTCCACTGAGTGACTTTCCTTTATTTTCTGAGATAGAATCTAAACCAGAGGTGGTTCTCAGATACTTAGACGCGTGCAAGGCAGATGGTACAGATCCAAATCTGATTATCAAAGATCTGCATCAACGTCAACCAAAAGTGACTCTGAAGAAGACGAAGAAGAGGAAGGCACCTTCAGAAGGATCATCCCAGCAGACACCCAAGAAAAGAGGATATCAACTATGAGCAGGCACAACAGAACTTTAGCAAGCTGCTGAAGGAAGTTGAAAGTCAGCTGCCTCAGGAAGCTGTGCTCCCTCTGGATAGTGAATCTTGGTCTGAGAAACAGCTAGCTTCAAAGGTGCAACCAGAAGAAGACAAGACCATTCAAGCTGAAGCAAGTCAAGCAGAAGATGTTGCAGAAAGCTCTCAGAAGCTTCCTGCTTCTGATATTTCTCAAGCTGCCTTGGACAGGCAGACTTTGGAAGAGTTGAAGCTGAATGACATGCGTCTGCAGCAGAGGATGGATGAAAATGACCAGAAGATGAAAGAAAGAATGGATGTGCAGGATAGCAAGATTGACACTGTTGTCAGCATGGTGCACAAGCAGAATGAGACTGCTGATCAGATCAAAGCCATGCTGGAGAACCTGTTCACACGCTTTCCTCCCCAACCTTAGTTTTTTCATTCATGTCATTTTCATGTTTTCTTTAACTTTCTGATGTACTGTTTGAATATGTTTTGTTTGATTCTGAACCCTTTTAATATGACAAGTTTTTCTGATCTTAATTGTTTTAGCACATCACCTACACTTTTTGATTGCTGACAAAAAGGGGGAGAACAAGAATGATATTTTAAACAATAACGGTTTACTAAGACAGAAATTCTCGAACATTCTAACTCTATTATACTTGAAAATGTTTTCTGTTTTGCTTAAAGTCTACAGGTACAAGGAAGCTCCTGGACACTCTGAAGACTAAAAGCTCTGATCCGCTCTGATACTCTGATCCAAAGCAAAGCTCTGACAAGAAAAGCTCTGATATGCTGATCTGAAGCTCTGCTCTGATATGCTGATCTAAAGCTTCTGATAGTCAAAGACTCTAATACTCTGATGATCAAAGAAAGGCAAAAAGATCTGATCCTGAAGAACACTTGTAATCAAAAAGGGAAGTAATAAACTCAGGGGGAGTATCTCTCAACTCTGATATCTCTTTATCCCTTATCTTTGATAACCTCTTACTCTGATGCATCTCTCTGATACCTTTTCACGTTATTTTCATTTAAAAATATCTAGTTTTTGTCATCATCAAAAAGGGGGAGATTGTTAGAACAAAGTTTGAATCTACTACCCTATGTTTAAGTTTTGATGATAACAAAGTGAAAAGATATATTATTTATATGATTCATGTATGAACTATCTGCTGCCTAAATTATTACGTTCTGATTTGCAGATACTCTGATTGGTATAAGCAAGATCACACCTAATCAGCATCAGAAATTGGTTCTTGACATCAGCATCAGAAGTTGCCATATCAGAATGTCAGAATCAGAAGATTAACTCACGTATATGCTGAAGCCTGATGAACAGAACTACGCTCAACACTCTGATAAAGAAACACAACAGTTCATCAGCAGCCAAGCAGAGTCAGAATGAGCCAAGCCAGAACTTGCATTAAGTAAGCAACGGTACTGTGCATTGAAAGCAAATTAATACCAACAGCCTCATTCCAGACAAGATCTGCTCGATAAGGAAAGTTTGTTATTAGCATTGAATCAAGAATATTGCTCCAACGTTCAACATCTCAGTGCTATATAAACAAGACTTTGAAGATTGAATTGGCTAATGCTCTCCAAATCTTTACACGCCTAAAAGCTGATCATAATCTTCCTTCTCTCAGTTTGCTAAACACTACACATTCTCTTATTCAATCATTGTTTAGCAATCTAGTTTCTAAGCTTAAAGTTGTGTATACATCACAGTTGTGATACAGTTTTGTAGAAAACATTCACACACTTAGATTTATCTTCTTTGTAAGAAAGTGTTTCCTTGACAAACCGGGTTGTGGTTTGCATCAAGAAGGCTTTAGCAGTTGTTAAAGCAGTCTGTAATATTCAGTTGAATATAGTGGATTAAGACCTAGTTGGAGAGAGGTGAAATCACCTTGACGGGTGGACTGGAGTAGTTTGAGATCAAACGAACCAGGATAAAAATATCTTGTTCGTTGCATTGATTTTCAGTTTTACAATTCAACCCCCCTTCTTGTGTTTTTCACTACTTCAGTCAGGTGTCCAGCGCCTGATGGATAGTAAAGAAATTCTGTTCGAGAAGACTGTTGTTCCTTTAGTTCATTCTGAAGAAGTTCCCATCATTACCATTTTCGACAATTCTTCCAAGGCTCCCTCGAGGAAGCCTGTTAGAATTACATCTGTTCCATGAATCGCACCTGTGATCATCACTGTTCCGGGGCCCATCCCCTACACCTATGATAAAGCTGTCCCTTGGCACTATGGGGCTGATGTTTATTTTCATGGAGTTAAGCAAGAGTTGGATGCTGATACTGACATCAGTAACATTGTTGGACCTGCTAAAGTCACCCGCAGCGGAAGACTTTTCTCACCTGATATCTCTCCACCAACTGCCCAAAAACCTGTTGTTATCACACCTGCCAGTGTACCTGCTACCATTCCTGTTCAAGTTCCTATTCTTACCCCTGTCGCCGAGTCATCTGACACTCAGGGCAAGGGGACCACCAGTGAGCCTGCCCAGACGGAGGCGCCAGAGACGATTACTGTTGAAGCTTCTAAAGAAGAGATGGAAGAAATTATGAAAATCATCAAAAAGAGTGACTACAATGTAGTTGAACAGCTGGGGTAAACCCCGTCCAAGATTTCTATGTTGTCACTGCTGCTATGCTCAGAGGCCCATGCCAAGGCTCTGATTACATTCTTGAAGACTGCCCACGTACCACAAGAGACATCAGCTGATCAGTTTACAGATTGCGTGGCCAATTTGACTGCTGATAATGGGTTGGGTTTCTCTGACGCCGACTTGACTGCTAAGGGGAAGAATCACAATGATGCCCTGCATGTCTCCATTGAATGCAGGGGCACTACTCTTGCACATGTATTGGTGGATATTGGTTCCTTATTGAACGTTTTACCGAAGAAAGCTTTGGACCGGTTGGACTGTGAAGGGTTGGAGCTGAAACCAAGCAACATCGTTGTCAGGGCCTTTGATGGGTCTAAGAGAATGGTGCATGGAGAAGTTGATATTCCAATCAAAGTTGGTTCTCAGGTTTTCAACTCTACATTCTATGTGATGGACATTCGGCCATCTTATTCTTGTTTGCTGGGTCGTCCATGGATCCACAAAGCTGGGGCCGTAACCTCAACGCTCCACCAGAAGCTGAAGTACCCGGTCAAAGGGAAGATTGTGATAGTACAGGGAGAGGAAGAGTACATGGTTAGCCACCTCAACTCTTTCCAATATGTAGAGATGGATGGGTAGTTCATTGAGACCCCATTTCAGCATTTTGAAGAGGTTCCCCAGACACTGGCGTCAGCTGAGACTGTTGTTGAAGATTCTCCTATGAAGATGGCTTCCCTCAAGGATGCCCGAGCTGTTATTGAGAAAGGTGGGTGTGCACAATGGGGCCAACTCCATGATTTTACTCAGAAGACTAACAAGTTTGGTTTGGGTTTCACTGCAGAAGCTCAAAGGGCTGTTCGGAATGCATGAATCGGAAGACCTCCCGTGTTCATCAGCAACTCGGGAGTGAATGCCATTGAAGACGATGTGGAAGAGTCTGAATTCGACAGCTGGATCTATCCTACGACCGACGGTGGACCAAGCAACTGGACAGCAAAGGACTTCATCCCTATTTCTTTTATTATCCAATAATGAAACTTTTTGTTTTGAATATGTAACAGACAATGTTTTAAACTTTATGGCCCGATGTCTTACCCGGGGCACTGTGGCTTCATTTGTGAGGGATTTATGTGTGTCATTTTCATATATCATTAATAAAAGCATTGGACGTTTCTTGCATTTCAAATTTTGCGCTCCTTGTTTTTCTTTTATTATATATTGCAAAACAACTGTTTTACACACACTCACGTAGCATGATCTACATCCACTCTGGATCCCACTGATAACGACTATGCTACTGCCAGTTATGACTACGAAAGTCCGATCAACTTAGCCTAAGACAAAGGTGAAGATGATTGCGAAGTGTCTGCTGAACTTGCAAGACTTCTACTCCAAGAAGAGAGGGCCATACTACCTCCAAGCCATCAATTCTGATACCTCCAATTGCAGAAAGATCGTTGAGCTCATACTTAAAAAATGCTAGATAATACAAAGAGGTGTGCTGGGTCAGCATTACGAGTCTGGCCGAAAAGAGCATGCTATTTACTGCTTTAGCAAAAATTTTACCGACCGTGAGACCCAATACTCACTGCTCGAGAGAACTTGCTACGCTTTGGCATGGGCTGCTCGCCAGCTGAGACAGTACATGTTGACTCATACTACTCTTCTGATACCAAAAGATCTAAACGTCTTGACAGCTCCTTGGCCTTTTGCAATGTGGGGCATTGATATGATCGACGAGATTAGACCTGCGGCATCCAACGGGCCTCGTTTCATCCTGGTAGCTATTGATTACTTTACAAAGTGGGTTGAAGCAGCTTCCTTTGCTACCGTAACCAAGAACGTCGTGGCATGGTTCATTCAGCACAATCTGATCTGTCGATATGGTGTACCAGAGAGGATCATTACGGACAATGGTACCAACCTCAACAACAAAATGATCACTGAGCTCTGCGAGCAATTCAAGATACAGCATCACAACTCTTCTCCCTATCGGCCAAAGATGAATGGGGATGTTGAAGCGGCTAATAAGAACATTAAGAAGATTGTGCAGAAGATGACGGTGACCTATAAATAATGGCACAAGATGTTACCATTTTCTCTTCATGGGTACCGTACCTCAACACAGATGTCAACAGGGACAACACCCTATTCCTTGGTATATGGTATATAGGCAGTCTTGCCCATTGAAGTTCAGATACCCTCTCTCCGAATCATGAAGAATGCAGGTTTGAGTGAAGATGACTGGATTCAGACCCGACTTGATCAACTGAACCTAATCAACAAAAAGAGACTTACTGCTATTTGTCATGGTCAGACGTACCAAAAATGGATGATCAAGGTATTTAACAAGAAAGTTAGACGACAAGAGTATCAAGTTGGGGACCTGGTTATCAAGCGCATTATTCTACCTCAAGGTGATCCCAGGGGCAAATGGACCCCTACTTACGAAGGGCCATTTGTGGTTAAGAACATTTTCTCAGGAGGAGCTATGATTCTAACCAACATGTATGGTGACAACCTTCCTCACCCCGTCAATGCAGACATAGTGAAAAGATACTATGCATAAACAAAGACCCTCTAGGTTGACTGGCCTAGGCAAAAATAAGGGCTTCCGGCGAACCAAAAGGGTTCGGGCAAAAATAAGGGATGAAAATGAAAAAATCTGTACACCCGGCAAGTCGAAAACCTGAAAAGGCGGCTTGGGCAAAAAAGGGTATCCCGGTGGACTGAAAACCCAAAAGGGCAGTCCAGGCAAAAATTAGGGATCAAAGTGTAACACTATGTCTCATTGGGTCACCTTGCATCCAGACTTCGGTATCGACTATCAAGCTCGGACGACACTAATCAATCTGATCTACCTCCAACCAAGTAGCAAAGTGATGAGATGCTCGAAGACATAAAGGCAATAACAGAGTTGGAACCCAGTGGGATTATTCACATAGCTGTTTTGTTTTCTTTTCACAAATTGTGTAAATTCTATTATTCGACGTCGTTCTCTTACTAGGACGTCAGCCTCTTGTATAAAAGTGCTTATTTACAGGCCAAACTTCAAAATCAATACAATTCATTTTCAAAGAAATTTCAAAACGTTTTTCCTTTATCTGTTTTGATTTGCAAAGAATGTCCAATGTTCATTTTTGATATATGCATTTAACATTAATTGCTGCTCATAAATGATTACATGCGAAACGAAAGACGAATTACGGGTAACATCAGAAATAGGGGCAATAAGAATTGTCCAAGCTGTATAGTTGCTCTGTCCACCAGGTACCAAGGTATATTCAGCTGAAGAATATGGCTAAGTACTTTCACTCCCCGCAAAGTAAGACAATAATGGAAGCTCTCCCCTAGCTGGGACTTGTAACAAATCAGCAATACTCTCCCTAAGCAGAGTTGACATACCATCAGCACTAAAAAGGCTTGATATCCCCGATAGTCTTAATATTCCCTAGCAGAGTATAAGAATGTTCCCCGGTAGAATACAAGATACCCCCAGTGGAGTCAATATTTCCCCAGCACGGTCTGAAAAAGCTTCCCCAACGGAGTTAAATCTTCATCCCCAGTAGACTCTGGAAGTTTATCCCCAGCGGAGTACAAGATAACTCTCCCCAGCCAAATTCAGAGGATTATCCCCATAAAAGTCTAAAAGGATTATCCCCAGCAAGTTGCAACTGAAAGTTCATCCCCAGCGGAGTTCTTTCCTTTCACAAGCAGGAATTCAATCCTCAACAGATTTAATATCACCAGCAACGGTAATCCATCCCCAGCGGAGTTTATCAGTGGAATCCTCAGCAGAGCATCTCTTCCCCACAGAGTAATCTCCACATCAGTTTATTCCCCAACGAAGTTCTCTTCTCCTGCAGGTTTTTACCTTTATTCACCGTCCCCAGCGAAAGCGAAGAATTCAACTCTTGTCTCCAGCACCTATTCGGGATTTACTTTCCCTAGCTAAAACATTACATTTCCATACATCATGATACATGCATATACGCATCATACCATACAATCTCATTTATGATTGAGAACATCATTGCTTGATCCATCTCATGCATTGCATATGACTGGTCTTTACCTTTCAGGAAAGATGCAGTTAAGTTCTCAGCTATGTCAAAGACCTTCTCTGGTCCAGTTGAGTCGATTCCTAAAGATTTTTCTGATGCAGTTGAAGTTATTCCAAGACCTTGTATGGTCCAGTTAAATCGATTCCTAAAGATTTTTCTGATGCCGATCCAGCCAAAGGCCTTCTCTGGTCCAGTTGAATCGATTCCTAAAGATTCTTCTGATGCAGTTGAAGATTTCAAGACCTTGCCTGGTCCAGTTAAATCGATTCCTAAAGATTTTTCTGATGCCGATCCAGTCAAAGGCCTTCTCTGGTCCAGTAAAGTCGATTCCTAAAGATTTTTCTGATGCCGATCTAGTTGAAGTTATTCCAAGACCTTGCCTGGTCCAGTTAAATCGATTCCTAAAGATTTTTCTGATGCCGATCTAGTCAAAGGCCTTCTCTGGTCCAGTAAAGTCGATTCCTAAAGATTTTTCTGATGCCGATCCAGTTGAAGTTATCCCAAGACCTTGCCTGTTCCAGTTAAATCGATTCCTAAAGATTTTTCTGATGCTGATCCAGTCAAAGGCCTTCTCTGGTCCAGTAAAGTCGATTCCTAAATATTTTCTTGATACCGATCCAGTAGAAGTTATTCCAAGACCTTGCCTGGTCCAGTTAAATCGATTCCTAAAGATTTTTATGATGCCGATCCAGTCAAAGGCCTTCTCTGGTCCAGTAAAGTCGATTCCTAAAGATTTTTCTGATGCCGATCCAGTTGAAGTTATCCCAAGACCTTGCCTGGTCCAGTTAAATCGATTCCTAAAGATTTTTCTGATACCGATCCAGTCAAAGGCCTTCTCTGGTCCAGTAAAGTCAATTCCTAAAGATTTTCCTGATGCCGATCCAGTTGAAGTTATTCCAAGACCTTGCCTGGTCCAGTTAAATCGATTCCTAAAGATTTTTCTGATGCCGATCCAGTTAAAGGCCTTCTCTGGTCCAGTAAAGTCGATTCCTAAAGATTTTTCTGATGCCGATACAGTTGAAGTTATTCCAAGACCTTTCCTGGTCCAGTCAAATCGATTCCTAAAGATTTTTCTGAGGCCGATCCAGTTGAAGGCCTTCTCTGGTCCAGTCAAATCGATTCCTAAAGATTTTTCTGATGCCGGTCAAGTCAAAGTTAATCCAAGACCTCCTCTGGTCCAGTCAGATCGCCGATAAGATCTCCCTAATTCGTATTCTAGTTGAAGTTCAGACCACCCATCAACAGTCTCCAAATGGCATCTGTAAGCCCATTCCCGACATCACAATGTTGATACTACATCATGCGAGTGCAAATTTCTAGGCACTCTAGTGTTCAATCATCTTCCACCTTCGGATCACGAAAGGCACGAAAGCCAATGTATATCCTCAGGTTTAAGAAAATTGAACAGGGGCAACTGTTGTACCCCAAAATTTTCCCTCTCATATTTCCTAAGACATTGCAAGAATAACCTCAAAGTGGCTCATTATTGCTCAAGAATTGGACAGTCAAATCATCTTCTAAGGCAATCAATCTCAAATTAGGGTTTTGTGTTGCATTAAGGTCCTTGAATCCAAATGACCTCAAGTGCTCTCCAATGTACTAATATGTCCTCAAGTTCATCCATGTCAAATTTCAAGCCTTGCAGAGGAAGTTTGGTCAGTCAATTGCTCAAGAGGTCCAAAAATCGACTATGCTAGGGCAAAAGCCAACTGGGACCTATATACAGTCAAACTTCAATATTTTTTGTCAACATTCTCATTTTGAAGGATAATTCATCATTTTATAAAGGGTTGATCATGATTCATCAAGGATTGCTCAAAATTCATCAAGACTCAAAAGTTGCTAAATTAGGGTTTTGTAGGAAAAGTCAACTCAACTTTGACCAAGCATAACTTTCTCATACTTTATGAGAAATGACCCATCCAAAGCTCATTTTGAATAGGATGCAATTTAATACAATCCATATTCACACCCCAAGAATAAGTAATGCACTCACAAAAAGTTACAAATTTGGACATTATAGGTCATTTTTGAAAGTCAACAAAAACACTTTTTTTGCCAAATCTTATAAATTGAGCATGGAATATCAAAATGAGATGATACCAAAAGGGTTGGTTAGAGGACATCTCAAGGTTTATAAAAAGTCCAAGGAAACTTCCAAAAGTTCAAAATTGAAGAAGTTATACATTGTTGAAGTTGGACATTTTTCCAAAATTGCTAAAAGTCAACTATCCCCAAAACTTCAAATTTTGTCAAATGGGCCCACTTTTTTCCACTTGATTTGATTTTGTCACACTAAACACGTGTCCTATCTTCACTCTTGTGTCCATTTATTAATTTTTCTATTTTATTTGATTTTTATTGAATTAATTCATTTTAAATCAATTTAAATCCAAATAAAATCTAAATATTGATCATTTGGTATCTTTTAAATCCAAATATTATCATTATGGACATGGTCAAACTCGTATCAAGCCATATCATGCACAAAATATTGGTTTTTGGACAAATTTAGAAGCTTTTTCATGGAGGATCAAATCAAATCTCCAAACACCAATACACAAAGATTCAAAGTCCAAAACTTGACCTAATTCACTCCATGTTACTTATACAAACCAAAGGCACGAGCAAAAAACCTAGAGGCTGCATAAACACCAAAACAAAACTTGAAAAAGCTTGAATCTGAAAACGTGCTTAGAGCCAGTTTCAGCACAAAATCTCCACGCTATCCTCTTGTTGGACATCCATTGAGTCAAAACCAATCCTTAACAAGCTCTGAAACCTCCTCAATCGCACTATAAGTCTCCCTGAAAGTCGCTCTGCACTTGAAATCGTGACTCCATATTTCTGCATCTTTTGAACAAATCTTTGGTATAATCATGCTTATCATTAAATTTCTAAACTTTCTGCATCATTTGATTGTGTTTTCATGAGCCATATCCCCATAGCCGAACCTAGGGTTTTGGAAGCTTGTTTTTTGGGTTTTTTATTTACAGGCAAAATTGATGCAAACAATGGACATGGACGTGATCAGGGAAAGGAGACGAGCATGACTATGTTTTTAGATTGAGTTTCCATGGCCTGAAATTGATTTTAGGAGACACCTACGCATTTAGCTGCGGATGAAAATCCGCAGGTAAATGTCCAGGCCAAATGAAGAAGACGAATACGTGCCTTCCCCTGATTGGTTGTTTCAAATTACGCACATTTTTTTTATTCTGGCATAATAGTTGTTTTTCCATATAATAATTGCTACCTATTATAATAACAAATGGAAAGCAGTGGCACAATGGTAGACGTGTTGTTCAATGGCTTGCAGGACCTGGGTTCAAATCCTAGGTCCCCAACATATTTGTTGTATTTTTCTTGCAGATATTCCAGCATGCCTCATGAATTATGGTCCATCATACTCCTTCAAATCTCCAAACGCCAGATGGCCCCAGGCCAGATCTGGTGGCCAGGATTGAACGTGCACCATATGCTCTAGTCAATGTGCACGCGTGGAATTGCAAAAGTCAAAGCAGGCTTGCATAAATAGGCCTTGAAACTGCTAGTCTTACTCCCTGATCTAGGCCCAAAACCCCCCTTTGGGTTATTTCTATTTCTTATTTTTTATTTCATTTTATTTATTTGTTTTGTTTAATTATTATTATTATCATTTAAACTAACCAATTAAAATCTTTTTCTCATAAAATCAAAAACCAAAAATATATTTTATTTATCAAAAATAAATTCATCATTTTATTTTTGTAAATAAATTAATTCAATTAATTTAGTTTAATTAGGTTTAACTTTCAATATTTTTTTTTGCAATAATTAAAATTAATGTAGAATATTAGGTTTTACTAACTTTGACCAAATTTATTCTATTTCTCTAAATATCTAAAAAATCCAAAATATCTTTTTTTTTATTAATTAATTAATTTATTTAAATAACTTAGTATTATTTCCTTTTAATTCAAAAAATAACAAAAAATGTTTTCTTTAATTCAAGAGGGTCAAAACCCTAAAAGTTCACCCGATTTAATTTTCCGCACGTGATCCATTTTACCATATTGATGTAATTGTTTCCGGAATGTAATAGTTTTAATAGGAACTTAACTTATTTTATCGCTTTATTTTACTTTCTGCATTTTAATTTCAAGGGTTGTTTTTGGCGATGTAAATACCCGACGCCTTGTAATAGTTTAGATTTAATTTCCGCAATTTAAATTCCATAATCTATAAACTGTTAGATGTTTGATAATAGGGAATGCATGACAAGATCGAATGTATGAACTTAAAATCAACATAGATAACCATTGACATGTACAAAGACAAATTAACTGAAAATAACACACTCGCACATGCGCACTCTTAGGGTACACCTCACTTGGTTGCCTTCGAACGTGGTCATTGAGGAAGTTTTAGAGGTCGCCCTCTTGTCCAAAGATCATAGTTGCCTCGAAACGGTTGCCTCGGAAAAATGATCTAAGACATTAGGGTTACCGCTAAGGCGTCCTAACATTGCTTTAGTGACCACACGTCCCTTAATCAAATTGACCCGAAAACTCCAACGGCGATGCTACCTACTCATCAATAGTGGGCTAGCATTGTCTAAAGGACATTTGTACAGATTAATTCTTTTTTCGAGTAGGTAGATGGTTCTTAAGTACTTTCTCCTTTCAAAATAAAATAAAACTTTTCGCACTTACACCTTTCAAACAAAAACTTCTTTCAAACCCATGAACACAAAGAAAAGCAATTTTTGAAAACACTTTGAGCAAGTACCTAAGAGCCCGTGGATAACCACAGATAGAAAGGGTGTTAACACCTTCCCTTTCTATAATCTACCCCCCAGACCCGAGAAACATCTCGAAAAAGGAATTTTTCTGTGCTTTTTTTCCTTTCCTTGTTGGATAAAATAAAAGACGGTGGCGACTCTTGCTTACCGCGACATTTTGCGAAAACAAACGCAAAAAGAAAACCAGCATTCCAAAACAGTCAGTTCTCTTCCCACTGTATCACAGTCAGCAACATTGGTAATATGAAGGTCTTCCATAACGGCATGAACATTATGACCGTGCTTGGGCATTGGGGCAGAAATCACATTCGGCTTTTCGGGCGCATCGAATTCTACCTCCTTGGCGTCAATCAAGTCTTGGATTTTGTTCTTAAGAGCCCAACAGTTGTTGGTATCATGCCCTACACTGTCAGAGTGGTAAGCACATTTTGCATTGGAGTGGTAATATGGAGAAGAGGTATTAGGGTTCTTTGACGCTTCCTTCAAAGTGGTGAGATTCAGCTTTAACAGATGAGAGAGGACTTGAGCCGGTGTCATGTTGATTCGGGTGAATTGCCGTTGTGGCCTTTCTACCCTTTGCTGATTAGATATTGGTTGATTGCTGCGAGGTTGATCGATTGAAGAGTTTTGGATCATTACAGCCCCTACAGTTGGTCGGCGCTCCATTCTGCCTTGGCTTTTATGAGAATAAACAGCAGAAACTTCCTTCTTAGTTGGGAAGGTCTTCTTAATAGTAGTGGACGCAGAAGCATCTTTCTGAATCTTACCACTTTTAATGCCGGCCTCGACCCTTTCACCGGTCAGAATTAATTCGGTAAATCCCGCGGAGGAACTCCCAATTAAATGATTGAAGAAAGGGCCAAATAGGGTCCCTAAAAACATGTCAACCAACTCTCTATCCGACAAAGATGGCTGCACCCTTCCAGCCAAATCACGTCACTTCTGGGCATATTCCTTAAATCCCTCATTAGAAACCATACCCATACTTTGTAGTTGAGTACGAGTAGGCGCTAAATCAGTGTTGTATTGGTATTGTCGGTAAAAAGCAGAGGCTAAATCTTCCCAGTTATGAACCTCAGACCTTTCAAGTTGATATAACCAGTCCAATTGTGTGCCTGACAAACTATCTTGGAAAAAATGGACCCAAAGATCCTTATCAGATGAGTGGGGTTGGATCTTTCTGACGTAGGATCTCAGATGCATCTCAGATCCTTGTGCCTTCTCAAACAGTAACTTTGCCAAGAAACCCTTGACACCACTTCTGGTTTCCCAATGACCTTTGATATCAGATGGTTGCAAGTGTAATGCTTGAGCAACATCTTCAGGCTTTGGTTCTCTTTTCGTATCGTTGTAGGGTAGTTGAAGAAGAATAGGAATTCTCAGGAGTTGAGAAAATTCCTCCAAAGTAGGTACTAGTTGGTAATCAGGGAATGTGAAACAGTGGTGTAGGGGGTCAAAGAACTGGAAGAGAACTTTTACCACGTCTTCTTCAATGTTGGAGTTGACCAAGTTGAGAAGTCTACCATGTCTTTCACTGAAAAGAGAATTCTCTGGAATCTTGGAAGTAAGCTCCTTGAGTTGAGGAGGGATTCTCACAAGGTTGACTTGAATTGTTTTCCTGCGAAGAGATTCCATGACCTACAAAACAAGAACAAATATGAAGATCTAAACCCTTGAAATGGTTAGTGGGTGCATATGATGCTTTATGATGTTCATGATGTATGCACAAGCACATGTACAAACAAGTCACACAAGTTCCTAGTTTTAGGTTTGCATGAGGTTTCATAGGTAAGTACCCTCTTGAAGTTAGTTGGCTCAACCTGTCCTATAAATAGTAACCGGGTTCTAAGGAGATCAATATCACTGGATTATTTTCTATGTTCATTGTTTTGGTTTAGCCATTTAACTGGCGACCAAAATATTCCAAGAAAATAACCCTCAATGAGTGTAGTATCGAGTATCTACCAACTTCGGACTGCACCAAATCCGATCAACTCACTACCCCTAAAAAAGGCCAAGATGGTCAAGTAAGGTTCTAAGAGTTCATTAGTGCTTCATGACATCACTCAGCAGCCTCGTATTCTCTTTGATTGACTCAAAGGCTATCGGTACTCACAAATATGTCGCACTAATATAGCTATTGCTTCAACCATGTCGGTATACCCCGCACAGTTTCCACAACGTATTGCTATTTACCTACGAATGTTTTCCAAATCCAGGTAGAGGATTTCAAGCCCAAACAAGAGAACCAAATGTAAAGCAATCAAAGCAATCAAGATAAGCATGCAAAGGGTGATCTAAGCCCTAAGGTTACTCCACTTTTAAACATTTCCCCAGCAGAGTCTCCAGTTCTGTAATACGGTGGGAGAACTGACTTGAGGTTTTGCATTTGTTTTTGCAAATGTTTCGGTTTAGCAAGAGTCGCCACCGACTTTTTATTTTATCCTAAGGAAAGGTCAAAAAGCACATGAAAGACCTTTGAGATGTTTTCTTGGGTTCGGGGAGTAGATTATGAAAAGGGAATGTGCAAGCACCCTTTTCATCCATGGTTATCCATGGGCTCTTAGTTACTTGTTTAGATCTCTTGCTTTGCTTTTCAATTGTTTGAAATGGTGCTCTTTAATTGTTTGAAATGGTGCTTTGTGTGTGGTTTTGAAAGATGTTTTGAAAAGAGGCCATCGTTGTGGCAACCTTTGTAATGATTCTTGTTTGAATGTATACAAAGGTGTTTTTGTCTTTAGAAAAGTTTCCAATGTTTGAAAGTTGGATTTTGAAATTGTGTTGTGAAGTGTGTTTGAAAATAGCAAAGATGTTTTGCAAGCTTTTGATCAAGTAACTAAGAGTTATCTACCCTATTTTACTCAAAGATCTTTCTTATGTTTTTAACCCTTTTAACAGTGTTATTTCACTATTGCATTTGGTGAACAACCTTGTGTTAGAATGTTAAACGGGACAGGCGCGGGTCATCGTATAGACCATGATAACAATTGTGTCAAGTGTCTTTGGAAATTTTCTTGAGGGACTTGATCATTTTTGTTTAGGCAACTCAGATAGCGTCATCGAGGGACTATGATCTTTTGTTTTGTTTTTGTTTTGCCAAAGTACTTAACATGCATACGATGACCCATTTTTGAAGGCAACAAGTGGATTGTAACCCTAGGGGTGTAAGTGTGCATTGTGTTTGTTTTTCATGCATTTTTGTCTTTGATTAGGTCAAACTATTTGTTAATTTGATTTTGGAATACAAACCCTAATTCTCTAATCATGGCATAATTGAAAGTGTAAAAGTGCGAGAATTTAAATTCTAAGCTATTACAACATGATCATGGGGATGGGGGTACAATTTTGAATAAGGGGATATTTGACAAGAAATATAAACCCTGAATTAATATTACATCCGAATTGAATTATAAATACATCAATATTTAAATGTACAATATTTAAATGACAAAATAAACAAATATTTAAATAAAATGTATTATGCAAAAAAAAGAAGTTTTTATTTGTTTATGTATGTAAAGTATTTTTAATGTGGAAGAGTATAAAGAAATAAATTAAGATTGATTTTATTTATTAAAGGGGTAAACCCTAATTTTCTTTAAGAAAATAATATTATCTACTATTTATATACAAAAATATATTAATATGTACAAATATATTGAGAAAAAGTGTTTTTTAGTATAAATAATAATAAAAAATAAAAATGGTAATATTTTTGTATTTTTATTCTAAGTTTTTTTTAATAAAATACAAGTGTATATATATATATCCAATAAAATAAAATATTTACAAAAATAAAATATATTCAAGAAAATATTTTCAATGTGAATAAAAATAAGGAATAAAAATAAAAGTATTATTTATATTATTTTTAAATTTAAATAAATAATAAAAGTATTAAAAATGTTTTTTTATGTTAGAAAGAAAAGAATAAAATTCCAAATAAATGTAAAAAAAACGTGAAATAATTTTTGAGCATTTTTTATATTTGAGGATAAATAAATAAAATCAGAAATGAAATTAAAATGCAAAAATAACAAAATATAAAGAAATTGGGCCAGGGGTGTAAAACTGAAAATGGGGGGTGTTAGAAGTAGAAACAAGCCAGCCCAGCCCATTTCCACTTCATCTTCTTCTTCCAGACAAAAAAAAAACGCGCGCCCTGTATTCAAACTGCTAACTCCTGTATTTGTGATCTTTTGCCAAAACTCAAAACATGAAACTTGTAGAGCATTAAACCACGATTCTAACCATATAAAAAATTTAATCTAACTCTCAAAGACCAGAGAGAATTTCTCTGGCCCTAAAATTTGACCTTGTTTTTTCAGCATGTTCATGGATGAAATTCTCTTAGCACGCTTAATATAAATGAAAACTGAGCATATGTATGGCTTCATGGCAATGAGTACTACATCTTTCATTCACAAACCTAAGCCTAAATGTTCCTAAATAGAGAGATAGAAAATTGAGAAATACCTGTTTCAGTCAAGCTCGAGTATGGCAATGCAACAACTTTCAGTGAGGCCTGAGGTTCTTTTGAGCTTGCTTGATGTTCCCTGAACCTTTCCCAATGCTTAGTTTGCTTTGAAATGGTCTGAATCTCTCTATAGAACTCAACCCGCAAAGCTTCAAAATAGAAATGGTGAACACTGTAAATGGAGTTACAGTTGGCAATAGAGGTTTGGGATAGCTTGAGTGAGTTGAATGGAAGGTATTGGAACAAGTTTGAGGCCAAACGCATGAGTGGTTTGTGTGATGGATGTGAATCTGCAGGGAGTGCCCTGTTTTTGCAAGAAGAATGTGATTTGGTTTTTTTGAAGGCTTGAGGGCTCAACAATTCGTGTTTATGGCTCAGGGCAATGCATAAAACTTGTTTGAAATGTTGGCTAGAGTTGAATACATCAGATGCCCAAGTTATGTCCTTTTGGCAAGTTGACTTGTTTTGAAAGAAAAGTGTGAAGTGATATGAGGTAGGTCTGTACAGGCTATCTCCAAGCATGCACAAGTTTCTTGTACCTTTGCCTGAGTTTGTGGAACTTGTTTGCTGCAAAGAAAGAGGTCCAAGGCTCAAGAGAAGCAATGTTGACATAAAGTTGCCTTTATGAAAATGGAAGTGCCACCTTTATGCCAAAAATGGATTTATTCATTGTGCCAAGCTCTAATGATCAGAATAACACCAATGTCCAATGAGTTTGCATTCAATTAAGGAGTGTGAATTGGTTTAGAGACCTGTAATCAAGTACTAAGCTAGTTTGGACAGATTTTGCAACTTGTGTGAACATGTATTTGCCATGGATACAAAGTGAGTTTTTGCCAACTTCAAGCATTCAATTCTCCCTAACCACAAATGTGTTTAAGGAGTTCTTGGACAATTTGGAAAGCTTGCAACATGCACTATAATCCATCTTTGAAATGCAACTTGAGACTCTAAGTGGAACTATGTGAAAAATGGCCAAGAAGATGGGTCAAAATCCTGCCTAAACTAGGGCAAAATTTCTCTAAGTTAAAAGTTTTAGGGACCGTTGTTCCAAAAATCATAACTTGAGATCCAAGCTTCTCTTGAGAAAACTTTGTGAATCAAAGTTGTAGACTTTGTGGAATTGTGGAATTGTGGTCCAAACTTGATCAAATGGTTCATATGAGTTCATAATGTTGATGTGTGTCAAAATTCATGAGGTTTGACTGTAAATTGGCCACAATTGACTTTTCCCCCAATACAGCTGATTTCTAGGTCAACTGTCGAATTAACTGGGTAAAAATTTGATTCAAGACTTGAAACTTGGTATGGACAAACTTATGAGTCCAATATGAAGTATGAAAATCAATTTGAGCATTGAAGGTCCAAAAATCCTTGTGCAAACTCAAACCCTAATTTAGGTCAACAGTGCAATGAGATGTCTTTGAGCAGAGCAAACCCTAGCTTGATCTTGAGTTCCAAGAGCCTTGTGATGAGAAATGTTGATAAAATGAGAGGGAAAATTTTGGGGTAAAACAGTTGCCCCTGTTCAATCTTCTTGAACCTGAAGAGTTAGATTGGCAAGTTTGCCTTTCGTGACTCGAAGGTAAAAGAGGATTGGACACTAGAGTGCCCGTAAATTTGCACTCATCAAAATATTGTTGAAGGAATGGGCTTAAAGATGCCATTTGGAGATGGTAGCATCTTGCTGGAGATGGGCTTAAAGATGCCATCTAAGATTTGTTTGTTGAAAATCAGTAGAATGAACGTCAGAATGGTATCCGTATTTGGAACGTATCCGAGTTGTATCTGGAGATTGGGTTTGTATGAGCAGGGGAACAACGTCTGTGTTTAGAGCGTATCTGAGTTGTAACTGTATTTTATTCTTGAATGAATATCAGAGTGACTGCCGTGTCTGGAGTGTATCTGTATTCTGAATGGGTAACAGAGGAACATCTGTATATAGAGCCTCTATGTGCTGTGGACAAGTTCTGAATGAGTGGCATAATGGCAACCGTGTCTGGAGAGTATCTGGACTGTATCTGAAATTGAGATCTGCATGAGTAGCAGAATGACTTCTGTGTCTGAAGTATATCCAAACTGTAACTGGGATCTGAATAAGTGACAGAATGACTTCCGTGGCGACTGCACTGGGGAGAATCAAACTTCTGGTGTAAGGGTCAGAATGGCATCCGTGTTTGGAGCGTATCTGATCCTGAAGTTGATAGTTGAATCTGAATGAGAGATAGAATGGCCGCCATGTCTGGAGCGTAACTAGTCTGTATCTGAAATTGAGATCTATATGAGTAGCAGAATGACTTCCGTGTTTGGAGTGTATCCGCACTGTATCTTGGCTTGAAATTTTGAATGAGTAATAGAATGACCGCCGTGTCTGGGGTGTATCCATACTGTATCTGAAATATCTGAATAGTTGTTAATGATAGCTTTTTAATCTTATCCTGAAAAGGGTAAAATGTTAGCTAAAACACGAATTTATGTTGCATGATATGTATGATGCAATGAAACGTGTTCCATCAATGTTTATGATATATGAATGTAATGTATGCGCATGTAAGCTGATTAGCTGTCTTGCTGAGGAAAATAAATCCTTGATAATTGGAGATAATGAAATTTTGATTGCAGCCAGGGAAGTAAATTCCTGACCGATGCTGATGATTCAAAAATCTTTGATTGTTGAATGATGAGAAATCCTTGCTGACTGCTTGGGGATTAAAGATCTTTGATTGTTGAGAATGAGAAATCCTGGTACCACTGCTGGGGATTGAAAATCCTTGGTGACTTGTGGGGATTTAACAAGAGCTTTGACAACTTCTGCGGGGAATGAGAATCCTTGATGACTTTCTTGGGAGATAAGGAAAACTCCGATGACCTCTACTGGGGAATTAAACATGGGGGCTTTAAATGGGGAAACCGGAATTTAGAATCTTCGTTCTGTTGGGAAATAATTCTATGGGGAGAGTGTTTATTCTGCCGGATAAATCAGGAGTTTTGGGTTGTATGCCAAATTACTGGGGAATCGTCCTAGTTGTGGATAAGACAAGAAGTTAACTGTTATCTGATTGATTCTCAAACTTTTCAGATAACCTGCTGGGGAAGCTGGGGAAAACTGAATGGTTCCCACTGGGAATTGATAGTTGGAAATTTGACTTCGCTGGGGAAGAAGGTTTAGAATATACTAGATCCACCGGGGATATGTATTTCAGGATTTCGGGCTCCACCGGGGATCGAGAGTTTGGAGACTTAACTCTGATGGGAACTTTGAAATTTAACTCCGCTGGGGGATAAAGTTTAGAATACTCTGGCTCCGCTGGGGATATATACTCCAAGGTTTTAGCTTTGTTGAGGATCTGAATGATGTACTGTAGAGGATTTCTTCTGGAATAGCACAAAGATATCTTCCTACACCTTCAACCTATCAGTAATTATCCTTTCTCAATTTCGTTTCATTTGTAAGCAATGATTATATTCAAATGCATATGCCTAGTTAACAAACCATTGGACATTTTCAAATAAAACATAAGTGTAAAAGGAAAAGAAAGGCAAGCAAGTTTCTGCACTTTGAAGTATTTTTGTATTAACTTTTGTAAGTATTTTTGTACAAAGGAGACAGACATCCTAGTAAGAGAATGTTGTCATAAAATTGAGAAAAATTTTATACAAAAGAAAGATGGCTATGTGTAACAATTCCATGGGGTTCCTATTCTGCTATAGCCTTCACAACTTTGAGTATCTTGTCCATTCGCTACTTCGTCCGCCGATGATTGGATTGATCAGAAGCCTGGAGCTTGTTGGTGAAGAGATTGTCCTTAAAGTGATCTGACGAGACATAGTCGTGCGCTTTAATTCCCTAACTTTTGCCTGGACCGCCCTTTCGGGTTTTCGATCCACTGGGAAACCCTTTTTTGCCCAAGTCTCCCTTTCGGGTTTTCAACTTGCCGGGTGTACAGATTTTTTTTATTTATCCCTAATTTTTTCCTGAACCGCCCTTTCGGGTTTTCGATTCACCGGGATGCCCATTTTTGCCCAAGTCGCCCTTTCGGGTTTTCAACTTGTCGGGTCGTTTTATGCGTAGTATCTTTTGACTATGTCTGCGTTCGCAGGGTGCGGCAAGTCATCGCCGTCCATGGTGGTCAGAATCATTGCCCCACCAGAAAAGATGTTCTTGATCACAAATGGTCCTTCGTAAGTAGGAGTCCACTTGCCCCTGGGATCACTTTGCGGCAAGATGATCCGCTTGATTACAAGATCTCCGACTTGATATACTTGATGTCTGACTTTCTTGTTGAAAGCCTTGATCATCCGTTTTTGATACGTCTGACCATGACAAACAACAGTAAGTCGTTTCTCATCGATCAAGTTAAGTTGATCAAGCCGGGTCTGAATCCAATCGTCTTCACTTAAATCGACATCCTTCATAATCCTTAAGGAAGGAATCTGAACTTCCATAGGTAGAACAACTTCCATGCCATATACCAGAGAAAAGGGGGTTGCCCCTGTTGAAGTACGCGCCATGGTACAATATCCATGCAGAGCAAACGACAACATCTCATGCCAGTCCTTGTAGGTGACTGTCATCTTTTGAATGATCTTCTTGATATTTTTGTTCGCGGCTTCAACAACACCTTTCATCTTCGGCCGGTAGGGAGATGAATTATGATGATGAATCTTGAATTGCTCGCACAGAGCGGTGATCATAGTGTTGTTCAAATTTGTACCGTTGTCCGTGATAATCCTGTCGGGGATACCATACCGGCATATGAGGTTCTGCTTGATAAAGCGGGCAACCACATTCTTTGTAACAGAGGCGTAGGAAGCTGCTTCGACCCACTTGGTAAAGTAATCAATAGCGACCAAGATGAAGCGATGTCCACTGGATGCCGTAGGCTTGATCTCTCCAATCATGTCGATTCCCCACATTGCGAATGGCCAAGGAGCTGTTAGCATGTTGAGAGAAACGAGAGGAATATGTACCTTGTCAGCATAGACTTGGCATTTGTGACAAGTACGGGAATGTTGATGACAATCAGCTTCCATGGTAGACCAGTAGTAGCCCTCCCTTAGAATATTCTTAGCCATCGTATGCCCGCCCAAGTGGGTGCCAAATGTGCCACTATGTATTTCGGTCATGATCAACTCTATTTCAACCTTGTCCACACAACGAAGTAGAACACAATCATGGCTGCGCTTATAAAGGATACCATTGCTCAGGAAGAACTTGACAGCAAATCTCCTTAAGAACTTTTTGTCATTGACGGAAGCTCCTTCAGGGTATTCTCGAGTCTGGAGATACCTTTTGATTTCATGAAACCAGGGTTGTTCCACTACTTCTTCGGAATTAATCTCATGACAGTGTGCAGGTTCGTCCATCCGCTCGATGGTGATTTGAGGAGCCTCATTATCCCAGTTGAGTTTAAACATGGAAGACATTGTAGCTAGAGCATCTGCTAGCGGATTTTCTTCTCGCGGAAAATGCTCAAAGGTAATCTGCTCGAAATGAGGCAACAATGTCAAGACATGTTCATTCTTTGTATGGGATAAGATTAGGATGTCTATGTTCACAGTGATTTCTGGTGAACAACCGCTAGTCTTCCAAACTATCAAATAAACTTAATTACTGTTATTCAATCTCTCTGGTAACTTGCAGGATCGACTAGATTGATTATATAGAACATAGTTGTTTGGCTAAGTCTAATTGTAAAACTGACATTTGTATTTAGGATTTTGAATTAGAGTTGTTCCAAAGATATCCAATCCGCTTCAATTACTATATTGAATGGTTCGAAGGATAACTTCTATATGGTATTAGGAATATTCATGAGAAAAGTTTAAAGACTTGAAATTGGATAAATGGCAGGATTAAATGGGTGGATGTAAAAGTTACTAAATGTTTAGAGATTTCGACCATAAGAAAAGTATTTAAATGCAGAAAGGAATAAATGACTTCGAGTACAAAGGCTTTAATGTAAAGGCATAAACATAAAATTGCTTGAAACACAAATGAAACGGAAGTGAAAGATAAAATTAGAAAATGTAAAGAGTTTTCATTGAATTGTAAATGCTGGTGTTATCATACGTACATCTTTCGAGCATTCGTTTCCGTATCCATGCGGTATTTTGAATGTTTATTGAATTTGTACAACAGATATCACACACTAAATCCTAACAATAAGACTTCTATTTATACTATTCGACCATAACGGTCTTGCTATCAGAATCTTCCACGTTCGAAGCATGCAGAGCATTGCTTCCCTCTAGCCTCCACGCGTCTTCGAACACTCTTATGCTTGTGTATTTGAATTTTCAATATCCCGCTCACGTTTGAATTTCAAATGTTTTGGAACTTTTCGTTTCGAGTTTGTTCATAGGTTATTTCCAAAAATGACCTTCACAAATATACTCTTATGATTATTTCGAACAAGGCTTTAGACTCACACTCCACAACTTATCATTCGAAACCTTGAACTTTAATATTTCCATTCGAAACAAACATTCTCTTCCATTCCAAATCATCAAATTTTCTTTATTCAAACAAAGCTCAACCATAGTGATTTCATTTCGAATCACAGTATCAAAATCTTCAGCCAACAAAATGCCCCTTTAAAATATGTATTTCGAACCCTTTGAGAAGTACTTATTTTAAATAGATTCACAAGATTTTGATAACCCTTTTTGAAGAATCATGACACTTACTGCACATGATTTTACCCACGTCAATCAAGACGCCTTTTTGAGTACTCAACCGTCTTGGACCAGTTACCACAGCATGGTGCGGTTTAAAAATAATGATTATCATTAATCATACTTATTATCAATACTGGATCTTACGCCACCTCCCTCTGAATCCAATCAACAACTCCCACGTACTCCTAATCTTTTTAGTGGGTGCTTACACTCACTCTATAAAACCTATCAGTTTAGTCTTTTCTTCTTTTTCTCCAAAATTTCTGAAATCCCCCTCCTTTTTGCTAAAACCTAAAACTTCCAGCAATCTTAACAATGTCTTCATCAACATCATCACAACTGAAGAATTATCAAAGAAGAAGAACAAGAAAACCAACACGGAGACCATCATGGAGAGCAAAGTGAGTATTTATCAGAATCAATCTGTACTCAATCCTCAAGTGATCTCCAAGGAGAAAGAAATACTGTACGCCTCTCAGGTATTAATCCCTACCACTGTTGCTGGAAAAAGGTTTGCCCTAATGGGTCCTTTAACAGTTTTTGAAATTCTGAAAGATACTAGGAAAATTTTCCATGTTTGCTATAAATTGAAGCCCCTATTCAACAAAATGGATGCCCCTAGGGCAGGAACTGAAGACCTAAGCGAATCATCTGATTCGAAAACAACTGAAACTCCGGACTTACCTCCAAAAGACCCTTTTATCTTAGATTATATCAAAAGTAATTTCAAACCATTTCGATCCTGCCCCACTTCAGACATAGCATACCAAAACTGGTTCACCAAGGTGGAATCCAAAAAGTCTCAACAATGGGAAGAATTAGGGATTTATAACTTAATCAAACTGTCGAGACCAGGCTTTACCTACAGTCACCCATTGCTATTCGCTTCATTGTACTTCTGGGACAGTACTTACAACACTTTCCATCTTCCAGGCGGAATGATAACACCCACATTCTTTGATATAGCTGCCATCACTGGTCTCTCACCAGTGGGGGAAATTTACATTCCTGACAACGAAGAACATTCCAGCATTATTGACTTCGATGTCAAACTGGCTAGCTTCTCAAAATTTATCAGCCATTATCACACTGAAGGGGATGAGGTCTCAGATGTAGAACATATCGCTTTCCTCACCCTGTGGCTATCACGATATGTGTTTTGCAGTAGATCTTTGCAAGTAGAAAGTAGGTTCATTCCCCTAGCCAGGGATTTCCATGAAAATAGGAAAGTCTGTCTGAGTGAACTGTTACTTGTCGATCTTTATGAGAGTTTAAGGTCAGCAGTTTCTAGTTTAAAATCCCATACTCCAAAAAACATTCTTCTGGATGGACCCTTTTGGTTGCTTCAATTATGGCTTAATGCCATGTTCGAATCTTCTTTATCAACCGCTGATACCATCATTGAACAAGATCCAGAAATAGCTGACAGGAGCATCGAAGGCACGAGACTTCGAAAGCTCACCCCAAATGATGACAAGGATGATTTCAAAATCCAATTTTCTAAATACATCATGATCTTCTCCAAAAGACACAAGTTTGAAGAGTCCATGGCACCTTTTGCTCAAAGGACTTGTGGACCTTCATGGTTCACAATGCCTCTCTCAGAAGCTGCCAAGAGCAAAGAGATGCAAGATATCTGGAAAGCGTTTCTTCTTCCTAGGTTAATCTCCTCAAGAATTACCCCAAACAAGAATCAGATTTTCCTCCTAGCTTATCAACCCAATTTTATTTCTAGACAATTTGGCCTGTGCCAATTAATTCATGAACCTTTGTTTCAAACACAAAGTGCCATCACCTCAGGCAAGCAAGAGAGGCCAAGTTGCAACAGGAACAATACCAAGATTTCGCTCAGTTCGAGCTTTTACCTTTTGAGCCAACATACTTCACAGCCAAAGGATTTCTTGAATGGTGGACTAAGTTCTACCAGACCTATATGTTTGACACACTCACCATTCAACAAAAGCTAACTGACGCGTTCAATGTGCAGGTACACTCCAAGAAAGGTATGTTCACTCACGTCAAAGAAATTAGGGCTTTTCAAAATTATTTCGAAACCACTTATGATCCCACACACTTGGGAATCACTGTACATCAAGCGGCCGAGACCTTGAAGGAAAAATTTAAAGAAAAAATTTCTAAGCTCAAACTTCCTTCAGGGTTGTCACCTGAGGATAGGTATAGGTTGGCACTCGAAATGCACCCACCTAAATTTCCTAGGTTGCCTACCTCAGAACTGGCTCTGGCTTGGTTTCCTCCATACCCTTGGTGGTTCACTTGCAAAGAAATGTTCAAATACCAGCCTCAAAAGAAACCAAAGCCATCTGAGACTATGACATGGGCTCGTTACTGGCTTCATAATTTCCCAGGACATCTTTGCTATGACCTTCCTGCCATTTCGATTACATCTAATCAAGGCACATGTGCGAATGCTTGGGAAAATTCCAATTGTATTCTAATTCCCTTATCCTTAACACTTTACCTCAATTGTTTCACTTTTCAGCTATTAGGATAAAGAGTGTTACTTTAAAACCCAAGGAAGGGAACACTTCTCAACAAGCTATTGAAGTTAGTGATGATGCAACTCCAACAATACCAACAACAACAACTACTACAACAACAACACCGGCTGCATCAGAAATTTCCATTCCAAAGGTAATCAACTAACCCTATTGTTTCGAGTAAACTAAAGTTTATGAATTAGATCTAACTTTTGTCTAACCCTTTTCAGACTAGCAAACTTCCACCAACAACTCCCAAGAAACGGAAACAAGGCCCTACTGACAAGGACCCCAAAACTGGTGAAAACTCTCCAACAGCTTCTAAGAAGAAGAAGAAGAAAGAAAGCTCCAAAGGCCATGATCCTACTAACGTTCTTGGGCTTGATCCCAAAGACGTTTCTCCCTCAACAACATCCAAAATTCCACCTTCGACCTCCAATGTAACGTTGGAACATATTGACAGCAACATTCCTTCCGATAACCCACAGGTAATTAAATTTGAATTCATAACAAAGATAGTTATTCATACCTTAGTGCATACTCTTAATTAATTTTGTTTATGCAGGATACTTCGAATGCAAACCCCACTGCTTCAAATCCTCCAACCGGGAGTCATGCTCCAATCACTTCCTCTATTCATGGGGACTCCAGCAACTATGTGCAAAACAAAGGATCCTCCAACATGGAGGTCTTGACTGAAGCTTCGGAGGCACACGATGATCAAGGCACCTCGCCCCCTTTGAAGGAAGCAAATGAAGGGTCACCCCACAAGTCCAAAGAAAATCCACCAGAAACTTCCCTTTTGAAATCTCCTCTTGAAACCCTTCAAGAGAATCCAACAATCACTCATGCTGAAAAGGACAAGACTGATTCTTCTCAAGAGAGTGAAGAAACTGCAGAAGAAAGTTCTGGTGAAGACGAAACCCAAAGTGGTTCAGCTGGTGGAACGAGATCTGATGCTATTAGCAGTGAGACCAATACCATCGATGTGGTGGACCCATGTGACGAAGGAGAAAGCGATGAGCAAGGCAAGGATGAAGATAACGAGGGTAAGACTAAAGAAACTATGGAGGTCGAAATGGACGTGACTCCTTTAAACAAGGAACTTTCCCCAACTTCCCAGCCTCGACTGACTGAAGAGGAACTAGCTCTCCTAAAGCTCAATGACCCAATTGGGTACATGAAAATTAAATTGGCTCAGAAGGACGTTCCTCTCACTAGGGTTGGCACAAGTTCAACTAGCAACACAATGTCCCCAGATGCTAGAGCTGAACTTATTAACCAAGTCAGGAAAACAATCCTTGATGTAGACCTATTCGAGGTTCTTAAAAAGGATAACACCGCTTGCTATACTATGAAGGAACTTCTTACTCAAGTTAATTCTATAACTTGCTCCTTGCCAATCAACACTATTCTGTTCGATCTCTAAGTTTTATTGGACGATGTAACTGGATGTCTCCTACAAGATGAATTGGCTGCTGCTAAAGTTCAGGAGAAACGGAACGCCATGGATGCTGCTTATGAGCGCGCTTCGAAACTTTCTACAGAGGCTGAAGATCAAGCAACGCGTTTAAAACAAGCGAAGGCTGACTATGAAGTTCGAGCGCACTCTATTCTCTTTTGGGAAGGACAAATTCAAGAGTTCCAGCAAAAGATCAAAGAAGCTCAACAACAGCAATTGGCTTACGAAACTGGCAGCATTAGTAACCAATTCGAAGAACTTCTTAACAGGGGTCTTTCCGAAACAGAAGCAGCAGAGCGCATCAAAGGGGAAGTAAATACTTTGGAAGGAGTGAGACGTTACACCCAGCAAAGGCTTGAGTCTTTCAGGAGCACCTTCGCAAGACTGAGAAACAACGTTTATTTTTAAACATTTACTTATTTGAATTGATTTACACTTGGTTTTGTAATATTTAAACAATGCCATTTTGGCAATATATGACACCATTTTGGCATCTCCTTGTGATATTTCGACTATGTTGCTATTATTCGAATCTCTTGCAGGCGAGGTCTATATTTTTTCAAATACTTTCCGTTAACCTTTAAGATTCGTTTGTCATCAGTTAACTCTTCGATTTCATACGCATTGTTTGAGAATCTCTTTAGTATTCGAAAGGGTCCTTCCCAATGAGGTGACCATTTACCTAATGCTTTATTCTTCTTGTCCATGGGCAATATGACTTTCCAAACTAAGTCATTAACAGTGAATGTTTTACCTTTCACCCTTTTGTTGTATGCCCTGGCTACCCTTTCCTTTTGCCTCATCAGGATTTCCAATGCATGCAATCTAACTTCGTCTAACTCAACTAACTCATTCATCATCATCTCCCAATATAATGCAGATGGGATCTCACTTTGCCTTTAAATTCGAACTGACTGCAGATGAATTTCCACTGGTAAAACAGCATCATGGCCAAATGTTAGTTGGAAAGGCGTGGTGTTAGTAGCCTCTTTAGGAGATGTTCTACAAGCCCATAGTATTTGGTCCAAAGTCTTATGCCAATTTTTTGGCTTCTTACCCACATGTTTTTTGATTAACCCTATTATCACTTTGTTTGCTGCTTCGACCTGACCATTTGCTTAAGCGTAATATGGCGTTGATGTTAATAACTTGAAACCCATCTCCTGAGCAAATTCCTGCATCTTTCTACCAGTAAACACAGATCCTTGTCCTGTGGTTATACTCTCTGGTAATCCGAACCTATAAATTATCTGTTTCTGTATGAACCCAATAATAGCCTCTTGATCAGCAACTATTAATGGTATTGCTTCGATCCATTTGGTGAAATAATCAATTCCCACTAAGATATATTTCTGTCCTTTAGACGAAGCAGGATTGATCTCTCCTATTAAATCTAATGCCCATCCTCTAAAGGGCCATGGTTTAATGATCGAATGTAACTCACTTGCAGGAGCATGTTGGATTCCTGCATGTTTTTGGCATTCTTCACACCCTTTAGCAAAATTTATACAATCTTTGAGCATGCTGGGCCAATACATGCCATATCAGAATAACAACCATTTCATTTTATGGCCTGCTTGGTGTGCCCCACATGCCCCATTGTAGACCTCTGATAATGCCAAGTATGCCTCATCTTCTCCTAGGCACTTCAGTAATACGCCTTCCTGGGTCTTTTTGAACAATTCATTTCCCATGAGGACGTATGATAATGCTCTATATTTTACCTTCCTATCAACATTCAGTGTTGGGTTTTTTAAATAACTCACTATTGGACTTCTCCAATCTGCATCCGTCAAAGTGTCTACGGCAAATACTCCAAATTTCTATTTGTCAGCACAACCTAACTTTACATTCTCTAAATCTGATGGTATGAGTCTAGTAGCCATAACTCTTCCTCTCAATTCAACCAAATCTTCTAATTTTTTGGTGGAAACTTTATATCCTGAAGCCAACTGTGCTAGGTCATTTGCCTCTTGGTTTTCTATTCTTGGAATATGTTTAATATCCATATATTCGAATTTTTTGAGTATCCTATTAGCTATGATGAAATATGTAATCAAATTGTCTTTTATGCATTTGTATTCCTTTGTTATTTGCTTGACCACTAGCTCCGAATCTCCTCTAATTTCGACTCTAGTTGCCCCCAATTCCAACAAAGCTTCAAGTCCAATGATAAGCGCTTCGTACTCAGCTTCGTTGTTCGAGCAACGAGGACCGTCTAACTTATACTTGAATTTTGTTGGAATTCCTTCAGGAGAAATTATAAGAACTCCAACACCACTACCATCTCTATGGGTCGAACCATCAAAGTACAATTTCTAAGGTTGCATTTCAACGTAACCCATGACAGTATCTTCGCTCAGTGAATGATCAACAATGAAATCAGAAATTATTTGACCTTTCACAGCTCTTAAAGGCATGAATGTTAAAGAATACTCTGTCAAGGCCAAAGCCCATTTACCAATTCTGCTATGCATTATTGGTTTCGAAAGCATGTGCTTGATAACATCGAAATGAGATGAAACATAAACATCAACAGGCTTTATATAATATTTAAGTTTCATACAAGAGAAATATAAACAGAGAC
Source organism: Vicia faba (assembly GCA_948472305.1). NCBI lineage: Eukaryota > Viridiplantae > Streptophyta > Magnoliopsida > Fabales > Fabaceae > Vicia > Vicia faba. The sequence continues at coordinate 76,477 of CATIWC010001242.1, forward strand.
ATAGCTTTTCTATGTTGCTATATCTAGTTTCTGCATCATTCAACACCCTACTTAAATAGTACACGGCTCTTTCGATGCCATTGCTATCTTCTTGTGCTAACATACTACCTATAGTAAATTCAGAGGTGGATATGTACAATCTCATGGGTTTTCCCCACGAAGGTGGAGACAAGATAAGAGGCTGAGTAAGATATCTTTTTATATTGTCAAATGCCTCCTGATGTGCTTCGTTCCATTCGAAAGCTTGTCCTTGCTTCAAACGAAGCAACGAAGAGAAAGCCTGGGTTCTTCCACTTAAATTCGAAATGAACCTTCTTAAAAAGTTTATTTTGCCTAGCAAAGACTGCAACTCCTTTTTTGATGTAGGTGCTTTCGTTTCAACAATGGCTTTGGTCTTGTTTTGGTTGATTTCAATGCCTTTCTTATGAACCACAAAACCAAGAAAATCTCCAGCCTGCACGAAAAACGCACACTTAAGGGGATTCATTTTCAAGCCATGTTTTCTCATTCTTTCGAATGATTGGCTCAAATGATGCAAATGAGTTTTTGCAGATACTGACTTGATGACTATATCATCAATGTACACCTGCATAAAAGTCTCAATGAAATCATGAAAAATCGAATTCATTTCCCTTTGATAAGTTGCTCCTGCATTTTTTAAGCCAAAAGGCATTACTACCCATTCGTAGGTGCCTAAGGCTCCTGGGCAATGAAATGCTGTCTTAGCAACATCTTCTTCAGCAATAAAGATCTGGTTATACCCAGAGTATCCATCTAACATACTTAAATACTCAAATCCTGCAGCCGAATCTATTAACATTTCTGCCACAGGCATGGAATACTCATCTTTGGGGGTAGCAGTATTTAAATCTCTAAAATCTATGCAAATTCTCAGAGAGCCATTCTTCTTAATAACAGGTACTATATTTGCTAACCATTCGACATACCTTATGGTCCTGATGAATTTGCAGCACAACAACCTTTCAATTTCAGCTTTGATCTTCGTGAGAACTGCTGGTGCGAACCTTCTAGGGGCCTGCTTGATGGGCTTCTTTCCATCCTTGATTGGAAGTCTGTGTTCCACTAACTCCCTCTTCAAACCAGGCATTTCATCATAATCCCATGCGAAACAATCTTTGTTCTTCCTAAGGACTTCGATCACTTTCTGCTTGAGGCTTGAATTGATTTTTGCGCTCACGTAAGTTATTCTTTTTGTGTTTTCATCTCCCAAGTTCACCTCTTCTAACGGATCCTGCACTAACATTTTAGCACCTGAGTCTGTGGGATCCCTCTCGAAACCTAAAGGTTCTTTATCATAAATGGCATCTAGCCTTTGATCTATATCAACTATTTCTTGTTCTTCTAAGGGTGAGCCTTTTGAGCCATCCCCATCTGTTTTGTTTACTTCTATAGCCGTACTATTTACCTCAGCTTCTAAGGCCGCTTTCCATTCGTTCTCAGCCATGTAGGCCGAAATCTTTTCGAAGAAAGAGGACTCAGTCATGAGCAGGATTATCGAATTCCCAGCCTGCTGGCCGTCTTTGTGCAGCGCCTTCGACTTCTCCATCTCCCTTGATTATCCTTCGATCCCAATACATTCCATCATGGCGAAGGGTCATGTAATAATGCGCATTCCTGGTCTCATTGATCTCGTCGTTAGGGGTACAAGGAGCAATTTTGGCCAAGTGTTTGTCATAATTTCTCTTATCAACTAAGTTGACTGCTGTCATGAAGTAGCTTTGGTCAGCTTCTATATTCTCAACAATGCCATCTTCTCTCCATAATACTAACCTCTGATGCATTGATGAGGGGACTGCTCCAACGCCATGGATCCATTCTCTGCCCAACATCAAATTGTAGTTGGCTTTAGCTTTGATCACCATGAACATAGTGGGTCTGCAGCATGATCCCACAGTCAGATCCACTTGAATCACCCCCAATGTGTGACCTACTTTACCTTCATAATTTGACAGTACCATATTGTGTGGTTTTATGTCAACATCTTGTATCCCTAACTTCTTCAACATGAAATGAGGCATCAGGTTCACTGCAGCGCCTCCATCCACCAGGACTTTGTTTACGCCATGTGTTCCAACTTTTGCTCGAATAAACAATGGCTTTAGGTGATTTTGCATGGCTGGTTCTGGGTATTCGAAGAAGGCATTTTGCTCTTCGACAACCCCATTATCCATCACATAATAGCATACTGGCATGTGTTTCGTCAGGTCTATTGCATCATCCTCTTCGTGTTCTTCGACTTCAGTCTCTTGCCCAAATTCGCAAGGCAACACATATACCATATTGCAGTTGATGTTGACTGAAGATTCCCCTTCTGATTCGAAATTGTCAATCAGCATATCCTCATTCTCCTCTGGACCTGGCGTATATTCATTTGATTCATTTTGCTTTGTTTCAAAGAAAAGTCTCCTGCTAACCGGAGGTTGGTTCCCAGGTTGATTGTTTGGTGCAGGTTTGTTGGTGCTTGATTCCTCTTTGTCTTTTCTCGAAGCCACTCCTTTGTTTAGCGCAGCATCTCTCTCAGCTTTTCAAACTCTTTGTTGCCTTCACCATTGTGACCTGGACATAGGGTTCTTTCCCTTGTAGTTTTCCAACCTTACTTCTTCTCTTTTTGCCATATTGAACTGCCTTCTGTATGTCATGGCATGGCGTGTGTTCCTTTCATTATTCCTCCACTTGTCTCTCCCATTGTCAGCTCTAACTTGTAGCCACTTGTCCGTTGGTGCGTCAGTAGGAACTTTAAATGGTACCCATCGAGCGCCTCTAGGATAAGGGCTGTCAGGCCTCTGTTGGGTGTAGTTGTTCTCGAAACGTTGGCCCATTTGACCAATTTCTCTGTGGTTCCAACATGGGGTGAAAGGGGTTGTTTTGAAGGTTTCAGCCACTTTCTGATCATATACTACAGAACATCTTGGACACACTAGGCATTTGGTTGCCCCCTTGTGACAACGAACTAAAAACCCATAAGACTTTCTCCAGCCTTAGGGTAGCATCTGAACAGCTGGTTATCCTGGCGCCAGTTAACGCCTGTTCGTGCCCTTTGTCTTTTTTCAAAGTCTGCAACAATTCTCTGATTACAAATGATGCTACATCTGGGACACAACATCATTGCAGCATTCTCTTTGTGGCACAACATAAGGTAATCTTTGAGATTGGCATCCCTAGCATACCTGTCTTCCATCTTGTATTTTTCTTTCTCTAAGTACCTTTCCATTTCTTCCATTTCAGAACAAGGTTGCTCCATGTTTACCATGTTAACATCCACATCTTCTCCCTTGATATCAGTATCTCCCCAACCTGTAGGTTTGATGTCTTCAATTCGGGTCTTTGAGCTTTCTGGGGCGAAATACTTCACCATGTAATCGAACTTCCCGCTGGGTTCCCCCAAAGTATCCATATTTCCTTCTGAGGAAGAACTGGCAATGTGATATGTACTTTCTCCAACTTTTGCCTCAAGCCTTCAGTAGCCTGTGTCAAATTTTGTTTCTGGTTTTCCTGGCCTTCAGTAGCCTGGATCTCTTTCGAAGAAATCAAAGGAACTGCTTCGATCGAAGCCTCTTGTTCCTTATGGAAATCCTCAGTAACTTCCTTTTCGACTTCCACTAACACACAGTTCTTATCTTCGGTATTTTCCTTATCTGATGGAGCGTCACCTTCATCTACTCCAACCATGTTTATCTCTCCAATGTATGCAGGTTCAGAGTAGTTGGTGTCAGCAACATCTAAAGGGTCATCATCCACCTTCATCTTTGGCTTGTCAGCGAACCTTAGTCTACCATCCTTGATTGCATTCTGAATCAGATCCCTGAAAAGAAAACATTGTGAGGTTTTGTGGCCTAAGAAACTGTGATACTTACAAAATCCTCTTTTCTTTCTTTGATCTAAAGGTGGTAATTTGACATTTGATGGCACTATTAGTTGGCCATCTTTGACAAGCAAATAAAAAATTTCATCACATTTCGTTACGTCGAAGGTATAAACCTTCTTTGGGAACTTGTCACTTTTATCATTTTCAATAATTTCTTTCCCTTTTGTGGGAACTAGTAATTTACAGGAATAAGGGGGATCCTGTTTCAATTCAGCGAGATCAATTTCGACCTCTTCGAATTCAGGGTAATCTTCTGCTTCCTCAGTTCCGACATAGGAGACCCTTTCCTTCTTGTTATTCTTAAAAACCCTGGCTTTCTCGGCTTTTAGTCTTTCGACTTGTCGAACCCTGTCTGCTAGTTGGGCCATATCCCTCAAGTGTTGTGTATCTAATTTCTTTCGAATGGAGTAGTCTAGGCCACCAGCAGCCATTTCGACTAACTCATGTTCAGGAACTACTGTGAAACATCTAGACTTCAAGAGTCTGAACCTATTCAGATAATCATCTATGGGTTCAGTAAACTTCCTCTTGACACTGGCTAACTCTTTCAGGCTTATTTTAGATTGTCCCATGTAGAATTGTTCATGAAATAACCTCTCCAAAAGAGTCCAAGTGTCTATGGACCTAGGAGGCAAAGTGGTGAACCATGTGAAAGCGTTCTTAGTTAGGGAACTTGGGAAATATTTAATCCTAAGGTCTTCATTATTTGCTATATCTCCTATTTCGGTTAGATACCTGGCTATGTGTTCGACTGTTGACTCATTGGTGTCTCCAGCGAACTTTGTAAATTTAGGGGCTTTATATCCCCTTGGTAAATCAGTATGCATCACATAATCTATTATGGGAGAGGAATAGTTTGGCCTTCTAATACCTGTATTGAGACCGTTTTGAGCCATAATCCTTTCTATCATGGTGGTTAAATTATTTTCTGCCAAGATGTTGTCATTTCGAATTCTATGAACGACTTCATCAGCATCTTGGTGTCGACCCACCATGACAACTCCTCTAGGTTGTTCTTCTCGAAACTCTGGGACTTCTAACCTTTCGACCCTTGCCCCTGGTTCTATAACTCCCCTTTGTGGTTCTCGAATCACTGGGGCTTCTAACCTTTGTGCCCTTGCCCCCAAGTTAACCCCCTCTCTGGCTGGTCTATAGGGTGGGTCTTCAGCAATTTGTTCTATGATGGGTATGTTCGCTCGAACCCCCGCCTGATTCTTCCTACGCCTTTCTGGCGCAGCGAAAAAATCTGCTATTCGACTCATGTTGTCCGCGTTTTCTCTGTTGGTTACAGTTACATTCTGTACTATTGGGGCAAATATTTCTTGCATAGTCTGCGCTAACACTCCTATCATATTATGGTTACTATCATCCATTAATTGTCTAAAGGCCATCTGATTTTCTGTGGTTAAGATAGGCAATGTATTGTGACCCACTGAACCTTGGGTATTTGTCATAAATTGGTTGGCCCCAGATCCGGATCCAAATTGTGGTGACGAATTTGATGTGGAATTGTGTAAACCTGCCATAAAAGATGTTGGCATCCCATAAGAGGGATTTATGTGTCTGTTGCCATCGAAACCGGGTGGTCTAGTTAATTGGGTGGTGAAATGGGTTTGTGTCCCTGATGGTGGGACAAATCCCGCAAGATAACCAGTGGTCCCTGTATTTCCTAGGGTCGAACCGTTGGTTGTCATGCCACTTGCTCCATTTGTGGCCACACTACTGGTAGAAGATGCAACAGACTGTGCATTCGTAGGGATCGCGTTAGACGCCCCTGTCGAAACAGACGTGTTGGTGCCTGTTCCCTGTGAGGCAATTTGTTCCCCTTGTTGATTTCCTGGATTAGACATCCTACTACTATGTTTTCTTCTGGGTAAGGGTTGGTTACTATTAATTGTTCTACCACTTCTAAGGTTCATATAACAGCGAAATCGATATCCAGAAAAGAACTTACGCAACAAGATTATATCCTAAAAAATCTTTACTTTCAACTTTCTTAACAACGTGTCCCACCGGGTGTGCCAATTTGTTCACAGTGATTTCTGGTGAATAACCGCTAGTCTTCCAAACTATCAAATAAACTTAATTACTGTTATTCAATCTCTCTGGTAACTTACAGGATCGACTAGATTGATCCTATAGAACATAGTTGTTTGGCTAAGTCTAATTGTAAAACTGACATTTGTATTTAGGATTTCGAATTAGAGTTGTTCCAAAGATATCCAATCCACTTCGATTACTATATTGAATGGTTCGAAGGATAACTTCTATATGGTATTAGGAATATTCATGAGAAAAGTTTAAAGACTTGAAATTGGATAAATGGCAGGATTAAATGGGTGGCTGTAAAAGTTACTAAATGTTTAGAGGTTTCGACCATAAGAAAAGTATTTAAATGCAGAAAGGAATAAATGACTTCGAGTACAAAGGCTTTAATGTAAAGGCATAAACATAAAACTGCTTGAAACACAAATGAAACGGAAGTGAAAGATAAAATTAGAAAATGTAAAAAGTTTTCATTGAATTGTAAATGCTGGTGTTATCATACGTATATCTTTCGAGCATTCGTTTCCCTATCCATGCGGTATTTTGAATGTTTATTGAATTTGTACAACAGATATCACACACTAAATCCTTACAATAAGACTTCTATTTATACTATTCGACCATAACGGTCTTGCTATCAGAATCTGCCACGTTCGAAGCATGCAGAGCATTGCTTCCCTCTAGCCTCCACGCGTCTTCGAACACTCTTATTCTTGTGTATTTGAATTTTTAATATCCCGCTCACGTTTGAATTTCAAATGTTTTGGAACTTTTCGTTTCGAGTTTGTTCATAGGTTATTTCCAAAAATGACCTTCACAAATATACTCTTATGATTATTTTGAACAAGGCTTTAGACTCACACTCCACAACTTATCATTCGAAACCTTGAACTCTAATATTTCCATTCGAAACAAACATTCTCTTCCATTCCAAATCATCAAATTTGCTTTATTCAAACAAAGCTCAACCATAGTGATTTCATTTCGAATCACAGTATCAAAATCTTCAGCCAACAGTCTAGTGTCCCATTCTCCTTTGATTTGACTGATAACCAAAGCTGAGTCCCCAAATACGACCAAAGATTTGATTCCCAGGACAATAGCAGCCTTGAGACCAAAGATGCAAGCTTCATATTCAGCCATGTTGTTGGTACAGCTGAAGAAAAGTTGGGCAGTGAAGGGTGTATGGCAACCTTCCAAAGAAATAAGTACCACACCGATACTGTTGCCAAGTGCATTTGAAGCACCATCAAAGTACAGGGTCCATCGGGATCCTTGTTCAGGTCCGTCATACGGTCCGTTACCTTCAATGTTGTCCAATGTCATGATGTCCTCGTCAGGGAAGTCGAATCTCATAGATTGGTAATCTTCGACGGCTTGATGAGCTAGATGGTCAGCTAGTACACTCCCCTTTATAGCTTTTTGGGTAGTATACTGGATATCATACTCAGTCAGGATCATTTTCCATCTAGTGATTCTTCCAGATAAAGCAGGCTTCTGAAGATATACTTGATCGGATCCATTTTGGAAATCAGCAAGATTCTTTTGATTATCAAGCAAGCTCAAGTATGGCAATGCAGCAACTTTCAGTGAGGCCTGAGGTTCTTTTGAGCTTACTTGATGTTCCCTGGACCTTTCCCAATGCTTAGTTTGCTTTGAAATGGTCTGAATCTCTCTATAGAACTCAACCCGCAAAGCTTCAAAATAGAAATGGTGAACACTGTAAATGGAGTTACAGTTGGCAATGGAGGTTTGGGATAGCTTGAGTGAGTTGAATGGAAGGTATTGGAACAAGTTTGAGGCCAAACGCACGAGTGGTTTGTGTGATGGATGTGAAATCTGCAGGGAGTGCCCTGTTTTTGCAAGAAGAATGTGATTTGGTGTTTTTGAAGGCTTGAGGGCTCAACAATTCGTGTTTATGGCTCAGGGAAATGCACAAAACTTGTTTGAAATGTTGGCTAGAGTTAAATATATCAGATGCCCAAGTTATGTCCTTTTGGCAAGTTGACTTGTTTTGAAAGAAAAGTGTGAAGTGATATGAGGTAGGCCTGTACAGGCTACCTCCAAGCATGCACAAGTTTCTTGTACCTTTGCCTGAGTTTGTGGAACTTGTTTGCTGCAAAGAAAGAGGTCCAAGGCTCAAGAGAAGCAATGTTGATATAAAGTTGCCTTTTTGAAAATGGAAGTGCCACCTTTATGCCAAAAATGGATTTATTCATTGTGCCAAGCTCCAATGATCAGAATAACACCAATGTCCAATGAGTTTGCATTCAATTAAGGAGTCTGAATTGGTTTAGAGACTGTAATAAAGTACAAAGCTAGTTTGGACAAATTTTGCAACTTGTGTGAACATGTATTTGCCATGGATACAAAGTGAGTTTTTGCCAACTTCAAGCATTCGATTCTCCCTAACCACAAATGTGTTTGAGGAGTTCTTGGACAATTTGAAAATCTTGCAACATGAACTATAATCCATCTTTGAAATGCAACTTGAGACTCTAAGTGTAACTATGTGAAAAATGGCCAAGAAGATGGGTCAAAATCCTGCCTAAACTAGGGCAAAATTTCTCTAAGTTAAAAGTTTTAGGGACCGTTGTTCCAAAAATCATAACTTTAGATACAAGCTTCTTTTGAGAAAACTTTGTGAATCAAAGTTGTAGACTTTGTGGGGTACTACAACTTTCATGTTGTAAGTTTTGTTTGAATCCATTTGCATCATGGTGAAAATGTGGGACAAAGTTAGGAAAAATTAAGAAAATTTCATAACTTAGAAAAATTCTAAGTTATGAAAATTTTCAATTTCAAACCCTAATTTGCAATTTTGGGTTTCTTGATGAACAAGTTTCATAATTTGACACATCTTGATGAAAAATGACCCTTGGCACTTGATTTTGATCAAAAAGTCAAAGTTTGACTTTTCAGTGTACAGTCAAATTTTGATCAGTTGACTGAAAAATTCATCTGTCAATCCCATGCATTTGAGATCTTTTGAACTTGTTGAATAGGTCAAGATGATGTCATTGAGTCCTTGAGTCCATGGTTGAGCTTGATTTGCCATTGGCTAGGTCAAAAAGCCAGAAATTGCCTTTATACAGTCAAAATCCTAAAAATGACCATTTTGCCCTTTTGGTGATCTGATCAAATTTCTTGTGGAATTATGGTCCAAACTTGATCAAATGGTTCATATGAGTTCATAATGTTGATGTGTGTCAAAATTCATGAGGTTTGACTGTAAATTGGCCACAATTGACTTTTTCCTCAATACAGTTGATTTCTAGGTCAACTGTCCAATTGATTGGGCAAAAATTTGATTCAAGACTTGAAACTTGGTATGGACAAAATTATGAGTGAAATATGAAGTATGAAAATCAATTTGAGCATTGAAGGTCCAAAAATCCTTGTGCAAACTCAAACCCTAATTTAGGTCAACAGTGCAATGAGATGTCTTTGAGCAGAGCAAACCCTAGCTTGATCTTGAGTTCCAAGAGCCTTGTGATGAGAAATGTTGATAAAATGAGAGGGCAAATTTTGGGGTACAATAGTCTTAAAAACGCTGGTGCGACATATCAGTGAGCTATGGTGACTCTCTTTCATGACATGATTCATAAAGAGGTCGAGGTGTATGTGGACGACATGATTGCGAAGTCACAGACTGAGGAAGAACATTTGGTCCATTTGCAGAAGTTGTTTGATCATTTACGAAAGTTCAGGTTAAGGCTTAATCCCAACAAATGCACCTTTGGGGTTCGGTCGGGCAAGTTACTTGGTTTTATCGTGAGTCAACGAGGAATTGAAGTAGATCCAGACAAAGTAAAAGCAATACAGGATATGTCGGCGTCGAAAAATGAAAAGGAAGTACGAGGTTTCCTTGGAAGGTTAAATTACATAGCCAGGTTCATTTCCCATCTTACTGCTACCTGTGAACCCATCTTTAAATTGTTACGCAAGAATCAGGATGTCCGTTGGGATGAGAGTTGTCAAGAAGCTTTCGAGAAGATTAAGCAGTATCTTCAAGAACCACCAATACTCATACCACCAGTTCCGGGGAGACCTCTCATTATGTATGTGATTGTGCTTGAAGGATCTATGGATTGTGTACTCGGACAACATGATGATACTGGACGAAAAGAACACGCCATTTATTACCCGAGCAAGAAGTTTACTGATTGTGAATTAAGGTATTCCTTACTTGATAAGACTTGTTGTGCTCTTACGTGGGCAGCTCGACGTTTGAGTCAGTATATGTTGAGACATTCTACACTTCTGATATCTAAGATGGATCCGATAAAGTACATCTTCGAGAAACCAGCACTTACATGCAGATTGGCTCGGTGGCAAATGCTTTTGCCTGAGTATGACATCCAGTACGTTACACAAAAGGCTATCAAAGGTAGCATTATTGCTGATCATCTCGCTCACCAACCATCGGAAGAATATCCTCCCATGAAGTTCGATTTTCCAGACGAGGATATTATGAAACTTGATGATAATGGAGGACTTGAACCAGGGGAGCGATGGACTCTCACGTTCGATGGTGCGTCAAATGCTATGGGTCACGGCATTGGGGCAGTTCTAACCTCTCCATGCAACACTCACATACCTTTCACTGCCATATTATGTTTTGATTGCACGAATAATGTCGCTGAATACGAAGCGTGTGTGATGGGCCTTGAAGCAGCCGTTGATTTGAAGATCAAGATTCTTGAAGTTTATGGGGACTCTTCCTTAGTGATACATCAAGTACGGGGTGATTGGGATACACGACACCCTAATTTAGTTCCATACCGGGATTACATATTAGAGTTGTTGCCCGATTTCGATGAGGTCACCTTTGAGCACATTCCTAGTGAAGCAAATCAACTGGAAGATGCTCTGGCCACTTTAGCAGCAATGTTCAAAGTCAGTTACCCGAATCATGCACCCAATATAAGGATCTTTCGTTACAAGGAGCCATCACACATTTTCCCTGCTCATTGTCTCACAACTGAAGATGTATTAGGCGAAAGGCCATGGTACTTCGACATCAAAAGATATCTTGAGAAGCAAGAGTACCCCGAAGGTTCTACAATTTGTGATAAGCAGAGTCTTAGAAGGTTGGCATCTAAGTTTTTACTGTCAGGAGACGTTCTGTACAAGAGAAACTATGATTCGGTTCTGCTCAGATGCGTGGATAGACACGAAGTAGAATCCATTATACGAGAAATACACGAGGGATCTTTTGGGACTCATGCCAGTGGGCATTCCATGGCCAAGAAAATCCTACGAGCAAGTTATTTTTGGATGACGATGGAAAGCGACTATTGTGTATATGCCAAAATGTGCCACAAATGTCAGGTTTACACAGACAGGATACATGTTCCTCCCACTCCTTTGAATGTGATGACTTCACCATGGCCCTTTGCAATGTGGGGCATCGATATGATTGGATGCATCGAGTCGAGCGCTTCAAATGGACATAGGTTTATCCTTGTTGCTATTGACTACTTCACCAAGTGGGTGGAAGCGGCTTCGTGCAAGAATGTGACCAAGCAAGTTGTCACTCGTTTCATCAAAAGAGAGATCATTTGTCATTATGGAACTCCTAACAAGATCATCACTGATAACAGGTGAAATCTCAAGAACAAGATGATGAAGGAAATGTGTGAAGAGTTGAAGATTGAGCACCATAATTCATCACCTTATCGGCCGAAGATGAATGAGGCAGTTGAGGCCGCTAACAAGAACATAAACAAGACCGTTCAGAAAATGGTGAGAATGTACAAAGATTGGCATGAGATGTTGCCTTTTTCCCTGCATGGCTATCGAACTTCAGTGCGTACTTCCACTGGGGCAACTCCATTTTCACTAGTCTATGGTATGGATGCGGTACTCCCGGTCGAGGTGGAGATTCCTTCCTTAAGGGTTCTGATGGATACTAAGCTTGATGAAGCTGAATGGATTCAAACGAGACTCGACCAACTCAATCTCATCGAAGAAAAGCGCCTGGCAGCCATTTGTCACGGTCACTTATATCAACAGCGTCTCAAGAGAGCATTTGACAAAAAGATTCGGCCTCGAGAGTTCCACACAAGTGACCTGGTCTTAAGGAATATTCTCCCAATCCACACTGATCCAAGAGGCAAGTGGACTCCCAACTATGAGGGACCGTACATCATGAAGAAAGCTTTCTCAGGAGGTGCTCTAATCCTGACAAACATGGATCAGGAAGACGTTCCGCTTCCAGTCAATTCAGACTCAGTCAAAAAATACTACGCATAAAAGGACCCGCTAAGTCAAAAACCCGAAAGGGAGGCTTAGGCAAAAGTTAGGGCTAAAAAGAAAAAAAGAATAACCCGCTAAGTTGAAAACCTGAAAGGGCGACTTAGGCAAAAATGGGTGTCCCGGTGGATTGAAAACCCGAAAGGGAAATCCAGGCAAAAATTAGGGACAAAAAGCGAGAGACTGCAATCTGAAGACTCTTCACGTACAACCTCCTAATGCGGGATGGATCAATCTAGCTATTATCCTTTGGAAGCACGAAACTATGATGACCCAGGATACATGAACTATAGCAATATCAGTTTTAACGGAAGTTCGAGATTTTCTTATTGCCATTTTACTCGTTGTATTTCTTTTCTTCATTGTAACTTACTCATTTAGGAGTTGTTTCTAAGTATGAATGCCCATTCACGGGCCAAACTCATTAATAAAAATTTGCCCTTCCATTAAAAAAATCTTTGTTATGCTCTTTTACATTATTTTTCGTATGCGAATCGTGATTTAAATTCCCTGTTAAGAATTGCATTGAAAACAATAAGTCAATAATAATCACAAGCTAAAATTCGAAACACTACATTACATGGATATGAAGGTGTGATACGGTGGGAGAACTGACTTGATGTTTTTGCGTTTTATTGCATATGTCGCGGTTAGCAAGAGTTGCCACCGACTTTTCTTTTATCCAAAAGGAAAGGTGAAAAAGCACAGGAAAGACCTTTGAGATGTTTTCTTGAGTTCAGGGGGTAGATTATGAAAAGGGAAGGTATTAACACCCTTTTCATCCATGGTTTTCCATGGGCTCTTAGTTACTTGCTTAGATCACTTGCTTTTGTTTGTTTGAAATTGTGTTTGGTGTGATTTTGAAAGTATTTTGTAAAAGAAGCCATTGTTAGGCAATCTTTGCAATGATTCTCATTCATAAGAATGTATACAAAGATGTTTTGTCTTTTTTAAAATGTTTTCAATGTTTGTAAGTTGTTTGGAAATGTGTGTGTTTGTTTTGAAAATAGCAAGGATAGTTGTTTGAAATAGAGCAAGTAACTAGAAGTAATCTACCTACTCAAATATCTTTCTTGTGCATTCTCTATTCCTTTGACATTGTTGTCTTACCATTGATTTGGTAAGCAACCCTATCTTTGGATGTAAACGGGACGGGTGTGGGTCATCGTATAGCCATGATTAGCAATGTTTGCAAAGTATCTTAGCATTTTTGAGGGACCAAGATCATTTTGTAAGGCAACTTTTGAATAGCGTCATCAAGGGACTATGACCTTATATTTGTTTGTTTTGCCAAGATACTTCGCATGCGTAATATGGCCATTTTTATATAAGGCAATTAAGTGGAGAAACCCTAAGGATGCTTGTGTGCAAGTGTATCATTTTCATGCTTTGGTTTTGTCTTGTATTTAGGGTTTTCTATTTTGCTTTGTTTCGATCTTATTTTACAAACCCTAATTACTAATCATGGCATATAAAGCGATAAATTGCGTAATGTAAATATTAGTAAGCTATTACAACAATTTTATGGGAGGGGGGAATACAAATTTGAATGGGGATTGGCAAAAATGTAAACTAAATAAATTATTACAACCAAATCGAATTTGTATGAATTAGAATAAATACAATACAATATTTAGAAATGCAATACAACGTACATGTAAGAAAAGATTTTTTGTGTAAAAGAAAATTTAATCTAAACCTAAAATTAATAAGGAAAAAAATTAATTTTCAAAAGGGGGTTTTAACTCTAATTTCTATTTTTTTTAAGAAAATAAAGTTCTTACATATTATTCTTTTAAAAAAGAAATTAAACTAAATATATTTAACTATATTTTACAAATTTATTAAGAAAATATATGATATCTATTAAAATAAAAATATATTTTTATGTGAAAAATAAACTAAAATAAAATAAAATGTAATATAATGAAATTTATATTTTTTTTGGGATTTTTATGCATTAAAGAAATATTTAATATATATATATATATATATATATATATATATATATATATATATATATATATATATATATATATATATATATATATATATATATATATATATATATATATATATATATATATATATATATATATATATATATATATATATATATATATATATATATATATATATATATATATATATATATATATATATATATATATATATATATATATATATATATATATATATATATATATATATATATATATATATATATATATATATATATATATATATATATATATATATATATATATATATATATTTATATATAAATGAAAATAAGATAAATAAAATAAAAATAATAAAAATATAAAAAGCTGGCAAGGAGGTGATGTAGCATATTGGTAGTAATGTTAGCAAAAAAATCCTGGCCCAAAAGACTAAGCCCAACCTGTAAAAATAGCAAAATGGAAAAGGGAAAAAATATGAAAAACACAAAAGTAGCGCCCCGGTTCGAACCCAGGACATGAGTCTCACCAGCGTGCTACTTTGCCACTAGGGTAGATATACATCCATTGTCTTAAGGAAAACAAAAATAATATAACCCAAAACAAGTCCTTGCCCTGTACTTCATCTTCTTCCTTAAGCTTGGCCAGACATCCTGTAACTCTCTCACACTTCTATGAAAATTAAAACTCATAACATGAAAGTTGTAGTGTTTGAACTCACGATTCCAACCATATAAGTTATGTAAGATAACTATCAAAGATCAAAGAGAATTTTAACAGCCCTAAATTTAAACCTAATATTTTCAGAAACTTCAAGTTCTAAATTCTCTCAACTCAAGTAAAATCAATGCAAGATAAAGATATGCAGAGTTTCGTTGTGATGAGAACTACATTTTTTATTCACAAATCGTGGCCTATGGTTGTCTGTACAAGGAGATAGAGTTTGAGATTTTACCTCCTTTAGTTGGAATCGTGGATGGAACTAGAGTGAGTTTGATGGAGGCCTGATGCTTGCTTGAGCTTCCTTGAACTTCCCTGAACGTATTCCAAACCTCACTTTGCTCTGAGAGTGCCTGAAACTCCTTGGCCAAGTCAAACTGCAAGCTCTGAAATCAACAATGGCAGATGGTGGAAAAGTGATTACAGAACAGGGATGAAGGTTTGGATTGGTTTGATATCAAGTATGTAAGATGTTTGAATGATCAAGACTTGAAACGCACGAGCCAAATGGAAGATGGGTATGCTTATGCCAAAACTGCAAGTTTGGACAGATTTCTGGTGTTTTTCTTCTTGGGAGTGTTTAAGGCCTTCACTAATCATGTCTTGTGTTGTATAATGTTTGTATATTAGTATGGAATTGGTTTCATGTTAACCCTCTAACAACTGTGCATGTTCTAGCCTTTTTGCAACTTTTCTTATATTTGAAGTAAAGTGAAGGGACAAGGCTTTCCATGCTTGTACTTGCTCCATTAGGGTTGGTATCAGCTTGTAAAATTTGCCTTAGACCTGTTAGACTTGTATGTGCCAAGGGGACAGGTTCAATGCTCAAGATTTGCAAAGTAGCAAAAGTTGATCTTTTTCAAAATGGCAATGGTCACTTTTTGCCATAAATGGAATTGCAAGTTGGATAATGGTTCTAAGGCATGGATCAAAGCTTTGTCAACTGAGTAAGAATTTAATTAAGGAGTGTGGAAAAAGTTTGGGACATGTAAAGCATGGATTAGGCAGCATAGGTACTGATTGCAACTTTGTTCTTCTTGAAATGGCTTGGATAAAAAGTGAGAAATTGCCAACTTCATCTCTTCGATTATCCCCAATCAAAAATGATCTTGAGGAGTTCTTGGAGATTTTGGAAAGCTTGCAATATTCTCTATAACTCATCTTTGAAATGAATTTTGAGATACCTCTTGGAACTAGGTGAAAAATTGCCATGAAGTTGGATCCAAAACCTGCCTAAATTAGGGCAAAATTTCACTAAGTTATTTAGTTCATGGCCATGTATTCATAAATTTATATCTTGAGATCCAAGTATCTTTAGGGAAAAGTGTATGAAGAAAAGTTGTAGATTTCATGGAGGTCTACAACTTTCATGTTGGTAACTTTCCTTGAATCATTATGCATCATGGTGAAAAAGTGGCCTAAATTTGAGAAAAAATAAGAAAATTTTCTATACTTAGAAAATTTCTAAGTTAGGAAAATTTTCAAATTTAAACCCTAATCTTCAAATTTTGATTTATTGATGAAAAAGTTTCACATTTTGACATGTTTTTTTGAATTATGACCCTTGGCGCTTGATTTTGACCAAAAAGTCAAAGTTTGACTTTTCAGTGTACAATTGACTTTTGATCAATTGACTGCAAATTTCATCTGTCAATCCAATGAAATTGCAATGTTTTAAGCCATGTAATAAGGTCAATATGATGCAATTGAATCCTTGAAATCATGCTTTAACTCAATTTGTCATTTGCTAGGTTAAAAATCAGAAATTGCCCTTCCTCAGTCAAAACCCTAATTTTGACCATTTTGCCCTTTTGGTAATTTGATCAAATTTCTTGAGGAATTGTGATCCAAACTTGACCAAATGATACATATAAGTTTAAAATGTTGATGTGGATAAAAAATTATGAAGTTTGACTGAAAATTTGCCATGGTTGACTTTTTCCCCAATACAATTAATTTTTAGGTCAACTGTCCAATTGACTGATAAAAAATGTGGTTCAAGGTTTGAAACTTGTCATGAGTGATCTTAGGGGTCCATAATGATGTTTGAAAGTCACATGAAGCATTGATAGTCCAAAAATCCTTGTGCAAACTCAAACCCTAATTTTGGGTTATCACTGCAAGATGAGATGTCTTGAGCTGACCAAACCCTAATCCAGTCTTGAGTCAAAGAAAACTTGTGAGAAAAATCTTGATAAATGAGAGGGAAAATTTTGAGATACAACAGTTGCCCCTGTTCAATCTTCTTAAACCTGGAGAGTTAGATTGGCGAGTTTTGTCATTCGTGACTCGAAGGTGAAAGATGATTGAACACTAAATTGCCCATAAATTTGCACTCGACAATGTGTAGTTTGAGGGAATGGGCTTAAAGATGCCATTTGGAGAAGTGATAGAATCTTGTTGGAGATGGGCTTGTAGATGCCATCCGAGAATGTTTGTTGAATTGTAAATTGTAAGCTGATAGAAAGAGTATCAGAATAGCGTATGTGCCTAGAGTATATTTGTAATGTATCTGAAAGTTGAATCTGAATAAGTATCAAAATGGCATCCGTGTTTGGAGCGTATCCGTACTGTATCTGAAGTCTGAATCTGAATGAGTGACAAAATGGCATCCGTTTCTGGAGCGTATCTGAATTGTATCAGAGGTTGAATCTGAATGAGTGACGGAATGGCATCCGTGTCTGGAGCGTATCTAAACTGTATATGAAGTTGAATCTGAATGAGTGACAAAATGGAATCCGTTTCTGGAGCGTATCTGAACTGTATCTGAAGTTGAATCTGAATGAGTGACAGAATGGCATCCGTTTCTGGAGTGTATCTGAACTGTATCTGAAGTTGAATCTGAATAAGTGATAGAATGGCATCCGTTTCTAGAGCGTATCTGAACTGTATCTGAAGTTGAATCTGAATGAGTGACAGAATGGCATCCGTTTCTGGAGCGTATCTGAGCTGTATCTGAAGTTTAATCTGAATGAGTGACAGAATGGCATCCGTGTCTGGAGCGTATCTGAACTGTATCTGAAGTTGAATCTGAATGAGTGACAGAATGGCATCCGTGTCTGGAGCGTATCTGAACTGTATCTGATTGTAGATTGTTAATGGTAGCTATTAATCTTATCCTGAAAAGGGTAAAATGTTAGCTGAAATACATAGTTATGTTGCATGCGATGTATGATGCAATGTATTTACTTTAATCAATGTTTATGATGTATGGATGTAATGTATGCGCATGTAAGCTGATTTGCTGTATTGCTGCCTGATTGAGGAAAATAAATCCCCAAATGCTGCTGAGGATATGTTGAATTCTTCATCTCTTGAAGTAGGAATACTGACGAACTCTTGTTGAGAGAAGTAAATTCTGTTGTGAGGGCAATGCCATGTACTGCTTGTAAAATCCGCTTGGGGAATCTTGAGGAATTTGATGATTTCTACTGGAGATTAAAAACCGGGAGTCCTTGTTCCGTTGGGGAGTATCAGAAATCAGCTATTATCCGGTTGGGTTTCAGGCTTCAAAATAACTTGCTGGGGAATTTGGAGAAACTGGACGGTTTCTATCGAGAATTAATAGTTTGAAGTTTCAGTTCCGCTGGGGATTTAAATGACGTATTGTGGGATAGCCTAAAGACGTTTTCCTATTCTTTCAACCTGTCAGTAATTGTCTTTTTTCATTTTGTTTATTTGTAAACAGTAGTTATGTTCAAATGCATATGTTCATTAATGAATCATTGAACGTTTTTTCAAATAAAACACAAGTGTAAAGAAAAAAGGACAAATAGTTTTCTGTACTTTAAATATATATCTTTGTATTTACTTTGAATACGTATTTGGTACAAAGGAGACAGACATCCTAGTAAGAGGATGGTGCCATAAAAGTAAGAAAAATTTATACAAAGAAAGATAGCTATGTGTGATAATCCCATGGGGTTCCCATCCTGCTATAGCCTTCGTATCTTCGAATATCTTATCTATTTGTTGCTTCGTACGAAGATGATTGAATTGATCAGAAACTCTGAGTTTGTCAGCAAAGAGATTGTCCTTAAAGTGATCCGACGAGACATAGTCATACGCTAGAGTCTTAAGATCATATTCGAGGCAACATTTCCGAGGCAACATTTCCGAGGCAACATTCGAATGGGACGTTTGATCTTTTTTAGACAGGAGGGTAACCACTAAGACACCCTATGCTTAATGATCGTTTACTGAAGGCAACCAGAGTGAGAGTATACCCTAAGAGTGATATGTGCGAGTGATTTGTTTTATGTTATTTATCTTTGCACATTAGGGTTTTCTAACCATTTTAAATTTTTTAAGCATTCTTGCCATACAATCCTATTAGCATACATCTAAACAGATAAATATTTGCGGGAACTAAAAATGTGAGAAAATAAACTATGCTATTATAAGGCTTCGGGGAGGGGGATTAATTACATAGCCAAAAACCGGGGATTTAGACAGTAAATAAGAACCCTAAATTAACTATTACAAACCATGAACAGTTACAAAAATATTGGCAAAATAATTAACAAGTGCGCGGTGAATTAAATACAAGACGATTAGGGTTTTGACCCTTGACTAAACCTAAGTGTACTTGATTAAAGAAAAAAATTTTTTGTCATGTTTTGTTATTGAGAAAGTAATGAAATAATTGAATTAAAAAGAAAATCCTAAGTTCTAATTAATTTTAAATTAAGAAAAATAATTAATTAATTCTAAACAACCTATTTTTTTGTATTTTTATTTATTTAAGAAAAAAGAAAAGAATTAAATCAAGAACTTAAACCTAATTTTCTATTTGATTTTAATTGCAAAAAACAAGGTAAAATTTCCCTAAATTAAAATTAAACTAAATTAAATTAAATTAAATAATAAAAAAAACCTAAATCTAATTTTTGTGAATTCTTGATTTTGTGATTTTGTAAAAAAAATGATTAATGGTGTTAATTAAAATAATTAAAAGAAATATTAAAATAATTAAAAATAAGAAAAAGAAAAAGAAGTGGGCTTGATAGCATTAGCAATTCTGGAGGTTTGAATCTGATTTTCTTGGCCCAAAACTCCAAAGCCTGTATTGACCATGCTGGATTTGGTGTGGATGTTGACTTGAGGAATATGGTGGATCTTCAATGGAGAGGCATTTGATCTGGCTAGCTGGGCATCAAAGGATGGATGTTTGAGGTTGTATGGTGAGCCTCATGATGAGCAACGCGCTGGATCAGCTAATTGAAAATAATACAAATAAAACACTGGGACCTTGGGATCGAACCCAGTTCCTTGTGCTCGCTTCCAATACCATGCTGCCAGCTAAACTGTGATGTTTAGTTGTAATTATAATATAAGCTAAATACTATAAGCAAATCAAACATTATATTCAGAAAATGCGCGAAAATTAAAACCAACCAACCAATGATTGCCACGCCTTATCTTCTTCCCCAGACTGTCGTTTTAGGCAACATGACTTTTACCTACAGACGTCCTCTGTAGGTACAAACTTGTTCATCTAAAAAATGGCACACGAGCAAGATAAATGGAAAGTGATGGTACCAATCAACTCGTCTCATCCTCACGAGCATCATGGTACCAGAATTAAAGCCTAATTTCGCCTGCATTGAAAACCCCTAAACAAGAACATAAAACCCTAAGAATGGAAATATCACGTACAGGCATTAAAAATGCAATTAAATGGCATGGTTAGCCTGCAAACATGATGATAAACAAGAATATATAAATCAAAAGTGCTAATGATGCATAAATTGCAATAATCAAATTTGAAAAATATACCAAACCGCGTGAGTTGTAGAACAAGCTTCTACGTGTTTCAGGCCTCGGGGATGATTGGAATAGCTTCCTGGGATGTCTAGCAAGCAATTGGAATGGCTAGTACACCTTGAATTGGCCTGGAGAGTGAAATTCGTCTCACACTTTTCTTAGAATTTTTCAATTTTGTTCTGCCCTTCTCACGACCTCTAACCTCTTTCTTTTGATCTGCAAAGCCTTATTATATAACCTAGAATGGATTAGGTTAACAAACTTGGCATGAATCTTTGCATTTATCCAAGATTTGATTTGATTTTCAATTTGTATGATATCTTTCTATTTTCATGCCAATCATGCCTTTCTTGTACCAATTTCCATTGATTCGAATTGCTCATGCACGCTTAGCATATCTTGATTGCCAATTGTGATACGGTGGGAGAACTGACTAGGGTTTTGCGTTTGTTTTCGCAAATGTTTCGGTTGAGCAAGAGTCGCCACCGACTTTTTATTTTATCCTAAGGAAAGGTTTAAAAAGCACAGCAAAAACCTTTGAGATTTTTCTTGGGTTCGGGGAGTAGATTATAGAAGGGGAAGGTATTAGCACCCCTTCTATCCATGGTTATCCATGGGCTCTTAAGTACTTGCTTAGATCAACTTGCCTTAGTTTTCAATTGTTTGAAATGGTGTTTTGTGTGTGGCTTTGAAAATGTTTTGAAAAGATGCCTTGTATTAGGCTAACCTTGTAACAATTCTTTACTCGAATGTTTTACAAAAGGTGTTTTATCTTTTAAAAAGATGTTTCAAGGGCTTGAAAAGTTGATTTTGAAAGTGTTTGTGAAGTGGGTTTGGAAATTAGGCAAGTGTTTTCTTTGCAAATTGACAAGTACTTAAGAGTTTATCTACCCTAAAGTTTTCTCAAAGATTTTTGTTATGTTTTTAAACCTTTTGACCATTTTGTTCCACCATTGCATTTGGTGGACAATCTTGTCTTAGGAGATGAAAGGGACAGGCGCGGGTCATCGTTTGGACCATAATTGCAACGGCGTTAAATGTCTTTGAGCAATTTCCTTTAAGGGACTTGATCATTTGTTTTTTTGTTTTGTTTTGAAAAGTTTTATCGAGGGACGATGATCATTCAATTTGTTTGCTTTGCCCAAGGAAATTCAACATGCAACATGGCCCAATTATTTGAAGGCAACAAAGTGGAATACCCTAGGGGTGCAAGTGTGAGATGTGTTATTTATTTTTATGCTCATTCATCTTGTATTAGGTCAAACTATTTTTTGTCGTTTTTCGCATGCAAACCCTAATTCTAACATGGCATAATTAGAAAGCGTATAAAGTGCGAAATTTAAATTCCTACGCTATTACAACATAATAATATAGGGAAGGGGGTACAAATTTACAAATGGGGGGATATTTAGACAAGAATTTAAATCTAAATTATTACATCATTTTTTGAATATTTGCAAGGTGAATAAATTGCACAATTAAATGGAAATGAGATAAATATGCAAAATGCTAAAAGAAAGTTTTTATATGTATGAGAAAAGTATTTTTTATGTAAAATAAAATAAGAAAATAAAAAGGTATTATTTTTGGAGTATTTTCATACTTAGGGCAAAAACCCTAATTTTAATCAAAATAAATATTAATTAATTAATCCACATAATATTTATTATTTACATACAAGAATAAAATAAAATATGGTATATTTGTAAAAAAGGCATTTTTTTAGTATTAAATGTTAAAAAATAAAATATGTACATTTTTGGTATTTTTACTCTAAGTATATTAATATATATATATATATGTATATTTATATTATTTTAAATATGTACTATATATATAAATAGTAATAATAATTAAATTTTTTAGAAAATAGTATTTTTTATATGAAATATTTTCAGAGGATTACATAAAAATAAAAATAAAAATAGAAGTATTTTTTACATATTTTCTATTTTATCCTAAATAATATATATATATATATATATATATATATATATATTTATGTACAAATCAAAAGAAAATCAAATAAAAACCAAATAAAAATCAAAAAATGATGAGAAAAATATTTTCAAAATTTTAACATGCTGAGAAAAAATAAATGAATCAAATAAAAAAAGAAAATGTCAAAAATCATTAAAAATAAAGCAAATGGGCTTGGGGGTGCAAAACAGAAAAGATGGTGTGAACAAGAAAAAAATGCTCAGGCCCAGCCCAAACCACTTCTTCTTCAACCTCTGAATCACAAAACGCGCGCCTGCAAGCTTGTGTTTGAAATCCTGATTCTTTGATTTTTTGAACAAACTTCCAACACAAAAGATGTTAAGCATGAAATCACGATTCTAACCATATGCATAACTTGATCTAACTCTCTAAGATGAGGGAGAATTTCTCCTCCCCCAAATCCTAACCTAATTTTTCTGTCATTTTCAAAGCTCAAATTCTCTCTACTCAGACAAAAGAAATGAAAAGTAAAGATATATACATGTTCAGGGCTATGAGTAGAACCTTGTTTCTTCACAAACTTAAGACTAAAGATGCATAATAAGAGAGATACGAGTTCAAAGTTTTACCTACTCAGTTGAACTTCTATCTGGAGAATGAGGAACTTTCAGTGCAAGGTGATGATTGGAGAAGCTTCCTTGAGGTCCAGGGATGCTATTCCAATGTTTACTTTGTCTTGAAAGCTTCTGAATCAAGCTGTAGAACTTCACCTGCAAGTTAAAGATGTGAAAATGGTGGAAGTGGTTAGAGCAACTACATATCGTGCCTTAGCTTCTGGATAGCTTGCATAGGTTGTAAGGAAGGTAGAGGAACAAGTTTGGACAAAAATGCTTGAAGGGATTGAGAGATAGCACTCAATCTGCAGGGCTTGCTCTGTTTGAGCAGTTTTGTGGTGCTTCTGAGATGGAGAGTGTTTGAGAGGCAAATGGCTCGTGCAAAAGCTTGGTTGGGTAGTTTGGAATGTGTTTGATAAGTTCTTTCTTGTGTGTCTAGGCTGATATGAAAGTTGTTGTGAGATATGCAATGTTACTTGAATTTTAAGCAAACAAAGCAAGTTAGTGTTTTAGATCAGTAGGGGGCCTCTAATCCTGCTGCAAAGTCTCCCTTGATCAGAGCAACTTGTCCATAATCTTGTGCCAAAAGGATTTAGCTTGTACCTTCTTGATTTGCAATTGGACATAAAGCTAATCTTTTCAAGAATGGAAAGTTTACTTTGTCTAAAAATGGATCAATCTTGTGTACAATGCTTGAACTCATGGAACAACACTTTGGCACAATGAACAAGCATTAAATTAAGGAGTGTAATTTGGTTTAAGGACCTGTAAAGTAGCACAAACTATGCTGAGTTCAAATTTGCAAAGTTATGGACATGGAACTTGGTCATGAACAAAGTGGTTTTTTGCTATATTGTGAAATTCGATTCTCTCTAACCATGAGGTTGTTTGATAAGTTCTTGGACATTTTGGAAAGCTTGGAATGTGTACCACAATCCATATTTGAAATGCAAATTGAAATTCCAAGTGGAAGTGTATGGAAAATGGCCTTGAAGTGGGGTAGAAAACCTTGTCAAAATAGGTTAAAATTTCACTAAGTTAAAAATGGTTTAGTGCCCTTATTCAAAAAATTGTAACTTGAGATACAAGCTTCAAATGAGAAAACTTTGTGAATCAAAGTTGTAGATTATGCAACAAGCTACAACTTTCATGTTTTGACTTTTGTTTGAATCCAAATGGATCTTGGTGAAAAGGTGGGGCAAAGTTGGGAAAAAATTAGGGTTTTTCATAACTTAGAAAAATTCTAAGTTATGAAAAATTCCATTTTCTAACCCTAATTTGCAATTTGTGATTTCTTGGTGAACAAGTTTCATGATTTGGCATGTTTTGATGAAAAATGAATCTTGACTCTTGATTTTGACCAAAAAGTCAAAGTTTGACTTTTCAGTATACAGTCAAAACTGATCAATTGACTGGGAAATTCAACTGTCAATCTTGTGTACTTGGGATCTTTTGAACTTGTTGAGCATGTCAAGATGATTCCATGGGGCCCTTGAGTCCATGTGTGATCTTGGTTTGCCATTGGCTAGGTCAAACAGTCAAAAATTGCCTCTGCACAGTCAAAACCCTAAAAATGACCATTTTACCCTTTTAGTGATCTGATCAAATTTCTTGTGGAATTGTGATCCAAACTTGGTCAAATGGTTCCTAGGAGTTCATAATGTTGATGTGGATCAAATTTCATGAGATTTGACTGTCAATTGGCCACAGTTGACTTTTTCCCCAATACAGTTGATTTCTAGGTCAACTGTCCAATTGACTGGGCAAAACTTGGAATCAAGACTTGAAACTTGGTATGGATAAACATAGGAGGTCAATATGAAGCAAGAAAGTCATCTTGGGCACTTTAGGTCAAAACATCTTTGTGCAAACACAAACCCTAATTTGGGGTTAGCAGTGCAAGGAGGAGTCTTGAGCAGATGAAATCCTAACTGGATCTTGAGCTTCAAGAGCTGTGTGAGGAGAAATCAATGAGAAATGGGAGGGAAAATTTTGGGGTACAACAGTTGCCCCTGTTCAATCTTCTTGGACCTGAAGAGTTAGATTGGCAAGCTTGCCTTTCGTGACTCGAGGGTAAAAGGAGATTGGACACTAGAGTGCCCGGAAATTTGCACTCATCAAAGCACTGGATGCGGGAATGGGCTTAGAGATGCCATTTGGAAATGGTCTTAACGATGCCATCCGGGAGAGTGACAGAAACTTGTCGGGGATGGGCTTAAAGATGCCATCTGGAAGGGAATATTAGGAAAGTGTCCAAGCTTTGGACCATTTCTGAATTGGGGGTCTGAACAAGCCGTAGGTTGACATCCGTTGTTGGGAGGAACCTGCAAGCTGTTTTCAGGAAGTCGCATATAAACAAGTTGATAGATTAGCATCCGTTACTTGGGAAGAATCCATGAACTGTTTTCAGAAGTCTGGAAGAAGAAACTGAACAAGTGACAGGTTAACATCTGTTTACTTGGAGAACCCGTGAACTGTTTTCAGAAATCTTGAGATGAATCTGAACAAGTGATAGGTTAACATCCGTTTACTTGGAGAACCCGTGAACTGTTTTCAGAAATCTTGAGATTGAATCAGCAATAGAGCAGCATCCGTTGTTGGGAAGCTTCCGTAAACTGTCCTTAAAAAGATGCACCTGAACAAGTTGATAGATTAACATCCGTTACTCGGGAGGAATCCATGAACTGTTTTCAGAAGTCTTGGGAAGAATCTGAACAAGTGATAGGTTAACATCCGTTTACTTGGAGAACCCGTGAACTGTTTTCAGAAATCTTGAGATTGAATCAGCAATAGAGCAGCATCCGTTGTTGGGAAGCTTCCGTAAACTGAGTTCAAAGGTGCATCTGAACAAGCTGATAGATTAACATCCGTTACTTGGGAGGAATCCATGAACTGTTTTCAGAAGTCTTGGGAAGAATCTGAACAAGTGATAGGTTAACATCCGTTTACTTGGAGAACCCGTGAACTGTTTTCAGAAATCTTGAGATTTGAATGATTTTAGTCTGTCGACTGATCTTACCTGAAAAAGGCAAAGAGTTAGTTGGATGCAATGCTATGATGCATGATACAATGTATATTATGGTGTTATGAATGTAAATGGATGTGCATGTAAGCTGGAGAGCTGTCTTGCATAGGATAGATGAATCCGGGACAGCGGAAGATAGAAGTATCCTGACTGCTGCCGGGGAAAATAAGTCCTGGGTTGTTACTGGGGAACCTGGAGCTTGGGTTGTATACCGATCTTCTGGGGAATTCCTGAAGTCTTCTACTGGGGAGTACCAAACTAGTAGACTTAATGCTGGGGAAAATAGATTGAGAATCTTCAGCTTGGAGAGAAGTATCTCTGGAGATTTCACTGGGGAACTCAAGATTTTCTTCCTAAAACTCTGTGGGGAGAAGGTTTGAAAGTCTGACTCCTCTGGGGGCTGTCCATTTGGAGATTTTGATCTACTGGGGATACTGAAGCTTAAACTTTGAGGGAAAATGATTTCTGGAAGATTCTCTGGCTGGGGATTTTGCAAAGATAAACTCCTCTGGGGATTGTATTGATAAGTTATTGTTGGGGAATTTTGACGAACTCTACTGGGGATGGGAAGAATTTTAGCGAGTGCGATCTTCCGTGGTTGTTAGCTGAGGATAACCCAGTTATAAGCCTCTGTGAGGAATAACTTTGAATAAAACTCGGGAGGGACGTCCGTACTCTGCGGGGAGATATCCTTCGGAATCCTACTGGGGATAAGTTTCGAGAATCTGCTGGAGATAAACCTCAGGGTTTGCTAGGGATTATGGATTCCAAATCTCTTAGGGGTTTCCTTCGAAAGGGTGCCAAGATATCCATCTGTACCTTCATCCTATCAGTAATCCCTTTTCTTAGGTGCACTGAGGAAGTGATCATGTTTCAAATGCATATGCCTATTTAACAAAACATTGGACGTTTCTCAAAATAAAACAGATAGCGCAAGAGAAAAAGAAAAGGGGAATGACACAAGTTTTTGGGAGGAGTATTTGTATTGATTTTCTTTGAGTATATTTGTACAAAGGAGACAATCATCCTAGTAAGAGGATTTTGCCGTAAATATTTGAAAAAATTTATACAAAACAAAGATGGCTATGTGAAATAATTCCATGGGATTCCATTCTGCTGTAGCTTTCACAACTCTGAACATCTGTCCATTCAATGCTTCGTTTGACGATGGCTGGATTGATCAGAAACCTGGAACCGGTTGATGAAGAGACTGTCTTTGAAGTGATCGGATGAGACATAGTCATACGCTCTAATTCCCTAATTTTTGCCTGAATCGCCCTTTCGGGTTTTCGATCCACCGGGAAACCCCTTTTTGCCCAAGCCGCCCTTTCGGGTTTTCAACTTGCCGGGTGTACAGATTTTTTTTGTTTTTATCCCTAACTTTTGCCTGAACCGCCCTTTCGGGTTTTCGGTTCACCGGGATGCCCATTTTTGCCCAAGCCGCCCTTTCGGGTTTTCGACTTGTCGGGTTATTTTATGCGTAGTATCTTTTGACTATGTCTGCGTTCGCAGGGTGCGGCAAATCGTCGCCGTCCATGGTGGTCAGAATCATCGCACCACCAGAAAATATGCTTTTGATCACAAATGGTCCTTCATATGTAGGAGTCCATTTGCCCCTGGGATCACTTTGTGGCAAGATAATCCGCTTGACTACTAGATCTCCGACTTGATACACTTGACGTCTGACTTTCTTATTGAAGGCCTTGATCATCCGTTTTTGATACGTCTGACCATGACATATAGCCGCAAGTCGCTTTTCGTCGATCAGATTGAGTTGATCAAGTCGGGTCTGCATCCAATCATCTTCATTCAAACCTGCATCCTTCATAATCCTTAGAGACGGGATCTGAACTTCCATAGGCAAAACAGCTTCCATGCCATAAACCAAAGAAAATGGGGTTGCCCCAGTTGAAGTACGTATCGTCGTACGGTATCCATGCAGCGCAAACGGCAACATCTCATGCCAGTCTTTGTAAGTGACTGTCATTTTCTGAATAATCTTTTTAATGTTTTTGTTCGCAGCTTCAACAACACCGTTCATCTTCGGCCGATAGGGAGATGAATTGTGATGATAAATCTTGAACTGTTCGCATAATGCAGTGATCATTGTATTATTCAGATTTGTACCGTTGTCTGTGATGATCCTGTCGGGAACACCATACCGACATATGAGATTATGTTTGATAAAGCGGGCAACCACATTTTTGGTGACAGAGGCGAAGGAAGCTGCTTCGACCCATTTAGTGAAGTAGTCAATGGCAACCAGGATGAAGCGATGTCCGTTGGAAGCCGTGGGTTTGATCTCTCCAATCATATCAATGCCCCACATTGCAAAGGGCCATGGAGCAGTCAGGACGTTGAGGGGAACCGGAGGGATATGAACTTTGTCAGCATAGACTTGACACTTGTGACAAGTACGGGAATGTTGATGGCAGTCAGCCTCCATGGTAGACCAGTAATAGCCTGCCCTTAGGATCTTCTTAGCCATTGTATGCCCGCTCAAGTGAGTGCCAAATGGGCCGCTGTGTATATCAGTCATGATCAATTCTGCTTCAGCCTTATCCACACATTGGAGTAATACACAATCATGGCTTCGTTTGTAAAGGATGTCGTTGCTCAGGAAGAACTTAGCAGCGAATTTCCTTAAGAACTTCTTGTCATTCACGGAAGCTCCTTCAGGGTAATCTTGGGTCTCGAGATATCTTTTGATTTCATGGAACCAAGGTTGTTCCACTACTTCTTCGGTATTAATCTCGTGACAATGTGCGGGTTCATCCATTCGTTCGATGGTGATTTGGGGAGCCTCGTTATCCCAGTTGAGTTTAAACATGGAGGACATTGTGGCTAGAGCATCTGCTAGCTGATTCTCTTCTCGCGGAAAGTGCTCGAAGGTAATTTGCTCGAAGTGAGGCAACAATGTCAGAACATGTTCTTTGTATGGGATAAGATTAGGATGCTTGGTATCCCAATCTCCTTTGATCTGGCTGATGACCAAAGCCGAGTCCCCGAATACGATCAAAGATTTGATCCCCAAGTCTATAGCAGCCTTGAGACCAAAGATGCAGGCTTCATACTCAACCATGTTATTTGTGCAGCTGAAGCAAAGTCGGGCCGTGAAAGGAGTGTGGCATCCTTCCGGAGAAATGAGTACTGCGCCAATGCCATTTCCAAGTGCATTTGAAGCACCATCAAAATACAGGGTCCATCGGGATCCCTTTTCGGGTCCGTCATACGGTCCGTTACTTTCAATGCTGTCCAAATTCATGATGTCTTCGTCTGGGAAGTCAAATCTCATGGGTTGATAGTCTTCAATAGCCTGATGAGCCAGATGGTCAGCTAGTATACTCCCTTTTATAGCTTTTTGGGTGGTGTACTGGATGTCATATTCAGTTAAGATCATTTGCCATCTAGCTATCCTTCCAAATAAAGCGGGCTTTTCGAAGATATATTTGATAGGATCCATTTTGGAAATCAATAAGGTAGTATGAGTCAGCATATACTGTCTTAGTCGGCGAGCAGCCCATACCAAAGCGCAGCAAGTTTTCTCGAGCAGTGAGTAACGAGTCTCACAGTCGGTAAACTTTTTGCTAAGGTAATAAATAGCATGCTCTTTTCGACCAGACTCGTCATGCTGGCCCAAAACACACCCCATTGAGTTATCCAAGACGGTCAAATACATGATCAAAGGTCTTCCTTCGACGGGTGGCATCAGAATAGGAGGTTCTAGCAAATACTCCTTGATTCTATCAAAAGCAGCTTGACAATCGTCGTTCCATTCCACTACCTGATCTTTCTTCAAGAGTTTGAAAATTGGCTCACAGGTAGAGGTCAGATGTGAGATGAATCTGGCAATATAGTTTATGCGCCCCAAGAATCCTCTAACCTCCTTTTCAGTACGGGGAGCAGGCATTTCTTGTATTGCTTTTACTTTTGCCGGATCGACTTCAATGCCTTTGTTGCTTACGATGAATCCCAGGAGTTTACCAGACCTAACTCCAAAAGTGCATTTGTTTGGATTCAGCCTTAACTTGTACTCTTTTAACCTGGCAAACAGCTTCTCCAAATGTTCAAGGTGTTCTTCCTCTGTTTGTGACCGAGCTATCATATCGTCTACATAAACTTCAATCTCATGATGTATCATGTCATGAAATAAAGCTACCATGGCGCGTTGATATGTTGCCCCTGCGTTCTTCAGCCCGAACGGCATCACTTTGTAACAGAAAGTGCCCCATTGTGTGACAAAAGTTGTTTTCTCCATATCTTCGGGAGCCATTTTGATTTGATTATAGCCCGAAAATCCATCCATGAAGGAAAACACTTTGTGCTGAGCTGTGTTGTCGATCAAGATGTCAATATGAGGTAGCGGGAAATCATCTTTAGGGCTGGCCCTATTCAAATCCCGGTAGTCCACACACATCCTGACTTTGCCATCTTTTTTAGGCACTAGCACAATGTTAGCGACCCATTGAGGATAGGACGTAACAGCAAGAAAGCCAGCATCGAATTGTTTCATTACTTCTGCTTTAATCTTTTCAGACATGTCAGGCCTCATTCGGCGAACTTTTTGCTTGATCGGTGGACAATCCTCTCTTGTGGGGAGACGGTGAACCACGATGTCTGTGTCCAAACCCGGCATGTCTTCATAGGACCAAGCGAAGATTTCAACATACTCATTCAACAACTGTATCAGGCGCTCCTTGACATCCGGTTCCAAGTTGGCACCCACTTGCACTTCCTTCCGGTCTTCCTCGGTTCCCAAGTTAACAGTTTCCAATGGCTCTTCATGCGGTAAGATGGCCCTTTCCTCTTGTTGCAGAAGTCTGGCTAGTTCCCCGGGTACTTCACAACCTCCATCATCTTCATACTCGGCTAGATTGACCAGATCTTCAGAGTTTTTGAAAGATATAGCAGAATAGTCACCCATGGAATCCGGAGTGGATGGGTACCTGCATTGGTGAGTGTGGGTGTGTGTAAGGGATAGCCATCCTTAAACAAAAAATGCAAAAGGAAAGAAAATGAACACAAGCAGTTTATCAAATGAAAGACGTCCAATGAATCATTAAACATGGCATATGAATATGAAAAATAGTCAAAACCCTTACAAGTGGACCTACATGCCCCGGGTAAGGCAGGAGGCGAAAAGATAGTGTACGGATTGTTTGAAAGTAAAATATTACAGACCAAAATAGGAAATGTTCGATAGATAAATTACTGAGGAATAAAAGTGATGGGGACAAAGTCTTTTGCCTCCCAATTGCTCAACCCTCCTCCGACAGTTGGATAAACCCAATCTTCAATGTTGCTTTCCTTGTCTTCATCTTCCAGGGCGTTGATTCCGTAAGGAGAAATTTTGACTGGCGCCCTCTCAATCTTTGACCGGCGCATAGCTTTCTGGCCAGCGGTGGTGAAACCTAATCCAAGCTTATCAACCTTATACGGAAAATCGGGTAACTGCCCCCACGCTGAATTCTTCCCTTCTTTAACTGCAGCCCTTGCATCCTCCAGAGATGCCATTCTGGCCATCTGTCTCGGTGTCTCAGCTGCCAACTTCGCCATTGCTATCTCAGGAAGCACTTCTTCGAAATGTTGAAACGGTGTCTCAATGAACTCCCCTTCAACCTCCACATATCGGAAAGAATTTAAATGGCTAATCATGTACTCTTCTTCACCATGGACCGTAATGATCTTTCCCTTTACGGGATACTTCAGCATCTGATGCAGGGAGGAGGTGACTGCCCCAGCATGGTGTATCCAAGGTCTACCCAGCAGGCAGAAGTATGATGGACGGATGTCCATTACGTAGAAAGTGGATTTAAACACCTCAGTACCTATCTTGATAGGAATTTCAACTTCTCCATGGACCATTCTCTTCGACCCATCGAAAGCTCTGACGACAATATCACTCGGCTTCAATTCCAAACCTTCGCAATCTAGCCGGTCCAAGGCCTTCTTAGGCAAAACATTCAGCGATGAACCGGTATCAACCAAAACATGTGCAAGGGTGGTTCCGCGACACTCGATTGAAATATGCAACGCATCATTGTGGTTTCGGCCTTTAGGGGTCAGGTCGGCATCAGAAAAACCTAATCCATTGTCTGCAGTCAGACTAGCCACGCAATGTTGAAATTGATCTGCAGAGGTTTCCTGGGGCACATGAGCTGCCTTTAGAAACTTAATCAAAGCTTGAGCGTGCGCTTCTGAGCAAAGCAATAGTGCCAGCATGGAAATCTTGGAGGGGGTTTGCCCCAACTGTTCCACCACATCGTAGTCACTTCTCTTGATTATCCTCAAAATCTCGTCCATTTCTTTCTTGGAAGCTTCTGGAATCGCCAAGGGTTGAGCCCTCGTCCTGACGGGCTCATCTTGTATTCCCTTTCCTTTATCGGCAATGGTAGGAGAGACAGCACTAGGAACGAAAATTTCTTCAATCAAAGGAGTTCTGGCAGAGAGCTTTACTGGTGCAGGGATGACTTCTTTAGCTGATGAGGGTCCAAAGACTTCTTTTGGAGGAGCAATCTCTGGAGAAAATATCCTCCCACTCCTGGTGATTTTGCTGGTGCCCGCAATGTTACTAATGTTGGCTTCTTCATCATCTGAATCTTCTTCAATTATTTCAACTTGCTTGATACCATGGTAGTAGATGTCACCACCATAGTTCCAAGGTATCGACTTCTCGGAGACATAGGGAACAGGCCCTGGCATTGTTATCTTCAAAGGTATAGACTTTGCAGCTGGTGTAATCTTAACTGGCTTTTTGATGGCCTCGGAAAGATTGGCGTGAATGATTATGATTGAGATATTTTCAACATGAACTGGAACGGCAGGAACTTTTTCGAACAAAATTTGTCGGCTATCCATGAGGCCTTGGATGCCTTTCTTCAATAGCGGACAATCAAACGGCAGAGAGTGGCAACAGTAACAATCTTCTTTACATCCCGGGAAGATCCCGGCCCTCAACAAATTCAACTTAATGGTTAGCAGTGGAGTAGTCAGATCACTAACGTCGGCAACATACAGATCCCCTTCAATGGCATTGACATTCCGACCGTGCTTCGACATAGGTGCAGATATCACATTGGGTTTTTCTGGAGCGTCAAACTCTACTTCTTTAGCCTCTATCAGGTCCTGAATCTTATGCTTGAGTGCCCAACAATCATTGGTGTCGTGTCCAACACTGTCTGAATGATAGGCGCACTTAGCATTGGCATGATAATGCGGAGAGGATGTATTTACATTCTTTGGCGCTTCCTTGATAGTGGCAAGATTCAATTTCAACAGATGGGGAAGCACCTGCGCTGGAGTCATATTAATACGGGTGAACTGCCGTTGTGGCCTTTCCACCCGTTGCTGATTTGGTCTGGTCTGGTTATAGCGAGGCTGCTCACTCGGATTGTTTTGAATCATTACGGCCCCCACAGTCGGCCGACGCTCCACCTTCCCTGCTCTTCTTTGAGAATATACCATAGCTATCTCCTTCTTAAACGGCTTCTTCTCAGCGCTCGCAGCGACACCCTTCTGAATCTTTCCTGACTTGATGCCAGCCTCGATTCTTTCGCCCGTTAAGATCAAATCGGTAAACCCTGCGGAAGAGCTACCAATTAAATGATTGAAAAATGGCCCAGATAGGGTCCCAAGAAACATATCAACGAGTTCACGATCGGTTAAAGGAGGCTGCACCCTGCCAGCCAAATCCCTCCATTTCTGTGCGTATTCCTTGAATCCCTCACTTGTTCCTAGCGACATACCCTGAAGTTGGGTACGGGTAGGAGCAAGATCAGAATTATACTGGTATTGTTTATAGAAAGCGGTGGCCAAATCTTCCCAACTTCTGACACTGGTTCCTTCTAACTGATAAAACCATTCCAACTGAGCTCCTGACAGGCTGTCTTGAAAGAAATGAATCCAGAGATTTTTATCTGCCGTATAGGGTTGAATTTTTCTCACGTAGGACCTGAGATGCATTTTGGGACAGGATAGCCCGTCGTATCTTACAAACACTGGCACTTTGAATTTTGGGGGAATCACAATTCCGGCGACCAAGCCCATGTCTTCAAAATCCAAACCCGGTACCCTTTGCAATTCCATGGCAGCCAATCTGTCCTCTAAACCTTTGTATTTGTCATCAGCTGGAGGATACTGCTGGTCAGAATAATCTTCTTCCTCTTCAACTTCTTCTTCTTCCGCATCAGACTCGGAAGGTATCGCAGGTCCACCTCCTTTGCTGGTTCCTTCATCAGAGATAGGAGGAAATTCGAGCACCCTCCGAGCTTCTCTGTCAAATCTTCTCCCCAAAGTAGCCACTCCGACCCTCTTTTTCTTCTTCTTCACTGGGTCCTTATTCTCCAGTTGAGTCTTGATATCCTCCTGACCTTTAGCCAAAGTCATCAGGAGTTGCTGGAACTGTGCATTCTGAGCTTGTAGGTCTTTGACTGTTTGCTCGAGATCCATCCTACTGAAATAAACAGCAGATAGATAAGGAACCCTGGAGTGAGACCTGCTTATGCACATGATGAATGGTATGCTTATGTATGCAATGCATTCAAGGGTTTAGAACATTCAAAATTGTTTCAGACACAGAAGAACGCACGTCATATTAATAAGAAGAAATTTGTTAGTACATAAATGCCCCATGGGCCAAATATTACAAAATAAACTTCTTAAGGTAGAAAGACATTGCACATCCTCTTTGGTGCGATGTAGGTATTGAGGGCCTCTTGCTCGTGGAGTCGGCGGGTAAGCTCTAGAACCTTCTTTTCACTGGCGTAGTAGCTAGCTTTAAAAGTGTTCCGTTCCTCCTTGAGCTGAATCCAACTTTTCTGCATTTCCTCCCACGATGTAGGCATGTCTGGATGCAGGATGGTGTAGGGAACCTCTCCTTCATTGACGGGCTCTTTAATCACTGGGAGTACATGAGGATAAGGCATCATTAGACTTTGGGCTCGGGCTCGTACCCACTTGAGATAGGGCTCAAGAGGGATGGAGTTCTTGTGTCCCAGAGTCTTGCTATCAACCTTGTTGAGTTTTCCCCAAGCTCTGATGAATCTTTGGCGAAGTCCTTGCGTATCGTTGTCGAAGTCAAAAACTAAGCTAGGAATCAACATGTCATGAGGGCCATCCCTCCGTGCATATCCAAATTGCCTCAAAGCTAGGCAAGGGTTGTAGGTGATACCTCCTCTAATTCCAAGTAAAGGAACATTAGGAAATTCTCCGCAACGATCGACGATGATGACATTTTCTCTGGACCGAGAACACCAATGCACATCAGAATGAGTGAGAGTCATCAACCGTTGGGACCACCTTATACCTTGATCATTCTTCAAGACAGATTATGGAAGGTGCGAAATAAACCACCTTGCGAGGATAGGAGTACATCACATGAGAACACCCCTCTTTCTCATTGTTCGTGTGTAAAATGAGTGAAGGATGTCCCCAAGCAATGTTGGTATTGGATTCCTGGACAAGAAGATTTTGACGGTGTTGACATCTACCAGTTGGTCAGGATTTGGGAACAAGACCAACCCATAGATAAGGAGTGCCACAATCTCTTCAAAGGCTTGTAGGTCCAATGAGTTCCAACATTCTTGTGCCTTTTCAAACAAGAATTTTGCTAAGAATCCTTTGACACCGCTTCTGGTTTCCCAATGCCCCTTGATTTCAGATGGTTGTAGATGTAGTGCTCGAGCAACATCTTCAGGCTTTGGTTCCTTCTCCGTACCGTTGAAGGGTAGTTGATTAAGGATAGGGATTCTTAGGAGTTGAGAAAACTCCTCCAAAGTGGGTACTAACTGATAATCAGGGAAAGTGAAGCAATGGTGAAGAGGGTCAAAGAACTGGAATAGCACTTTCATCATGTCTTCTTCAATGTTGGTGTTGACTAGGCTGAGCAATCTACCATGTCTTTCACCGAAGGATGAATTTTCCGGAATTCTTGAGGTCAGCTCCTTGAGTTGAGGAGAGATTCTCACAAGGTTGACTTGGATGGTATTTCTGCGAGGTATTTCCATGACCTACAAAACAAGAACAATGATGAAGATCCAAACCCTTGAAATGGTTAGTGAATGCATATGATGCTTTATGATGTTTATGATGTATATGATGTATGCACAAGACATATGTACAAGCAAATCACACCAAACCCTAGTTTCAGGCTTGCATGGGGTTTCATAGGTAAGTACCCTCTTGAGTGTAGTTGGCTTAAAAACCTGTCCTATAAATAGTAACCGGGTTCTAAGGAGCTCAATATCACTGGATTGTTTTCATTGTTCATTGTTTTGGTTTAGCCACTTAACTAGCGACCAAAATATTCCAAGACAACAACCCTCAATGAGTGTAGTATCGAGTATCTACCAACTTCGGACTGCACCAAAGCCGGTCATCTCACTACCCCTAATAAAAGGCCAAGATGGTCAAGTAAGGTTCTAGGTCATTAGTGCTTAGTGACATCACTCAGCGGCCCCGTACTCTCCTTAATTGAACTCAAGGGTTACCGGTACTCACAAATATGTCGCACTAATATAGCTATTGCTTAGACCGTGTCGGTATACCCCGCACAGTTTCCACAACGTATTGCTATCTATGAATGTTTCCCAAAATCCGGGTGGAGGATTATAAACCCAAACAATAGAGCCTAAGTATAAAGCAAGCAAATCAAACAATTAGTCATGCAAGAGGGTGATCTAAGCCCTAAGGTTACTCCACTTAAAGAAAATTCCCCAGCAGAGTCGCCAGTTCTGTGATACGGTGGGAGAACTGACTAGGGTTTTGCGTTTGTTTTCGCAAATGTTTCGGTTGAGCAAGAGTCGCCACCGACTTTTTATTTTATCCTAAGGAAAGGTTTAAAAAGCACAACAAAAACCTTTGAGATTTTTCTTGGGTTCGGGGAGTAGATTATAGAAGGGGAAGGTATTAGCACCCCTTCTATCCATGGTTATCCATGGGCTCTTAAGTACTTGCTTAGATCAACTTGCCTTAGTTTTCAATTGTTTGAAATGGTGTTTTGTGTGTGGCTTTGAAAATGTTTTGAAAAGATGCCTTGTATTAGGCTAACCTTGTAACAATTCTTTACTCGAATGTTTTACAAAAGGTGTTTTATCTTTTAAAAAGATGTTTCAAGGGCTTGAAAAGTTGATTTTGAAAGTGTTTGTGAAGTGGGTTTGGAAATTAGGCAAGTGTTTTCTTTGCAAATTGACAAGTACTTAAGAGTTTATCTACCCTAAAGTTTTATCAAAGATTTTTGTTATGTTTTTAAACCTTTTGACCATTTTGTTCCACCATTGCATTTGGTGGACAATCTTGTCTTAGGAGATGAAAGGGACAGGCGCGGGTCATCGTTTGGACCATAATTGCAACGGCGTTAAATGTCTTTGAGCAATTTCCTTTAAGGGACTTGATCATTTGTTTTTTTGTTTTGTTTTGAAAAGTTTTATCGAGGGACGATGATCATTCAATTTGTTTGCTTTGCCCAAGGAAATTCAACATGCAACATGGCCCAATTATTTGAAGGCAACAAAGTGGAATACCCTAGGGGTGCAAGTGTGATATGTGTTATTTATTTTCATGCTCATTCATCTTGTATTAGGTCAAACTATTTTTTGTCGTTTTTCGCATGCAAACCCTAATTCTAACATGGCATAATTAGAAAGCATATAAAGTGCGAAATTTAAATTCCTACGCTATTACAACATAATAATATAGGGAAGGGGGTACAAATTTACAAATGGGGGGATATTTAGACAAGAATTTAAATCTAAATTATTACATCATTTTTTGAATATTTGCAAGGTGAATAAATTGCACAATTAAATGGAAATGAGATAAATATGCAAAATGCTAAAAGAAAGTTTTTATATGTATGAGAAAAGTATTTTTTATGTAAAATAAAATAAGAAAATAAAAAGGTATTATTTTTGGAGTATTTTCATACTTAGGGCAAAAACCCTAATTTTAATCAAAATAAATATTAATTAATTAATCCACATAATATTTATTATTTACATACAAGAATAAAATAAAATATGGTATATTTGTAAAAAAGGCATTTTTTTAGTATCAAATGTTAAAAAATAAAATATGTACATTTTTGGTATTTTTACTCTAAGTATATTAATATATATATATGTATATTTATATTATTTTAAATATGTACTATATATATAAATAGTAATAATAATTAAATTTTTTAGAAAATAGTATTTTTTATATGAAATATTTTCAGAGGATTAATAAAAATAAAAATAAAAATAGAAGTATTTTTTACATATTTTCTATTTTATCCTAAATAATATATATATATATATATATATATATATATATATATATATATATATATATATATATATATATATATATATATATATATATATATATATATATATATATATATATATATATATATATATATATATATATATATATATATATATATATATATATATATATATATATATATATATATATATATATATATATATATTTATGTACAAATCAAAAGAAAATCAAATAAAAACCAAATAAAAATCAAAAAATGATGAGAAAAATATTTTCAAAATTTTAACATGCTGAGAAAAAATAAATGAATCAAATAAAAAAAGAAAATGTCAAAAATCATTAAAAATAAAGCAAATGGGCTTGGGGTGCAAAACAGAAAAGATGGTGTGAACAAGAAAAAATGCTCAGGCCCAGCCCAAACCACTTCTTCTTCAACCTCTGAATCACAAAACGCGCGCCTGCAAGCTTGTGTTTGAAATCCTGATTCTTTGATTTTTTGAACAAACTTCCAACACAAAAGATGTTAAGCATGAAATCACGATTCTAACCATATGCATAACTTGATCTAACTCTCTAAGATGAGGGAGAATTTCTCCTCCCCCAAATCCTAACCTAATTTTTCTGTCATTTTCAAAGCTCAAATTCTCTCTACTCAGACAAAAGAAATGAAAAGTAAAGATATATACATGTTCAGGGCTATGAGTAGAACCTTGTTTCTTCACAAACTTAAGACTAAAGATGCATAATAAGAGAGATACGAGTTCAAATTTTTACCTACTCAGTTGAACTTCTATCTGGAGAATGAGGAACTTTCAGTGCAAGGTGATGATTGGAGAAGCTTCCTTGAGGTCCAGGGATGCTATTCCAATGTTTACTTTGTCTTGAAAGCTTCTGAATCAAGCTGTAGAACTTCACCTGCAAGTTAAAGATGTGAAAATGGTGGAAGTGGTTAGAGCAACTACAGATCGTGCCTTAGCTTCTGGATAGCTTGCATAGGTTGTAAGGAAGGTAGAGGAACAAGTTTGGACAAAAATGCTTGAAGGGATTGAGAGATAGCACTCAATCTGCAGGGCTTGCTCTGTTTGAGCAGTTTTGTGGTGCTTCTGAGATGGAGAGTGTTTGAGAGGCAAATGGCTCGTGCAAAAGCTTGGTTGGGTAGTTTGGAATGTGTTTGATAAGTTCTTTCTTGTGTGTCTAGGCTGATATGAAAGTTGTTGTGAGATATGCAATGTTACTTGAATTTTAAGCAAACAAAGCAAGTTGGTGTTTTAGATCAGTAGGGGGCCTCTAATCCTGCTGCAAAGTCTCCCTTGATCAGAGCAACTTGTCCATAATCTTGTGCCAAAAGGATTTAGCTTGTACCTTCTTGATTTGCAATTGGACATAAAGCTAATCTTTTCAAGAATGGAAAGTTTACTTTGTCTAAAAATGGATCAATCTTGTGTACAATGCTTGAACTCATGGAACAACACTTTGGCACAATGAACAAGCATTAAATTAAGGAGTGTAATTTGGTTTAAGGACCTGTAAAGTAGCACAAACTATGCTGAGTTCAAATTTGCAAAGTTATGGACATGGAACTTGGTCATGAACAAAGTGGTTTTTTGCTATATTGTGAAATTCGATTCTCTCTAACCATGAGGTTGTTTGAGAAGTTATTGGACATTTTGGAAAGCTTGGAATGTGTACCACAATCCATCTTTGAAATGCAAATTGAAATTCCAAGTGGAAGTGTATGGAAAATGGCCTTGAAGTGGGGTAGAAAACCTTGTCAAAATAGGTTAAAATTTCACTAAGTTAAAAATGGTTTAGTGCCCTTATTCAAAAAATTGTAACTTGAGATACAAGCTTCAAATGAGAAAACTTTGTGAATCAAAGTTGTAGATTATGCAACAAGCTACAACTTTCATGTTTTGACTTTTGTTTGAATCCAAATGGATCTTGGTGAAAAGGTGGGGCAAAGTTGGGAAAAAATTAGGGTTTTTCATAACTTAGAAAAATTCTAAGTTATGAAAAATTCCATTTTCTAACCCTAATTTGCAATTTGTGATTTCTTGGTGAACAGGTTTCATGATTTGGCATGTTTTGATGAAAAATGAATCTTGACTCTTGATTTTGACCAAAAAGTCAAAGTTTGACTTTTCAGTATACAGTCAAAACTGATCAATTGACTGGGAAATTCAACTGTCAATCTTGTGTACTTGGGATCTTTTGAACTTGTTGAGCATGTCAAGATGATTCCATGGGGCCCTTGAGTCCATGTGTGATCTTGGTTTGCCATTGGCTAGGTCAAACAGTCAAAAATTGCCTCTGCACAGTCAAAACCCTAAAAATGACCATTTTACCCTTTTAGTGATCTGATCAAATTTCTTGTGGAATTGTGATCCAAACTTGGTCAAATGGTTCCTAGGAGTTCATAATGTTGATGTGGATCAAATTTCATGAGATTTGACTGTCAATTGGCCACAGTTGACTTTTTCCCCAATACAGTTGATTTCTAGGTCAACTGTCCAATTGACTGGGCAAAACTTGGAATCAAGACTTGAAACTTGGTATGGATAAACTTAGGAGGTCAATATGAAGCAAGAAAGTCATCTTGGGCACTTTAGGTCAAAACATCTTTGTGCAAACACAAACCCTAATTTGGGGTTAGCAGTGCAAGGAGGAGTCTTGAGCAGATGAAATCCTAACTGGATCTTGAGCTTCAAGAGCTGTGTGAGGAGAAATCAATGAGAAATGGGAGGGAAAATTTTAGGGTACAACAGTTGCCCCTGTTCAATCTTCTTGGACCTGAAGAGTTAGATTGGCAAGCTTGCCTTTCGTGACTCGAGGGTAAAAGGAGATTGGACACTAGAGTGCCCGGAAATTTGCACTCATCAAAGCACTGGATGCGGGAATGGGCTTAGAGATGCCATTTGGAGATGGGCTTAACGATGCCATCCGGGAGAGTGACAGAAACTTGTCGGGGATGGGCTTAAAGATGCCATCTGGAAGGGAATATTAGGAAAGTGTCCAAGCTTTGGACCATTTCTGAATTGGGGGTCTGAACAAGCCGTAGGTTGACATCCGTTGTTGGGAGAAACCTGCAAGCTGTTTTCAGGAATTCGCATATAAACAAGTTGATAGATTAGCATCCGTTACTTGGGAAGAATCCATGAACTGTTTTCAGAAGTCTGGAAGAAGAAACTGAACAAG
The DNA here is from genome assembly GCA_948472305.1 of Vicia faba. Classification (NCBI taxonomy): domain Eukaryota; kingdom Viridiplantae; phylum Streptophyta; class Magnoliopsida; order Fabales; family Fabaceae; genus Vicia; species Vicia faba. The sequence goes on from CATIWC010001242.1 coordinate 118,156, forward strand.
TGACAGGTTAACATCTGTTTACTTGGAGAACCCGTGAACTGTTTTCAGAAATCTTGAGATGAATCTGAACAAGTGATAGGTTAACATCCGTTTACTTGGAGAACCCGTGAACTGTTTTCAGAAATCTTGAGATTGAATCAGCAATAGAGCAGCATCCGTTGTTGGGAAGCTTCCGTAAACTGTCCTTAAAAAGATGCACCTGAACAAGTTGATAGATTAACATCCGTTACTCAGGAGGAATCCATGAACTGTTTTCAGAAGTCTTGGGAAGAATCTGAACAAGTGATAGGTTAACATCCGTTTACTTGGAGAACCCGTGAACTGTTTTCAGAAATCTTGAGATTGAATCAGCAATAGAGCAGCATCCGTTGTTGGGAAGCTTCCGTAAACTGAGTTCAAAGGTGCATCTGAACAAGCTGATAGATTAACATCCGTTACTTGGGAGGAATCCATGAACTGTTTTCAGAAGTCTTGGGAAGAATCTGAACAAGTGATAGGTTAACATCCGTTTACTTGGAGAACCCGTGAACTGTTTTCAGAAATCTTGAGATTTGAATGATTTTAGTCTGTCGACTGATCTTACCTGAAAAAGGCAAAGAGTTAGTTGGATGCAATGCTATGATGCATGATACAATGTATATTATGGTGTTATGAATGTAAATGGATGTGCATGTAAGCTGGAGAGCTGTCTTGCATAGGATAGATGAATCCGGGACAGCGGAAGATAGAAGTATCCTGACTGCTGCCGGGGAAAATAAGTCCTGGGTTGTTACTGGGGAACCTGGAGCTTGGGTTGTATACCGATCTTCTGGGGAATTCCTGAAGTCTTCTACTGGGGAGTACCAAACTAGTAGACTTAATGCTGGGGAAAATAGATTGAGAATCTTCAGCTTGGAGAGAAGTATCTCTGGAGATTTCACTGGGGAACTCAAGATTTTCTTCCTAAAACTCTGTGGGGAGAAGGTTTGAAAGTCTGACTCCTCTGGGGGCTGTCCATTTGGAGATTTTGATCTACTGGGGATACTGAAGCTTAAACTTTGAGGGAAAATGATTTCTGGAAGATTCTCTGGCTGGGGATTTTGCAAAGATAAACTCCTCTGGGGATTGTATTGATAAGTTATTGTTGGGGAATTTTGACGAACTCTACTGGGGATGGGAAGAATTTTAGCGAGTGCGATCTTCCGTGGTTGTTAGCTGAGGATAACCCAGTTATAAGCCTCTGTGAGGAATAACTTTGAATAAAACTCGGGAGGGACGTCCGTACTCTGCGGGGAGATATCCTTCGGAATCCTACTGGGGATAAGTTTCGAGAATCTGCTGGAGATAAACCTCAGGGTTTGCTAGGGATTATGGATTCCAAATCTCTTAGGGGTTTCCTTCGAAAGGGTGCCAAGATATCCATCTGTACCTTCATCCTATCAGTAATCCCTTTTCTTAGGTGCACTGAGGAAGTGATCATGTTTCAAATGCATATGCCTATTTAACAAAACATTGGACGTTTCTCAAAATAAAACAGATAGCGCAAGAGAAAAAGAAAAGGGGAATGACACAAGTTTTTGGGAGGAGTATTTGTATTGATTTTCTTTGAGTATATTTGTACAAAGGAGACAATCATCCTAGTAAGAGGATTTTGCCGTAAATATTTGAAAAAATTTATACAAAACAAAGATGGCTATGTGAAATAATTCCATGGGATTCCATTCTGCTGTAGCTTTCACAACTCTGAACATCTGTCCATTCAATGCTTCGTTTGACGATGGCTGGATTGATCAGAAACCTGGAACCGGTTGATGAAGAGACTGTCTTTGAAGTGATCGGATGAGACATAGTCATACGCTCTAATTCCCTAATTTTTGCCTGAATCGCCCTTTCGGGTTTTCGATCCACCGGGAAACCCCTTTTTGCCCAAGCCGCCCTTTCGGGTTTTCAACTTGCCGGGTGTACAGATTTTTTTTGTTTTTATCCCTAACTTTTGCCTGAACCGCCCTTTCGGGTTTTCGGTTCACCGGGATGCCCATTTTTGCCCAAGCCGCCCTTTCGGGTTTTCGACTTGTCGGGTTATTTTATGCGTAGTATCTTTTGACTATGTCTGCGTTCGCAGGGTGCGGCAAATCGTCGCCGTCCATGGTGGTCAGAATCATCGCACCACCAGAAAATATGCTTTTGATCACAAATGGTCCTTCATATGTAGGAGTCCATTTGCCCCTGGGATCACTTTGTGGCAAGATAATCCGCTTGACTACTAGATCTCCGACTTGATACACTTGACGTCTGACTTTCTTATTGAAGGCCTTGATCATCCGTTTTTGATACGTCTGACCATGACATATAGCCGCAAGTCGCTTTTCGTCGATCAGATTGAGTTGATCAAGTCGGGTCTGCATCCAATCATCTTCATTCAAACCTGCATCCTTCATAATCCTTAGAGACGGGATCTGAACTTCCATAGGCAAAACAGCTTCCATGCCATAAACCAAAGAAAATGGGGTTGCCCCAGTTGAAGTACGTATCGTCGTACGGTATCCATGCAGCGCAAACGGCAACATCTCATGCCAGTCTTTGTAAGTGACTGTCATTTTCTGAATAATCTTTTTAATGTTTTTGTTCGCAGCTTCAACAGCACCGTTCATCTTCGGCCGATAGGGAGATGAATTGTGATGATAAATCTTGAACTGTTCGCATAATGCAGTGATCATTGTATTATTCAGATTTGTACCGTTGTCTGTGATGATCCTGTCGGGAACACCATACCGACATATGAGATTATGTTTGATAAAGCGGGCAACCACATTTTTGGTGACAGAGGCGAAGGAAGCTGCTTCGACCCATTTAGTGAAGTAGTCAATGGCAACCAGGATGAAGCGATGTCCGTTGGAAGCCGTGGGTTTGATCTCTCCAATCATATCAATGCCCCACATTGCAAAGGGCCATGGAGCAGTCAGGACGTTTAGGGGAACCGGAGGGATATGAACTTTGTCAGCATAGACTTGACACTTGTGACAAGTACGGGAATGTTGATGGCAGTCAGCCTCCATGGTAGACCAGTAATAGCCTGCCCTTAGGATCTTCTTAGCCATTGTATGCCCGCTCAAGTGAGTGCCAAATGGGCCGCTGTGTATATCAGTCATGATCAATTCTGCTTCAGCCTTATCCACACATTGGAGTAATACACAATCATGGCTTCGTTTGTAAAGGATGTCGTTGCTCAGGAAGAACTTAGCAGCGAATTTCCTTAAGAACTTCTTGTCATTCACGGAAGCTCCTTCAGGGTAATCTTGGGTCTCGAGATATCTTTTGATTTCATGGAACCAAGGTTGTTCCACTACTTCTTCGGTATTAATCTCGTGACAATGTGCGGGTTCATCCATTCGTTCGATGGTGATTTGGGGAGCCTCGTTATCCCAGTTGAGTTTAAACATGGAGGACATTGTGGCTAGAGCATCTGCTAGCTGATTCTCTTCTCGCGGAAAGTGCTCGAAGGTAATTTGCTCGAAGTGAGGCAACAATGTCAGAACATGTTCTTTGTATGGGATAAGATTAGGATGCTTGGTATCCCAATCTCCTTTGATCTGGCTGATGACCAAAGCCGAGTCCCCGAATACGATCAAAGATTTGATCCCCAAGTCTATAGCAGCCTTGAGACCAAAGATGCAGGCTTCATACTCAGCCATGTTATTTGTGCAGCTGAAGCAAAGTCGGGCCGTGAAAGGAGTGTGGCATCCTTCCGGAGAAATGAGTACTGCGCCAATGCCATTTCCAAGTGCATTTGAAGCACCATCAAAATACAGGGTCCATCGGGATCCCTTTTCGGGTCCGTCATACGGTCCGTTACTTTCAATGCTGTCCAAATTCATGATGTCTTCGTCTGGGAAGTCAAATCTCATGGGTTGATAGTCTTCAATAGCCTGATGAGCCAGATGGTCAGCTAGTATACTCCCTTTTATAGCTTTTTGGGTGGTGTACTGGATGTCATATTCAGTTAAGATCATTTGCCATCTAGCTATCCTTCCAAATAAAGCGGGCTTTTCGAAGATATATTTGATAGGATCCATTTTGGAAATCAATAAGGTAGTATGAGTCAGCATATACTGTCTTAGTCGGCGAGCAGCCCATACCAAAGCGCAGCAAGTTTTCTCGAGCAGTGAGTAGCGAGTCTCACAGTCGGTAAACTTTTTGCTAAGGTAATAAATAGCATGCTCTTTTCGACCAGACTCGTCATGCTGGCCCAAAACACACCCCATTGAGTTATCCAAGACGGTCAAATACATGATCAAAGGTCTTCCTTCGACGGGTGGCATCAGAATAGGAGGTTCTAGCAAATACTCCTTGATTCTATCAAAAGCAGCTTGACAATCGTCGTTCCATTCCACTACCTGATCTTTCTTCAAGAGTTTGAAAATTGGCTCACAGGTAGAGGTCAGATGTGAGATGAATCTGGCAATATAGTTTATGCGCCCCAAGAATCCTCTAACCTCCTTTTCAGTACGGGGAGCAGGCATTTCTTGTATTGCTTTTACTTTTGCCGGATCGACTTCAATACCTTTGTTGCTTACGATGAATCCCAGGAGTTTACCAGACCTAACTCCAAAAGTGCATTTGTTTGGATTCAGCCTTAACTTGTACTCTTTTAACCTGGCAAACAGCTTCTCCAAATGTTCAAGGTGTTCTTCCTCTGTTTGTGACCGAGCTATCATATCGTCTACATAAACTTCAATCTCATGATGTATCATGTCATGAAATAAAGCTACCATGGCGCGTTGATATGTTGCCCCTGCGTTCTTCAGCCCGAATGGCATCACTTTGTAACAGAAAGTGCCCCATTGTGTGACAAAAGTTGTTTTCTCCATATCTTCGGGAGCCATTTTGATTTGATTATAGCCCGAAAATCCATCCATGAAGGAAAACACTTTGTGCTGAGCTGTGTTGTCGATCAAGATGTCAATATGAGGTAGCGGGAAATCATCTTTAGGGCTGGCCCTATTCAAATCCCGGTAGTCCACACACATCCTGACTTTGCCATCTTTTTTAGGCACTAGCACAATGTTAGCGACCCATTGAGGATAGGACGTAACAGCAAGAAAGCCAGCATCGAATTGTTTCATTACTTCTGCTTTAATCTTTTCAGACATGTCAGGCCTCATTCGGCGAACTTTTTGCTTGATCGGTGGACAATCCTCTCTTGTGGGGAGACGGTGAACCACGATGTCTGTGTCCAAACCCGGCATGTCTTCATAGGACCAAGCGAAGATTTCAACATACTCATTCAACAACTGTATCAGGCGCTCCTTGACATCCGGTTCCAAGTTGGCACCCACTTGCACTTCCTTCCGGTCTTCCTCGGTTCCCAAGTTAACAGTTTCCAATGGCTCTTCATGCGGTAAGATGGCCCTTTCCTCTTGTTGCAGAAGTCTGGCTAGTTCCCCGGGTACTTCACAACCTCCATCATCTTCATACTCGGCTAGATTGACCAGATCTTCAGAGTTTTTGAAAGATATAGCAGAATAGTCACCCATCTGCAAGGCTTGAAACTTGACATGGATGATCTTGAGAACATACTAGGACAATGGTGAGCATTTGGGATCCTTTGGACTCAAGCATCTTGATTAAAAATGAAAACCCTAATTTGAGGTATACTGCCTTAGGAGAGAGTTTGTCTGGTCAACTCTTAGGCTTCTTTGAGCAATTTGGGGACCTCACTTGCCATGTGTTGAGAAATATAAGAGGGCAAATTTTGGGGTACAACAGATGAATTACAAGATGAAGGGAGGAATCACAACCTGGCCCTCCACATATCTATGAACTGCAAGAATGATTCGCTATCCAATGTGCTAATTGATAATGGATCCGCGTTGAATGTTATACCGAGGAGTACTCTCATGAAGTTGAAATATCAAGGAACACCTATGCGCCCATGTGGCATAATTGTGAAAGCATTTGATGGGCCGAGGAAATCTGTCATCGGTGAAGTGGACTTACCTATCCATATAGGACCACATTTGTTCCAGATAACATTCCAAGTCATGGACATTATTCCCGCATATAGTTATTTGCTAGGACGGCCATGGATACATGAAGCAGGGACTGCCACTTCAACTTTACATCAGAAGCTAAAGTTTGTGCGTGAAGGGAAGGTAGTGATCATAAATGGGGAGCAGGCATTGTTGATATCTCATTTATCCTCTTTCAGCATTGTAGAAGCGAATGAAGCCGCTGTTGGAACCCAGTTCCAAGCCCTATCCATTGACAATATAAGAGGAAATGAGAATTCCATGGTCTCGCTGAAGGACGCGCAACAGGTTGTGCGCAAGGGTCCTAATGCAGTTTGGGGACGAATTGTGGATCCACCTGTGAACAAGAACAAAACTAGCTTGGGTTTCTCTTCGAATAATGGCAAAGGCGAAAGTTTGAAGTCAAAGTCTACTATGAGCAGCTATCATGATGTTTTCCGCAGTGGAGGTTACCTCAACCCAACTGATTCTGGAATTAATGTTGTTGAGGAGGATGAAGCAGAGCAGGAAATGCCGAATTATGTGACGCATGGAGTTAGGGTTCAGAACTGGGTCACCGTTGATGTTCCCTCTTGCATACATGTTTCAAAGTAATTTGATTTGTTATTCTTTTTTTTTCTTGAAAAGCTTTCACTCTGCCCAAGGTGGAAGTATTAATGTTGTGGGGCTTATCTGTTTGCTGTGATTATTAATATCATTAATAAAAGTTATCTTTGTTTCCCAAATTATATCTTTATTTTTATGTTTTTTCTCGGAAAATGGTAATCAGAAAAAACCTTTTAAAATAAATAATAACTAAAATTCAATCTGCATGATCACTTGTTATATGTGTCAGTTTCTAAAAGCAATCATAAATCATATGTGCAGATTAACTAAAAAACCCGTTGAATACAATGACTTTGCACCCTCTCCTAACTTTGAATGTCCTGTGTATGGGGATGAAGAAGAAGATTATGATGAGATTTTAGAAGAGGTATCACGGTTGCTTGAGCATGAGGAAAATATCATTCAGCCATATAAAGAGCCTTTGAAAGTGATCAATTTGGGTTCAGAAGAAGATCCAAAGGAAGTCAAGATTGGAGCATCACTGCATCCCGATGTAAAGAGATAGTTGATTGAGTTATTGAAAGAGTATGTGGATTTTTCTGCTTGGTCTTACCAAGATATGCCCGATCTAGATACATATATTGTTGAGCACCGTTTGCCGTTGAAGCCAGAGTGTCCGCCAATTAAACAAAAGTTGAGAAGAACTCACCCATATATGGCAGTAAAGATCAAAGAGGAGGTTCTAAACCAGATTAATGCTGGTTTTCTCGTGACATCAATGTATTCTCAATGGATTGCCAATATTGTCCCAGTACCGAAAAAAGACGGAAAAGTCTGCATGTGCGTAGATTACAGAGATATAAATAAAGCTAGTCCAAAAGATGATTTTCCATTACCTCACATCGACATGTTAGTGGATAGCACAACAAAATTCAAATTATTCTCGTTCGTGGACGGATTTTCCGGGTATAATCAAATAAGAATGGATCTAGAGGACATGGAAAAAACAACGTTTATCACACCCTGGGGAACATTCTGTTACAGAGTGATGCATTTCGGGTTAAAGAATGCTGGTGCAACGTACCAGAGGGCTATGACAACCCTATTCCATGATTTGATGCACAAGGAAACTGAAATATATGTTGATGATATGATTTCCAAATCCCAGAATGAAGAAGGGCATATAGAAGATTTGTTGAAGTTGTTTCAGCGTTTGAGGAAGTATCGTCTCCGTTTGAATCCAAATAAATGCACCTTCGGTGTTCGATCAGGGAAGTTGTTTGGTTTCATTGTTAGCCAGAAAGGAATTGAAGTTGACCTTGATAAAGTCAAAGCAATTCAAGAAATGCCAGTACCAAGAACTGAAAAGCAAGTCAGAAGTTTCCTCGGGCGTTTGAATTATATTTCCAGATTCATTTCCCACATGACTGCAACATGTGAACCGATCATTAAGTTATTAAAGAAAGATCAGGGTTGTGTGTGGATGGATGACTGCCAAATGGCATTTGAATGTATTAAAGAATATCTGCTTGAACCTCCTATCTTGCTCCCTTCCGTAGAAGGAAGATCGTTGATTATGTATCTGACAGTGTTAGATAAATCCATGGGTTATATTCTAGGACAACAGGATGAAACAGGGAAGAAGGAGTTCGCCATTTATCATCTCAGTAAAAAATTCACTGATTGTGAGTCGCGGTATTCCATGCTGGAAAAAACATGTTGCGCTTTGGCCTGGGCGACAAAGCGTTTGCGGCAGTATATGTTGAATCACACCACTTGGTTGATCTCCAAAATGGATCCAATCAAGTACATTTTTGAAAAGCCTGCTCTTACTGGGAGAATTTCCCGTTGGCAGATGTTGTTATCTGAATATGATACCGAATACCGCACTCAAAAGGCTATTAAAAGTAGTGTGTTGACAAATTATCTTGCTCACCAACCAGTGGAGGATTACCAATCTGCAGAATATGAATTCCCCGATGAGGATGTGATGTCCCTGAAAGTGAAAGATTGTGATGAACCATTACCTAAGGAAGGTCCTGACCCTGAATCTCATTGGAGTATGGTAATTGATGGAGCTATGAATGCTTATGGTAAAGGAATTGGTGTTGTGATTGTCACTCCTCATGGATCGCATATCCCTTTTACTGCAAGGTTAACATTTGATTGCACTAATAATATGGCAGAATATGAGGCTTGCATCATGGGTCTCGAGGAAGCTATTGATCTCAGAATCAAAATTCTAGATGTGTATGGTGATTCAGCTTTGGTAATAAATCATATTAAAGGAGAATGGGATACTCTTCACCCCGGCTTGATCCCTTACAAAGATTATGCTAGAATATTATTACCATTCTTCAATAAAGTTGAATTCCATCACATCCCTAAAGATGAAAACCAAATGGCGGATGCTCTGTCAACTCTGGCGTCTATGTACCAAGTGAATACTTGGAATGATATACCCCGAATAATGGTTCGACGTTTGGATAGGCCCGCTCATGTGTTTACAGCAGAGGAGGTAGCAGATGAAAAACCATGGTATTATGATATAAAGCATTTTCTTCATACTCAAGAATACCCAATTGATGCGTCGAGGAAAGATAGAAATACATTGAGAAGATTGGCAAGCAGTTTCTTCCTCAATGAAAAGGTGTTATACAAGAGAAATTATGACATGGTCTTGCTCAAATGCGTGGATAAACACGAAGCAGACATGTTGATGCATGAGATTCATGCAGGTTCATTTGGCATTCATGCCAATGGACATTCGATGGCTAAAAAGATGCTAAGGGCAGGTTATTATTGGCTGACAATGGAATCTGACTGTTACAAATTTGCAAAGAAGTGCCATAAATGCCAAATTTACGCAGACAAGGTCCATGTGCTTCTGACACTCCTCAATGTGATTTCCTCCCCGTGGCCTTTCTCTATGTGGGGTATTGACATGATTGGAATGATAGAACCCAAAGCTTCGAATGGGCACTGTTTTATCTTGGTAGCAATTGATTACTTCACCAAGTGGGTGGAGGCTGCTTCATATGCCAATGTTACTAAGCAGGTGGTTGTGCGCTTCATTAAGAATAATCTTATATGCCTTATGGTGTGCCGACCAGAATTATCACTGACAATGGCTCAAATTTGAACAACAAGATGATGACAGAACTGTGTGAAGAATTCAGTATTGTCCATCACAATTCATCTCCATATAGGCCAAATATTCATGGGGTTGTTGAAGGTGCTAATAAGAATATCAAGAGAATTATCCAGAAGATGGTAATTACTTATAAGGATTGGCATGAAATGCTTCCTTTTGCTTTGCATGGATATCGAACATCTCTCTGCACTTCAATAGGAGCAACCCCATTCTCCTTAGTGTATGGAATGGAAGTTGTACTCCCAGTCGAGGTAGAGATTCCCAAGCCGGCGGAGTCTGAATGGGTTCAGAACCGGTTTGACCAATTGAATTTGATTAAGGAGAAGAGGATGACAGCCTTGTGTCATGGCCAGTTATATCAAAAAAGAATGAAGAAAGCTTTTGATAAAAAGGTCAAACCTCGTGAATTCAGATAAGGCGACCTCGTGCTCAGGAAGATCATGTCTTTCAACACTGATTCTAGGGTCAAGTGGACTCCCAATTTTGAAGGCCCGTATGTTGTCAAGAAAGCCTTCTCTGGTGGTGCATTAATTCTTGAAACTATGGATGACGAGGAGTTCCCACGTCCCATGAATGCCGATGTAGTCAAGAAATACTTCGCCTAAAGAAATAAATGAACAATTTGCTAAGTTGAAAACCCGAAAGGGAGACTTAGGAAAAAAAGGAGCGTCTCGGTAGGCCGAAAATCCGAAAGGGCGGTCTAGGAAAAAATTAGAGACATAAACAGAATACATTTCCCGCTAAGTTGAAAACCCACAAGGGCAGCTTAGGAAAAAGTTAGGGATTTTCTTGGCAAGTAACTATGTCATACGGGACTTGATCGTTGAAGCAACAATCTTCTCGGATCCTCACCATACTTCAACAAAAGTTGCTGCTCAGGATTTCAAAAGTTGTTAGGGGGGATAATGGTCATTGTATCTCAATGTAACTTTTCCATTATGTATTACCATTTCCCAAACTTTGTAATCATTTATGGAGTCTCGCCATTCACAGACTACCGTTATATTAATGAAATTCGAGCTTTTACCCAATACTTTGTATTTCCTATGTTATTTAGCTTGCAAAGACTCCATTTATTACTGATAATAACTTTCAAAGCAAAGAGATTAAATAACAAAATTGATTTTTCAAAAAAAAAAGATTTTTACAATTTACTTTTACTTTGAGATTTGTGATGAAACAACGACAATAAAAATGGTGATCCCAAGAATGGACAAACTCCGGTTGTTTTGAGAAGTTTTGTTCCCCTCGGGAAGGTCTACTCGGGTTGTTTTCGCCGTATTGGGTTTATGGTTCCGGTATCCTCGGTCAAGTTTGGATTCATTTCTCCTCTTTTCTGAGTTTTCATGATGTTAAGTTTCAATCCGCATTTTTCTCCAGTGAAGTAGGCTTGAATTCCCCAGCGAAGTTTGGATGTTTTGGTGTCAATCTGCTTTATTTGAGACTGGTCTTGCAATCTCCAGTAGGCATGTTACTTTTGAAAAAACACTGGTTTCCCCGATGAATCCTGAAGAAGGATGTTCTATCCCGGTGTCCGCTTATTTCATCACTTTGATTTGTCTACCTGCAGATTATGTTTCTCCCTAGTAAAGTTAAAGCAGGCAGTAGGTTTTGTTTCCGCAGTTGGCCTTTACCTTTCTTGGAATGATCATCTTGGATGAAGTTTAGCTGAGTGTTGTTAGTACCTGAGGAGGTTTTGCTTGTTTGTTCCCATGTTGTGTATTTGTTTTGTCAGCATGCGCGCGATAGCGCTCATACATACATCATGCATAGCTAAAATTGGCAAGTCATTGTTCATTGACATTTGTTAATATTTTTTTGACGTATTACCCTGTTTTGCAGATTTACGTTGTCCTCTCTTTAGCAGAATGTTGGACTTAAGCAGAAAACGTACATTCTTTCAATTTCCCTACTGAGTTGTCCCTCATAGAAGATTTTTGCTTTAAACCTTCCGGTACAGCTCCTTGTTTGGATAAATTTCGTTTTCCCTCTTGAGTTTATTTCTCAAAGGATGAATTCAGGTTGACTGTTTCCTTCCAGTTTATTTCCAGTTTGGATCTGTGGTTCCCTGGTAATGCTATTCACTCTGGAATCCTGAAAAACTCCAAGCCTTAGTTGGTGCATTTATTTTGCACAAGAAGACTTTATCCCCTTAGCAAGAACATCATGGCATCTCCCCAGGAAGTCATACCTCTTGCCCCAAAAAGTCATTTCCTTTTACAATCCTCCGTGACCATAAATAGCAAGTTCTCTTTATTTGAGACAGCTTGTGTATTATCCTTTCCAGGCGGAGTGCCTTGGTTAAAGAAGAAGTTGAGACCCGTTCTAGGTGAAACGCCAGAATTTTAGGGAAAACTTGTTATCTTTTTTCTACCTTCAGTGAAAGTTGGTAGTTCATCGTCAGTGAACGGCGGTGATATGATATATTCTCTTTCTACCTTCAGTGAAAGTTGGTAGGTCACCTTCAGTGAACGTTGGCGATTGTTATCTTTTTGCTACCCTCAGTGAATGTTGGTAGTTCATCGTCAGTGAACGAAGGTGATATGATATATTCTCCTTCTACCTTCAGTGAAAGTTGGTAGACCATCGGTAGTGAACGTAGGTGTTTATTATGTTGTTGCTACCTTTAGTGAACGTTGGTAGTTCATCGCCAGTGAACGACGGTGGTATGATATATTCTTTTTCTACCTTCAATGAAAGTTGGTAGACCATCGGCAATGAACGTTGGTGTTTATTATCTTGTTGCTACCTTCAGTGGACATTGGTAGTTCATCGTCAGTGAACGGCAGTGATATGATATATTCTCCTTCTACCTTTAGTGAAAGTTGGTAGACCATCAGCAGTGAACGTCGATGTTTGTTATCTTTTTGCTACCCCCAGTGAACGTTGGTAGTTCATCGTCAGTGAACGGCGATGATATGTTATTCTCTTTCTACCTTCAGTGAAAGTTGGTAGACCATCGGCAGTGAACATCGATGCTTGTTATCTTTCTCTCTGCCTTCAGTAAACGTTGGTAGCTTCACCTTCGGTAGAAGTTGGTGTATCCTTTGACCATTCTACCATCCTCTTTGATTCAGGTCTTTTGGTCTACCAGTGATTTATTTTCCTGGTGGGGTTTCTCCTTTGTTTCTTTATTATTATTGCATCCCCAGTGATACTTTGCGTCTCTTTGGTCCTGTTCATATGCATTCATATGCATAAGCATTTGCATGGCATCTTAGGGCCAGAAATAGGGTTTGTTTTATATTTAAGTATCTTCGATCGCGTCGACACGAAGATTTTTAACCTTCGTATCTCCGGATAGAAGAAACTTAAATAAGGGCAGCTGTTGTACCCCAATTTTTGCCCCTAAGATCCCTTCATCATACCATGTTGGTTTAATCACAACAAGATCACACTAGGATTCTTGGTTCCCCTCCCTACTTTGAGTTTTTCTCCTTTTGAGGGATTACCAAGCACCTTGACTTATGTTCGTTTTGTAATCATGAATATTGTTTTGATTTCTTCATTTTCCTAATAAAATACAATGTTGGCTTGTCTTGCTTGTTATCCATGTAGGTAAGGGCAATGAGATTAAACAAGTTACTCCATGGGTTCATGAGTTTATTTCCATGCCCTAGTCAATATAGCTTGAGAATTTCAAACCTCACCATTGGATTGGTTTTGGGAGAATTGGCATGGCAAGGTTGCTTTGGTTCATCACATTTCAAGGTTATTAGATTTTACTCAAAAGTACAATGGGTTGATTGGAGAAGTTGTCATGTTTGGACAAGGTTTTATTCCCATTGGTCACAAGGGGTTACAAGAAGTTTGTTCAAACTTGTCAAAGTTCTTCAAAGCATTTTCTTGATCTAGAAGCTAGGGTTTTGAACTTCAAAGGAGTATATCTTGCTCACCTTTTGGTATTTTTGAGTGATTCCAAAGACATCATTCTCTTCAAAGGGTTATCAACAAATCACTTCAAAAGTTCCAAGGAGTTTTCATGTGGAAGGAACTTGGTGAAGAAGAAAGATTACAAGTCATCCAGATGAATCCATAATTTTCCATATGTGACTTCAAATGATCATAACTTGGTCAATTTTCATCACCTTGAGTCCATTCTTTTTCCATAATGATCTTGAAGATGTGAACGTTATGCCTTCTTTTATGTTCAAAGTGAGAAAATGGATGGAAGTTGCCTTAAAGATGCAAACGATTATAGGTCATTTCATGAAATTTTTCCAACTTCAACAAGTCATAACTTGCTCAAATTTTGGATATTTTGAATGATTTAAGTTTCAAAATGTAATTCAAGAGATCTACTTCCTGCCATCTTTTTTGATCAAGAGAAAATTCCAAGTGGAAGGCCATGTTTGGATGCAAGACATTATAGGACATTTTTGATGAAGAATTTGAAATATTTCTAAGTATGGAAAGTCAACCCTTTTTCTTCAACTTTGAATCAATATAACTTTCAGCTCAAGCATACATTTAACTCCATTCTTCTTCCATTGCAAAGCTTGTAACCTCATCTTTCTAAAGCATCAAGAATCATGCCCTAAGACCCCTTGAGCTGAGAACGCCATAGTTTCAAAAATGGTAACTTGGAATTGAAGTTTCCTTGCAAGTCAGAATGTGAATTTCATGTTACAACCTCTAAACCTCAAATTAACACGCGTTTTGGGTCTAAACATGATTATCCTACTTTCCCAAGTGGATTAGTGCATTAAAATTCAAGAATTGGATGAGTTTTAATGAAGTTTGGATCACACTTCACTCGTGCATCAGGTTTGCACGAATTCCCTCCAAAATGCATCATCCACCCTTCCTTTCGATCCCATTCGCTTCTCCTATAAATACATGAACTATCCCATTCAATTTCCCAAGCTTGGATAGCTAGAATCACCCTGCCAAACTTGCTCCATAACTCAATTTTCTGTAACTTCAAAATCCATTCTCGAGCCTTTTTCAATCCAATTTTTCCATCAATTCACCTTCCTTGACCTTCCTTGAAGCTAACCACGTAATTACATTCAAGAATCGTGCCCTATACTGCTCCACAGAAGTCTAGTTTCAGAGCTCTGCAACTCAACTTCAATAGGTAGATTCCTTTATCAATTCTTCAAAACTCTGATATCATTGTATTGCTCTCATTTCCCTGGTTCTAGTCGCAACCCTTACCTTTTACTGGAAACACGTTTTGACCATGAAATTTCAAATCCCTTTTCAAAACTTTCCTTCCAAAATTGCTTGAGCTACAATTTATATAAATTTGGCGCGAGGGTGTGGTTGTATTCGTCTTGAAGAGACGAAGAGAATGGCATAGGTCCGAGCTTCTGATTTTACAGTTTGAGAGACCTGCAATTCGTGATGGCTGGAGTTTGAAGATGACCAGCGTGTCATCTTCCAACCAATGAAGGCGTGCCATATGTATTTTTCAAATCCTGATTTAATTAATGATTCTGTACATTATTCACTAATGACCATGATATGCACAGCGCGCCAGATCCCTTGGATTTGATTACTAACATGTTTTGACTCTCATCCAATGGTCCACATATTTTACTTTTATTTACTTTTTCTGATTTTTATATTTTAATTGTTTTAAATTTAAAAAAATCATAGAAAATTCATTTTTAGTCCAAAAAATCTGAAAAAATTATGAAAAATATTTCTTATTATTCTCTTTCCGACTTTTATATTTTCACAATTTAATTTTGTGTTTTTTTATTTTTTATAAATTTTACACTTATTTGATTTGTTTTAAATGTTTAAAAATACTTTTATACATTTTAAAATTCTGAAAAAATTATGGAATGATCCAATGATATTGTGGAAAATATTGGTGACCTTATTTTATTTTTGTTTCTGACTTTACTGTTTTTTTAAACTTTTTTTGTTTATTTTACCCATTTATTTTAATTTTAAAAACAGTTTCTGACTTTAAAAAATTACCAAAAAATTTGTAAAATTATTCGAGCCTTTTTCTGATTTTTCTATGGTCTTACTTTTTATTTCTTGATTAATTTAAACATATTTGATATTTTTCTCATTATTTTCTATTTTTAAAACATTTTTAAAATCCTTTTTTGTGTATATTAAATATGACTATTTTCTAGCTGATCTTGGGTTAGATTATGGATCATGAACTTTATTAACATAATTGGATCCATGGTGTTGAGTTTAACTCCACAAAAATGGATGAATGATTTTAATAATAGTTTGATTAAAAGTTAATTCAAATGTGGTTTGTGTATTTTTTCCCCATCCCTCTTCATCTCACCCCCTTCTTATTGCACTAGATGTTGTTGGAGAATGATCCCTATATCATGTCTCAAAACAAATGGTGCATAAATTGCTATTAACCGGCCTCAAAATAGGTGCGACTTCTATATAAGTTCACTTACGATTGCTTAACATAACGCTAAATTTTGTCCCGATTCGAATAAATGATCATTCGTGGCCCAAACTTATGATTGCAAGCCCAAATATGTTAATTTGATCTCTTTGATCCAATAACCTTGAGATTCATTGTGTGGAGGCTTTGGTTCTACCAATCCTCTAATGGATCTACAACACCTTTAGTCAATGCAGATCACTTAGACATCGTTGATCATTAAATGGTACTTATGAGAATTCCAAATGGATGATATACTTGACAAAAAGCAAATGCAACTTGTTGTGTGGAGTATTTGGTACTACCAATCCTCTAATGAGTTCCAAATGCAAGTTTCAATATGGTCATCCAACTAACCACTAATTATTGACTTGTTTTATCTTATGCTTTTATTCTTTTTTTATGCTTTATGTACCATTTACTTTTAGCATTTACATTTCATGCCATTTTCATCTTTGCTCATTTGAGCATTTATTTTCTTGCCATTTTTACTTTGCTAATTTGAGATTTTATTTTCCTTTCTTAAGATACTTAATAATCAACATAAACCCTAAAAAATCTTTAATGGTACTTGGACTATTTGGTTACTATCCTTGGCATTATGGAGCATCTGACTTTTTCTTGGACTTCAGATTAGAAACCTTGGCCTATCTTGGAGACTTTGTGACATTATCTGATTATTTTGTTTGGAGTTCTTGAGGTTCACCTCAAGATATTGGTTTGCTTGTTTGTTTTTCTGTGCAGGTTTTTGTGATTACACCCTCTGTTTGTAATCTGGAATTCACCCGTATACAGCCGTTACTCTGCCCAATTTTTATGAAGACTTTATACACTTGAAGTTTGGTTATCTCAAGAGGTCTAGTATCTTTGCTTGTGTGGTTTCAATCCAAAGAATGGGAATTCTATCTTGGATCATAATTTCAAGTATTGGCGTTTTGTTGGTTAGATGGTTCTTATCCCTAGCTTTTGCCTTATGCTTTAGGATAGTCTCTTCTTCTCCTCCCATCTTCTTTAATTTCAAAATATTCTTCCTCCTTTTGAAAACTCTTCTTGTTTTGAAACTTGAACTATTTTCATAATAAACTTGGACTTAGGTCCATGCATTTTCAAAACAATTTTCATAAATAAACCCCCAATCAACTTAATGATACTTTGACATTTTTGTGAGAAGACTAAAAGTCAATAAATCTCATTTCAAACCATCTTGCCATTTTGGATTTTCAACTTTAAAATTTTCTCAAAAAGATTAGACTCTTGTCAATCCTTGTAGTGATGCAAACAACTATACTTCTACAATATGTAGTGAAGAGAGATATTTTCCACTTGGGTGTTGAGTGAGGCATTGTTGATTTTAAAATCCAAGCCATATCCTCCACTTTGAGATGATGTAAATTCTCCTTTCTCATGATTGTGGGTAGTAAGCGTGTTTTCCACACGGACAATGACGATGATGTTTTATCTCACAAAATTAACCAACACATTTGTGTTTCAAATTTTTAAAAGAGGAACTACGTGTACCCTGATCCCCTATTGCACGAAAGGTGGTACATAGGCACTAAAGGTTCGCAACCGCGGCGGGTGCAAAAAAATCATAACAAATATATCTCTTTTCTCACCTCCACCATCCATTTTATATACAACATTTTTCATAGCCAAAATATATAGATTTTACAAAGAGGCTCCTGCGGAGTACCGTAGATGTTTAGGGTGCTAATACCTTCCCTTTGCATAACCAACCCCCTTACCTTGAATCTTTACCCTTTTTTGGGTTATTCTCTCTTTTCCCATTCCTTTGGAAACAATAAAGCGTGGTGGCGATTTTTATTTTTGATTTGTATAAAGTCTAGTCAATCCAATGGCTTAGTCTTGAACATTTCTATCGCTAAAGTTAGCATCTTTAAACACGCCTAATCTGAGTTTGCAGACATGAATTATGGGTAAGTACACTCAGGAACAAAGTAAAGTATGGGCTCAAAATAAACTTTGTACAAAAGTTTGCTTTTCAAGGACAGCAGTGGTACTTTCATGCCACACGTGGGAAGATCTTTTGGATAAAAGCTTAAACACTGGGATAAAGACTCAAAAGTTGGTGTGAGCATTAAATGATGATGAGATTTGACAAGCAAGAAGGCCTGAAACATGAGATTATGTAGCCTAGCTTGAAACTGGATCAGAAGTTCAGCATAAACGTAATCTTATATTAAGAACAAATGTCCAACTTCTGATCTTTGATTCTCCCTGCTCCAGCATGATCTGAAGGAGTTCTCAGACTTTTCAGAAAGCTTGTAACATGATTTGTAATCCCTCTTTGAATCATCTTTGCAAACTCTGATTGTACCTACGTGAAAACTGGCCCAAAAGTTCTAGTCAAATTCTGACTTGGAAATGTTCAGAATTTACTAAGTGTTTTAGTTTCGTGAACGTGTCTTAAAGGATTTTTAACTTGATATCCCAACATCTGTAGGAGGAATTATGTCCTTTAATGTTTTAGATCTCATTGAGATCTACAACTATTTTGTCAGAAGTTCTTCCTGAATCATCTTGCATCATGATGAAAATCTGGCCAGAAATTCTGAACTTATCATACTTTCTTAACACTTAGAAAAATTTCTAAGTGTTTAGAACTTTGACTCTTCCAAAGTAATTTTGACTTTTAATTTTCTTGTTGAACCAACTTCGTATTCTAACACGTCTTGATGGAATGTGATTCTTGAAACTTAATTTTTGATGCAAAAGTCAAAGTTTGACTTTTTAGTGTGTATTTTGACCATTTTGCCCTTGTGCCAATCCAAACCTAAATTGATGTATCAGTGCTGCAAACTTGATTCATGGGAGATCTCGTGAGAAAATTCTTGAGAAATGAGAGGGCAAATTTTGGGGTACAAAAGCTGCCCCTGTTCAATCTTCTTATACCTAAAGAGTTAGATTGGCGAGCCCACCGTTCGTGACTTGAAGGTGGAAGATGATTGAACACTAAAGTGCCCAGAAATTTGCACTCAATGATGTGTTAGTTGACTGTGTAGGGAATGGGCTTAAATATG
The DNA here is from genome assembly GCA_948472305.1 of Vicia faba. NCBI lineage: Eukaryota > Viridiplantae > Streptophyta > Magnoliopsida > Fabales > Fabaceae > Vicia > Vicia faba. The sequence goes on from CATIWC010001242.1 coordinate 137,281, forward strand.
CCATTTGGGGAGATGATGGAGAGTTGTCAGAGATGGGCTTATAGATGCCATCAAGAGTGACTGGGGAAGGTATCAGGATAAATCTTTTGGTTGATTTATACTGAAATAGTAGATGTATTTCGCCTGTTGTTAATATGGAAGAACTAAATCTAACCAGAAGAGGCCTTCATTTGATAATTGATTTTTCCTATAAGGAAAAGGATTAGTTGCATGCATATGTATGCATGGCGTAATGATGTTCTCAAAATAAATGAGACTATGCTGTATGCATTTGTCATGTATGTGTTATGATTTATGAATGTGATGTATTTATTGCAGCGTGTCTTTGTCTAGGAAAATAAATCCTTGACAACATGCTGAGGAACCTTGGGAGGTTGAATCCCGAACGGTTGTTGGAGAGTAGGTTCATCTTTAACTTTGTCTAGAATGTTTATGTTGAGAATTCTTGTTTTATTGTTTGAGGAGAAATCCGCTGGGGAATATTGACTTTGGCTCTTTGCATGAGGAAACTCTGTGGGGGATGTTGATTTCTGCTTGGAGGAATAAAGTTCAGGAATTTTGGTTTTCCATTGCTCTACTGGGGAGTTATTCCTGACGGGGAAGGTTAAATTAAATGTTATCTGGTCGGATTCTAGGCTTCGCATGAAATTACTTGGGAGAGTGAAGTTAGGCTGTTATTTGGTCAGATTCTAGGCTTCACAACAACTTACTAACATTAAAAACTGCTATCTGGTCGGATTCCAGGCTTTGCAGCAACTTACTAAAATTAAACTGCCGTTGTACCCCAAAATTCTCCCTCTCATTTATCCAATATTTTCTCACAAATATCTCTCTTGGTTCAAGACTGCACTAGGGTTGATCAGCTCAAGACACATCCGTAAGCACTGATGACCAAAAATTAGGGTTTGAGATTGCACAAGGATAATTGAACTTTCAATGCTTCATATGACTTTCATGGGTCATTATGGACCCCTAAGATTACCCATGCCAAGTTTCAAGCCTTGGATCACACTTTTGCTCAGTCAATTGAGCAGTTGACCTAAAAATCAGCTGTATTGGGGAAAAAGTCAACTATGGCCAATTTACAGTCAAACTTCATAATTTTTGATCCACATCAATATTATAAACTCATATGTATCATTTGATCAAGTTTGGACCATAATTACTCAAGAAATTTGATCAAATCATCAAAAGGGCAAAATGGTCAAAATTAAGGTTTTGATTGAGGAAGGGCAATTTCTGATTTTTGACCTAACAAATGGTCAATTGGTTTGAAGCATGATTTCAAGAGTTAAATTGCATCTTTTTGACCTAATGTCATTACCTAAAACATTGCTCAAGATCAATTGGATTGACATTGAATTTTCAGTCAATTGATCAAAAGTCAACTGTACATTGAAAAGTCAAACTTTGACTTTTTGGTCAAAATCCAATGTCAAAGATCACAATTCATCAAAACATGTCAAAATATGAAACTTATTCATCAAGAAATCAAAAAGCCAAGATTTCATTTTGAAAAGTCAATGTTTTCTAGCTTAGAAATTTTTCTAAGTGTTTAAAACTTCATGTTTTTTCATAACTTTGAGCCAATTTTTCACCATGATGCAAGAGGATTCAAAAGAAACTTTCAACATGAAAGTTGTAGATCTCCATGATATCTACAATATTTATTTACACAACTTCTTTTAAAAATGCATTGATCTCAAGTTATTAATTCATAAAGTCATGGTCTTGAAATTGAACACTTAGTGAAATTTTGCCCTAGTTTTGGTTAGGATTTTGACCTAACTTCATGGAACTTTTTAATATAGTTACAAGGGGAATTTTCAAAAGTGATTCAAAGAAGGGTTGTATAGAATATTACAAGCTTTCCAAAATGTCCAAGAACTCCTTGAGATCATTCTTGAGCAGGGAGAATCAAAGAGAGGAAGTTAGGGTTTTCAAACTTGAAATACAAGTCATTTTGTGAGGAACAAGAATTCAATTTCAAATCTATGCTGCACAATCTTACTTTGCAGGCCTCTAAACCTCAAGATCTCTCCATAATCAGAAGATTACACTTGCTTTTGAGCTATTATCCACTTGATTCATGCTTTATCCAAGTAAATTGTCCATTTATGGCACAAAGTAACCATTCCATTCTTGTAAAGAAGCTTTAATCACAAAGTCAATGCATAGAGCTTTGCACTTGTTCCTTCTGATCACAAGCAATGTAAAAGGCAAAAGAAACATGTCTAGAGCCTCCCATAAACTCAGGCCATGCTTGTACTATGCCTTGAAACAATATTGTCATTTTTCTTCAAAATCAAGTAACATAGTCATAAGTCTATATCTTGTATTTATGACCTCCTCAAGTAAACCAACCTTTTCCATATAATTCTACAAGTGTATTGCAACATAACACACGATTTGAAAAGCTCCCAAACTCCCTGAAAACTCAAATTACACAAAACCTCCATCTTTGTGACATTTTTTATTTTGAACTTCAATCTTCAAAACCACTCGTGCATTTCTTGGCCTTTTAGTTTCAAAAGCTTCCTCATATCAAATACAAACCATCCCTGTCCCTGTTTGCAGACTGTAACATCATCTTTATCAACTTCCATTGCAAAAAACAGAGCATTGCAGTTGGACTTCTCCAGGCCATTTCAGTCACCCTCAGCTCAAGCCATCCATTGCATTAGCTTCCTAGAAGTCCAAGGATGCTAACCTGATCATTACAACTATCTGAAACAAGCTCAAATCCATTTCACGATTTCCAGTTTTGAGGTATTATTCTTGAACTTCTATCTTCATATTCAGGCATTATTTGACTTTGATTTGTGAAGATAAAATGTAGATAACATTGCCACGAAGCTGTAAATATCCATAGTTTGCATTTATATGGTCTGAGCTTAGAGAATTTTAGAGTTGAAGTTTTCTAAAATTTTTAGGTTTTGATTTAGGTCCAAAAAAATTCTCTTTCATCTTTGACTGTTAGCTTAAGTTATTTATATGGTTAGATTCGTGGGAAGAAATGCCACAACTTTCATGTTTGAATTTTTCATTTTTGTTGAGAGATGAAGAAGATACAGGTCCTTTGGCTGGAGGTTGAATATGAAGTGTAATCAGGGCGCATTTTGTATTATACGTTTATTGTTTCAGTTATATAAACGGATGTACAACCACTCCAGTGGTAAGGCAGCGCGCTGGTAACCTCAAGGTCACGGGCTCAAGACCCAGCGCTGCCTTTTGCTTTTTTTCTTTTCACATTTTCATTTTTTTGTTTGTTTGCAGCGTTGGGCTCCCCTTGGCTGGGCCTAATCATTTTTTCTCATATTACTCCTTGTGTTACTAATCCACCCCTTAACTTTTCTTTCCATTTTTTTATTTTTATTTTTATTTTATTTTCCTTTATTATTATTATTATTATTATTATTATTATTATTATTATTATAATTATTATTATTATTATTATTATTATTATTATTATTATTATTATTATTATTATTATTATTATTAATATTATTATTATTATTATTACTATTAACATTTTCATAAACCATAAAAAATCCAAATTTATATTTTTATTTTTTATTATTTGTACTTATATATTTTATTTTCTCCATAAAACAAAAGACTAAAAAATATTTTCTTAAAGACAAATTAATTTCTTTTTCCTTAAATAAATTCTTAGACTTAGGATAAATTAATATATTATTTCATTTTTTTAGATAAAATTAATTTAGAACTTAGGTTATTTTAATTAATTAATCTTCATTTTATTTTTATTAATTTAAAACCTTTGCATAAAAAACCCTAAAAAATCCTTTTCAAATTAATTTCTTTTCTTAATTAGTTTAAGTTGATTTTATTTAATTTTAATTAATCATTTTCTTTAATTAGGTCAAGACAAAAAACCCTTTCATAAAAACAACAAAAAATATTTTTTTCTCCATTTATATTCTTGCATTTTTATTTTCAACTTTGTACAATATTCAATATGGTTGTAATAGATAATTAGGTTTAATTTTCTTGCAATCCCCATTTGTAAATTTGTACACCCCTCCCCTAATGATGTAATAGCGTAGTAATTTTACTTTTCGCAATTTATCGCTTTATATAAATGCTAGTAATTAGGGTTTGTATGGAAAGACTAAAACCAATCAATTAGCAAACCCTAATCAAAGACAAATCAAGCATGAAAAATCAATACATTTGCACACAAGCACCCCTAGGGTAAAATCCATTTGGTTGCCTTACAAAAAATGGCCATATTATGCATGTGAGGTATCTTAGCAAAACAAGTAAAAATACAAAATCATAGTCCCTCGATGACGCTATCTATATTTCCTTTTCAAAATGATCTTAGTCCCTAAAGAAAGATGCTAAGATACCTTGCAACATTGCTAATCATGGTTATACGATGACCCACACCCGTCCCGTTCACATCCAAAGATAGGGTTACTTACCAAATCAATGGTAAGATAACAATGTTAAAGGAAAAAGGAAATGAACATGAAAGACTTTTGAGTAGGTAGAATGTTCCAAGTTACTTGCTCACTTTTAAAACAAAACATCCTTTTATTTTCAAAAACAAACACCAACATTTTCAAAAACATATTTCAAACTTGAAAACATTTTCAAAAGATCAACACTTTGTATACATTCTTACGAACAGGAATCATTACAAAGTTTGCCTAAACGATGGCACATTTTCAAAATACTTTCAAAAAACGAAACAAAGCACAATTTCAAACAAAAGAAAGTGATCTAGCAAGTAAGTAAGATCCCATGGAAAACCATGGATGAAAAGGGTGCTAATACCTTCCCTTTTCATAATCTACCCCCCGAACTCAAGAAACAATATCAAAGGTCTTTCTTATGCTTTTTTACCTTTCCTTTTGGATAAAAGAAAAGTAGGTGGCGACTCTTACTAACCGAAACATTTGCAATAAAATGCAAAACACCAAGTCATTTCTCCCACCGTATCATAGAACTGGCGACTCTGCTGGGGAAAATTCTTAAATGTGGGGTTACCTTAGGGCTAGATCATATTCACTTGCTTTCTTTGTTTGACTTGTGTGCTTTACATTATGGTTCTTTGTTTGGGTTTGAATCCTCCACCCGGATTTGGGATACCTTATAGGTAAGTAGCAATACGTTGTGGAAACTGTGCAGGGTATACCGACACGGTCTAAGCAATATCTATATTAGTGCGACATATTTATGGGTACCGGTAGCCCTTGAGTAGTCAAGGAGAATACGGGGCCACTGAGTGATGTCATGAAGCACTAATGAACTTTTAGAACCTTTACTTGACCAACTTGGCCATTAGGACGTAGTGAGATGACCGACTTTGGTGCAATCCGAAGCTGGTAGATACTCGATACTACACTCATTGAGGTTTGGTTTTTTGGGATATTTAGGTCGCCATTAAAGAGGCTTGTGTTAAAACAATGCCCAAGGAAACAAACCAGTGATATTGAGCTCCTTAGAACCCGGCTACTATTACTAGGACAGATTTGAGCCAACTAAACTTCAAGAGGGTACTTACCTATGAGACTCCATGCAAGCCTAAACCTAAGGACTTGTTTGTTTTATTTGTATATATTTACTTGTACATAACATCATAAACATCATAACATCATACTCATACTCACTAACCATTTCAAGGATTTTTTGGATTTATCTTTGTTCTATTTTGTAGGACATGGATTCTATTCGTAGGAAAACCATTCAAGTCAATCTCGTAAGGATTCCTCCTCAACTCAAAGAGTTAGCATCAAGGATTCCTGAAAATTCTCCATTTACCGAAAGACATGGTTGCCTACTAAACTTGGTTACCTCCAACACTGATGAAGACATGATGAAGGTACTCTTTCAGTTCTTTGATCCTTTACACCATTGCTTCACATTTCCCGATTATCAACTTGTGCCAACTTTTGAAGAATTCTCCCGACTCTTGAGGATTCCCATTCTCAATCAACTACCTTTCAACGGTACGGAAAAATATCCAAATCCAGAAGATATTTCTCAAACTCTACACTTGCAACCATCTAATATCACAACTAATTGGGAAACAAGGAGTGGTGTCAGAGGTTTCCTAGAAAAGTTCTTGTTTGAGAAAGCCCAAAACTGTTGGAAATCTTTGGATTTGCAAGCCTTTGAGGAAATTGTGGCTCACCTCATCTATGGGATGGTTTCGTTTTCAAATCCTGACCAACTCATAGATGTGAACACCGTTAAAATCTTCATGTCTCGTAACCCGGTGCCTACTTTGCTAGGGGACATCCTACATTCCTTTCACACTCGTACTATGAGGAAAAGAGGTATCCTTATGTGTTTACTCCTCTTTTGGCAAGATGGTTTATTTTGAATCTTCCCCAATCTGTATTGAAGAATGAGCAAGGTTCAAGATGGTCCCATAGGTTGATGACGCTCAGACATTCAGATATTCATTGGTGTTCCCGCTCTTTGGAGAATGTTACTATCATCGACCTTTGTGGAGAATTCCCTAATGTCCCTTTGCTTGGCATTAGAGGAGGTATCACCTACAACCATTTCTTAGCCTTAAAACAGTTTGGTTACGCCCGAAGGGATGGTCCACACGAGATGCTTATTCAAGGTTTGGTATTTGACTACGACAGTTGACCTAAAAATCAGTTGTATTGGGGAAAAAGTCAACCATGGCCAATTTACAGTCAAACTTCATAATTTTTGATCCACATCAATATTATAGACTCATATGTATCATTTGATCAAGTTTGGACCATAATTACTCAAGAAATTTGATCAAATCATTAAAAAAGGGCAAAATGGTCAAAATTAGGGTTTTGACCTAGAAAATGACTAATTGATTTGAAGCATGATTTCAAGGATTCAATTGTATCATCTTGACCAAATGACATGGTTCAAAACATTGAAATTTCATTGGATTGACAAATCAAATTTGCAGTCAACTGATCAAAAGTCAACTGTTTACTGAAAAGTCAAACTTTGACTTTTTAGTCAAAATCAAGTGCCAAGGATCACAACTCATCAAAACATGTCAAAATGTGAAACTTGTTCATCAAGAAACTAAATATTGAAGATTTGGTTTTGAAATTTGAATTTTTCTAAACTTAGAAATTTTTCTAAGTATAGAAAATTTCTTATTTTTTCTCAACTTTAAGCCAATTTTCCACCATGATACAAGATGATTCAAAGAAAGTTCCCAACATGAAAGTTATATACCTCCATGAAATCTATAACTTTTCGTCACACATTTTTCCCTAATGATGCTTGGATCTCAAGATATAATTTTATGAATACATGCCCATGAACTAAAATAACTTAGTGAAATTTTGCCCTAATTTAGGCAGGTTTTTGACCCAACTTCATGGCAATTTTTCACCTAGTTCCAAGAGGAATCTTGAAATTAATTTCAAATATTAGTTATAAGTCACATTGCAAGCTTTCCAAAATATCCAATAACTCCTTAAGATCATTTTTAAGTAGGGAGAATCGAAGAGATGAAGTTGGCAATTTCTCACTTTGTTTTCAAGCCATTTCATGAAGAACAAAATTCAACAGAACCTATGCTGCCTAATTCTTTCTTTACAAGTCTCAAACTTGTTTCTCACTTCATAATTTAATACTTACTCAGTTGACAAAGCCTTAATCCAAGCCCAAGGGTATTTGTCCAAGCTTTAATTCCATAAATGGCACAAAGTTGCCATTGCCATTTTGGAAAAGCTTAACTTTTGCAACTTTTCAATTCTTGAGCATTGGATCTCTCTTCTCTGCACACACAAGTCCTACATACCTAAAGCAATTTGTATAGAGCTTATACCAACTCCAAGCAGGCCAGTACAAGCATGTGGAGACTTGTCCCTTCACTTTGCTTCAAAAGCAAGAAAGTATGCAAAAAGCCTACAACTCAGAAATCTGTTGAGGAGTAGATATGAAACTTTCTCGATACTAATACACAAAGACATTACAACTTAGAAGACGATTTCAAAAGGCCTAAGACACTCTAAAACACCCTCTCACCAAAAACCTGTCAAAAACTTGCAGTTGGAGCATAAGCATAGCAATCCACGAATTGGCTCGTGCGTTTCAAGTTTTAATCACTCAAACACTTTACCTACCTCATATCTAAGTGATCCAGACCATCATCCCTGCACTGTAACTCCTCCTTCTCCATATGCCATTTTTGTTTTTCAAGCTTGCAGGTTGACTTGGATAGAGAGTTTCAGACACTTTCAAAGCAAGGTAAAGATTGGAACATACTCAGGGAGGTTCAAACAAGCTAAAGGAACCTTCAGGCCTTCCTAAATCTCACTCAAACTCCATTCACGATCTCAGCTGAAAGAGGTAAGAATTCCAACTTTTATCTCTTCATACAGGCATCCATTGACCACGATTTGTGAAAGAAAAATGTAGATATTATAGTGTTGAATCCAACCATGTGCATAGATTTCTTTTCTGACCATTATGTATAGAGAATTTTAGCGTTCAAATTTTTGTAAAAAATTAGGTTTGAAATTAAGGCCTTTAAAATTCGTTTTGATCTTTGATTGTTAGCTTACATGATTTACATGGTTGAAATCGTGGAAATGAGTACTATCATTTTCATGTTGGATGTTTTCATTTTCATGGAGAAATAAGAGAGATATGCTTGGTCTGACTAGCTAGAGGAAGGAGACGAAGTATATGGCAAATGAAGCGTTTTGTGTTATCTATTTTTAGTTTCATTTGAACTAACAGATGTACAGCCACCCCAGTGGCAAGGCAGCGTGCTTAAATTGCTAAGGTCATGGGTTCGAGCCTTGGTGCCTGCCTTTTGCCTATTTTCTCACATTTTTTGTCATTTTTCTCACTATGCAGCGCTGGGCTTTTTGTTCCATTGGACTTATGATTTTTTTTCTAAATCTTACCCTTTGTTTGCTTGCAGCACCCCTGGCCCATACATCTTATTTATTTGTTTTATTTCTTTTTTGTTTTATTAAATATTTTCTTAAATACATAAAAATCATGAAAAATATAAAACATGATAAATTTTGCATTTTGTTTATTTTATTTTATTTTCACATGAAAAAATATTTTTATTAAACTATATATCAATTTTTTCTTTCTTAAATAAACTTGTAAATATAATAGAATTAGGTTAACTATTTTATTCCTTTTTTATTTCATACTTGTAAATATTTATTTTTGATATGTAAAAAGACTAAACATTTTTCATAAAATATTATTTATTATTTTCAATACAAAAAATACACAAAAATAATAGTTAAAGAATCCTTATTTTCTTTTAACAAATTAAAATTAGGGTTAATCAAAACTTTTCTAAAAAATAATTTTTATTTCTTAATTAATTTAAGTTCAATTTTGGTTTATTTATTAGGCTTAGATTAAAACTTCTTTTCACATAAAAAACAAAACAAAAATCCTTTTCTTGCATTTATATATATCTTTGCATATTTAAATTGTCTTGTATATTATTTATTCCAATATTTGTACAAATTCGATTTGGTTGTAATAGCTTGATTAGATTTACATTGTTGCAAGTCCCCATTCATAATTTGTATTCCCCCTCCCATAAAATATTGTAATAGCGTAGTAATCTTTAAATTACGCAATTGACCGTTTTTACATACCATGCTAGTAATTAGGGTTTGAATGGTAAGATAAAAACAAATCAAATAGAAAACCTTAAGTCCAAGATAAAATCAAAGCATGAAAATAACACACTTGCACACAAACACCTGTTGTACCCCAATTTTTGACCTAAGATCCCATTTGCATTTTTTCATTTTTATACAAAGGTCAAGGTCACTAAATACAGTTGGTTTTCAACCTCTCACCTTTAGGCATTGATTGTGCAGAAATTGTCAAGTGTTTTGAACATTTTTTGCCTATGTATCACTAACTTCTAATCAAGCACGAAATGTGTGCTTTTTTTGTTTCTTTGATTTCATGTGTTGACAGGTATCCTTCGAATGCAAGTTTAAGCCTACTTCGATTTGGACAAATTTGCTGCTTGCAAGCCTGCTTCGAATCTGGACAAGTTCACTGCCTGCAAACATGTTTCGATTGGGCAACAGTATCCCTTCGATCCTCATGCTTCGATTGGGAAACATTGCTTCCTTCGATCCACAAGCTTCGATGGGCAATACAGTCTCCCTTCGATCCACAACCTTCGATTGGGCAACATTGCTTCTTTCGATCAACAACTTTCGTTTGACCAATATGTTCCTTTTGATCCACAAGCTTCGATTGGGCAATACAGTCCCTTCAGTCACAAGCTTCGATCTAGACATGTGATTTCCTTCAAGGCAGTCTCCTTCGATTCATAAGTTGGACCACTGTACTGCCATGCAACAAACACTACTGAGCCTGCTACAACAGTCCTGCACCAACTGTCACTAAACTCCAAGATACTGCAGGCCTGCATTGTCACAGTCCTGTACTTGCCCAAAACGGAGTGTACAAGGGCTGCGTAGAAGAAAGGGTCGAAATAGCATTCCCAAACTATTCAAACATTATTTTGTTTTCCCCCCAAAACTTCAGCAGATCCGCCTATAAATACAAGGCTTCACAACATGAAAAAGAAGAGGATTTTGGGCCAGACGAATCTCTCCCCAATTTTCTCCAACCCAGAAAAATTCTCAAAGTTCATAAACACTTGAGAAATATAAAAAACAGAATCCCACACACTTCAGTCTCCTTCGATTCTGAAGAGCATCAACACACATTCTCAAAAACACCAAACTTTCTCAAACACAAAAATCTCTCAAGTCCCTTAAATACTTGTGAGAACAAACAAAAAAATCCCAAAAACTTATCTCCTTCAATTCTGAAGAACAACCACACTTCAGTCTCCTTCGAATCAAAGAAGCATACTTGCTTTTTCCCTTTCTTCGAATCCAGGACTCCCAGCGCAACTATTGGCCTCCTCTTTCGAATCCAGCGCTCCAGGCATAACATGTACCTCCTCTTTCGAATCCAGCGCTCCAGGCATAACCTGTACCTCCTCTTTCGAATCCAGCATCCAGGCAACCACCTTACTGCCCAGCACACGTGCCAGCCTGAAGCAAGGTAAGTCACTCCTACCTTGAACTTTTCGTTTCATGCCATAACATGTAAATAATACTTTTGTTTGTTTCCAGCATGTACATAATACTTTGAACTTTTCGTTTCATAACATGTAAATACAATTTCTTTTCGTTTCCACCCTGTTAACATGTTTTAAAAATTAACCCATTCGTTTTGCTTTAATTGTTAAACTGTTACTAGCATGGCCTCATGCCATGTTGCCATTTAATGTTTTAAATGAAAGAAACAGGAAACATGAAACAGGAAACGAAGCTTCTGGCTTATACCACCTTTTTCAGGTTGAACGAAAGAGACAACCAGGAGGCAAATCTTGTCCAATCGAAAGACATTCCTTCACTGCTTTCAATCTCCAGTCGAAGAAGGCAACAAGGCAGACTTCACCATACACTGACTTCCAGGCCAATCGAAGGACAAAACCTCACTGGTGCCAGGCTAATCGATTGATACAACTCACTGACTTCCAGGCCAATCGAAGGATAAAACCTCACTGGCGCGAACTCCCAGTCGAAGGATACCCTTTGCTGCTGCCTTTGCCCAATCGAAGGACATGACTTCGTCTCTTCCAGTCTCCAATCGAAGGACAGGACTTCGCCTCTGCTAGCCTCCAATCAAAGTACACTACCTGACTGCTGCCAAAAGCCCAATCGAATGAGGCCAGAAAATGCTAGTCGAAGTCTGCTCCTGCCAGAATCGAAAGATACTCATTTTCTTTACTTTCATCTTTATTTTTTATGCCTTTTTGATATGTTTGTAATAGTGTTTTGTTATCTTTCTGCATTTTTTACTTTGTACAAATGTTAGTAATTAGGCAAGATAAAATCAACAATAAACAAACACAAAAAGATCAAAAACACTCTTTAATCCTTACTTGAACATACTTTAAAAAATGCAAAAATACACAACAAATCAAAACTCCCCCAAGGGTATGTTATCTCAATTCTATCGCGATACCGACCATTGCCTATTGCTAGAACACACGCGTTAACACCGCCCACTAAAAAACACAAACAAATCAGCCTTTTTCTAGAGGAACTACGGTGTTTTGATTCCTTCATTGGATATGTAGGCAAAGGGTCGCGAAACCCTCACGAACACAATAATAAAAAACTCATTTTTCCCCTTAAGCAAACATATTTATAGATACATACACCCTTGTACATAACAAACAATTTTATACCAAAAAAACAGATATTTCAAAAGGTTCCCGTGGAGTACCGCAAATGCATTGGGTGCTAATACCTTCCCATTGCATAATCAACCCCCGAACTCTTGATATCTTTTCAAAAACGCATTGTATTAATTTTATTTTACATTGCATGTTTTTTATGGTTTTATTTCGCTCTTTTCCCTTTTCCCTTGGAAATAATAAAGCGCGGTGGCGACTCTTGCTTTTGTGAGTCAAGTTAATTAATAGCTTGATCTCCGATTTTCACCGCTACAGAATTGGCGACTCTGCTGGGGAAACAGATTGACCTCTTGCTGGTCCATCCCTAAGTGGGTTAAGCCTAATTTGTCTTATCTGTTTTTATTATTATTTGTTTGTTTGTTTGATTATATGTATATATTGTGATTATTTGGGGTGTTGATTACAAAGGACGAGTCCTATACCCGGACTAAGTTACACTTAGGAATAGGATGGGCGGTATAGTCATGTTAACTTTGAGGGAGTAATCCCGAAGAAGGAGGCATGAGATCCCCCACTCAGTAGAAGGCCCTTTTGAACGTAATATTTGTTTACTAAGTAATCGGGAAGACATTTTTATTTTCGACCTGGGAGCCAGAGAAGCTGAGAACCGTAGAACCCTAACCCATCTTGGCCTTTTAGGTGTAGCGCGGAGATTATAATGGAGTAATTCGGAAGTAATTGTTACGCGATGCTACGCTCGGATGAGTTTCTCTTGAGAATATTGCTGATTATTGAGTAACCAAGACGTTGGTAATATCCGAAGGAGGAATGTAGACTCCGGGAACTCTTAGAACCTTGTCTTGCAGGTGTGATTAAACCCTTAGTACATACCTTGGGGATGTTCTTTACCTTGACTCCATGCTTGTGACGTTGAACATTTCAACTGTATTTGTGACCTTGCTTTTGTTTGTTGCATATCCATGCATTCATGCATCCATGAAACCTTTTTCACTTGATTTTCAAGGAATTTAAAGGTCTTTCTTTGTAAACATCACAAGTTTCATCAAACTCATTGGATCTTGGGTGTTGATAGGGTGAAAACCCTAATCCACCAAAATGGATGATTGATCTTGATGATAACTTGATCAACGCTTTGATCCGATTTAAAATTAATCTTCTATCTTCATACTTTGATGTTTACAACTTAATATCTTGAGTTCCTTGAAAGTCAAATAAAAACTCTTTTTTTGCATATCATGCATCATTCTACATTTTTTGGGTTTCACTTTCAAAGGTCTTTATCCAAGTCTTATTTTTCCTTTGGTCTGACCAGTACAACACTCGCGCTAAGGGAACAATGGAGAATATCAAACAAGAGGTTTCTGAACTCCGCAGAGAGATGACTAATTTGGAAGCTGTTATGGAGCCCTTAACTGGTTTGGTCTGAATTTTGGTTGCCGCCCAAGTCAATCCTTCTAAGAAGGAGGAAGCGATGATAAAAGTATTCACTGATTGTCATTCAAGGACGTTGGTTTTGAAGTTCAAATCAAGTATGTTCCGAAGAGTAAACACGATTGATGGTCACTTTGAGTTTTGAAGGATGTTTTCGGTGATTCAAGTCCAGATGGAAAGCCTTCCCAGATCATTAACTTATTTCTGCTTTTTGCAATTTTTCTTGTTTATCAAAACATTGTTTGCATGTAAGAACTTGTTTGCATTTGAATGATCATCTTAATACAATGAGTATGTTTGTCTTGAAGAAATTCATATTTGTTCTCAAAACTTTAAATTTCTTTTTGCATTATGATACCAACTTGTTGCCCATTCTCTTGCCTAGGCAGAGATTGAAGGGAGGATGATGATCTAAAGAACACAAAATCTCTGGTTGTTTTCTTTTGGATAAAATCTTGCTGATGATGTACATGCATTGTTTCAAATCCCTAAACACCAGAGATATAAGGAAGATAATCCCTTGCTAACCCCTTTTGAGCCTTTGAAGCAGAAGTTTCTTTTCTATACGAAAAAACCTTGAATTTTAACCTGGGGCAGAGTAGTTTTTAGTTAATCTGACTGAGTGTTCAAAATTCATAAGGAAGATGTTTTTTGAAGAGAAACTACGAGGGCTATCCTTCATGTATAATGAATCTAGAGGATGTGGAACCACAATGTTATCCCTCATTCATCAAGAAACGAGGCAATCACAATCCTCTCAACAAGCAAAGACAAGCTAATGTCACACATTTTGTTCAAAAAGTCAAAAATCAAGAAAAAGAAAAGCCTGCTAAGTCAAAAAAACATGAAAACGTGTGACTTAGGCAAAATTAAGGCATCCCGCTGAACTATCAATTCAAAAAATTAGTTCAGGCAAAAATTAGGGAAAATAAAAATTGCAAAGAAAGGACTACAAAGAAAATTCCTCAGCAAAGAACAAATTGGTGACTACAAACACGAAGACATGAGGGTGGTTTCTACTCCGAAAACCTCGTCGTTTCCTTAACCGTCACAAAATCCTTTTGAGAGATGAACGCTCATGTTGAATTAACTGAACATAGGATTGGAGAACATCATGAAGGGGGTGGGCACCAAATATTTTGAGCCTTAAATCCTTTTTTCTAAAACCATGAACCAGACCACATTACAACCTTCAAAAGTCCTAATTGAAGCAAGGTTATTTTGAAAGCATACTTCAATGAGATAGTGTTCCTGACTCCCATGAATGTTCTAAATAGTTATGTTGGTATCATATGTTTTTCCTATACAAAAATAAATGATGCTCTAACTCGCAAAATTTGTGCAATATCTTTTCAAAATCTTCAAGACTTACATAACTGTTGCATTAGAATTTTCATTCTCATAATAAAATTTTCTAACTGCAAAACATTTGTTTGATATCAAGGAAACTCACATATAAGCACCAGTGATGAGTCTATTCTTAAGGCCTGAAACTCTGTTGAGTAATTGGAGAATCATTTCAAGAAAAAATCATATCCAGGGGCATGTCACCTGAAGACTGTAAGCACGTACATGTTGATTCTCCCAGTTAATGCTTTCCCAACCTGTTTACTCTTTTGGGGCAAAATTTGAAGACTTTGTTGTGCCAACTACAGTCAATCCGGGGCAATCGCGTCGAGATTTGATGAATCTCTCTAAGAGTTTAAAGACACCAGAGCATGATGAATGCCAGGTCTTTTGTAAAATCCTCTTGAGACGATTCTCCTCATCAACCATATAGCTTGGGGCATTTTTAGAAGTGAAGTTATTCGCAAGAATTGTCGTGCAACATGCAGCTCATCAGCAGTAAACTTGGGGCATCCAAAATTAGTCCCAGGGGCAATCCAGATATCTGATATGTATTGCACACATTATCAGAGGGTGGTGTTCCCAGTATCTCCAGCTAAGCATGACTTTTTCCAGCTAAAACATTGTTTGTGTTGTTATCCTTTCAATGGATTGTTTGCGATAGAAGACTGGACTTTGTGTTTTCTACCTGAAAATATCTCCCTCTCCAAAGAGATTTAAGCCTTGTAAAAGGACCTTTCTCCAATGATGGCTTTTGTTTTCTATCTCCAGTAATGTTCCCATCTTGTTGAGATTAGCTGAGTGTCTGGTTGTACTATGACGTCTTATCATATCCTGTCTATCCCCTCTATCTGTTTTGTCAGCATATACATGACATTCATTTATTCATTCACACTTACATCATACACGCACATTTGCATTTGTTGATGTCATTGAGTTCGTATACCTTGGTTATGTCTATTCAAATAACATACTTAATCCTTCCAAATAGAGTGTCGACTTAAGCAGAAAGTGCGCCTCCTTTCTAATTCCCCACTGAGTTAACTCTCGTGGAAGAATCTTGCTTTAGCTTTCCTTTTCCATCTCTGGATAGGATAAATCCCCATTTGAGTTGTTTCCTCATTGGGTGGAGTCTTGTTTGACTGTTTTCTCTCTAGTTCATTCCTGGATTGAGTTTTGTCTCTTGTGAATGATACCCTGTGGATCCCTCTAGGCTGTGAAACCTAGACGGAGAGTGCATTTATTTTGCAATGTAAATACTTGGTCTCTTCAGGAAGGATTTATTCATGGTTCCCCATTGAAGATGAACTTTATTCCCTAGTAGTGTTATCATAACCTTCTTCTGGAATATCGACGTGACAACAAGCGACTGACTCTTTATTTGAGCAGTTTGATTATATCTGAATTTCTTCATGTTACGACAAATGGCGGTCTCTTCATGAGCAGTTTGTCCATCCCAGATGAAATTATTGGTTCTCACCTCCAACAATATCTTCATGATATTTTATGGGTATCTTTGAGAAAACAGCAGGCGACAGTCTCTTCATGGACAACTTGTATGTTATCAGCACTTTTTCAAAACAGCAAGTGGCAGCTCTTCATGAGCAGCTTGTACGGAAAATGGCAAGTTACAGCTCTTCATGAGCAGCTTGTACGGAAAATGGCAAGTGGCAGCTCTTCATGAGCAGCTTGTACGGAAAATGGCAAGTGGCAGCTCTTCATGAGCAGCTTGTACGGAAGATGGCAAGTGGCAGCTCTTAATGAGCAGCTTGTACAGAAAATGGCAAGTGGCAGCTCTTCATGAGCAGCTTGTGGGTTGAAGACGACAAGTGGCAGCTCTTCATGAGCAGCTTGTGGGTTATAAGCAACAAGTGGCGGACTCTTCATGAGTAGCTTGTGTGCTTTAATATTCTTTGAAGACGGAAAGTGGCAGCTCTTCATGAGCAGCTTGTGGGTTATAAGCAACAAGTGGCGGACTCTTCATGAGTAGCTTGTGTGCTTTAATATTCTTTTAAAATGGCAAGTGGCAGCTCTTCATGAGCAGCTTGTGGATTATAAGCAACAAGTGGCGGACTCTTCATGAGTAGCTTGTGCGCTTTAATATTCTTTGAAGATGGCAAGTGGCAGCTCTTCATGAGCAGCTTGTACAGAAAATGGCAAGTGGCAGCTCTTCATGAGCAGCTTGTGGGTTGAAGAC
Organism: Vicia faba; assembly: GCA_948472305.1. NCBI lineage: Eukaryota > Viridiplantae > Streptophyta > Magnoliopsida > Fabales > Fabaceae > Vicia > Vicia faba. Next base: position 154,485 of record CATIWC010001242.1, read on the forward strand.
GGCAAGTGGCAGCTCTTCATGAGCAGCTTGTGGGTTATAAGCAACAAGTGGTAGACTCTTCATGAGTAGCTTGTGTGCTTTAATATTCTTTGAAAATGGAAAGTGGCAGCTCTTCATGAGCAGCTTGTGGGTTATAAGCAACAAGTGGCAGACTCTTCATGAGTAGCTTGTGTGCTTTAATATTCTTTGAAGACGGCAAGTGGAAGCGCTTCATGAGCAGCTTGTGGGTTATAAGCAACAAGTGGCGGACTCTTCAGGAGCAGCTTGTGTGCTTTGATATTGTTTGAAGACAGCAAGTGGCAGCTTCTTTATTTGAGCAGCTTGTATGTCATAGTATTTTTGGAAGACAGCAAGTGGCGGCCTCTTTATTTGAGCAGCTTGTGTATCCCCAACAATAATGTCTACTCAGCAAATGGCATCCCTTCGGAAAAGTCTCGTGGGGAAGTTTGCATTTTATCATTTCTTTTCCAGCCACAATGCTGATGTCAATCATTTGTTTTCCAGCCACAGTGCTGATGTCAATCATTTTGTTTCCCAGCCACAGTGCTGATGTTAATCATTTTGTTTTCCAGCCACAGTGCTGATGTAAATCATTTCTTTTTCCAGCCACAGTGCTGATGTCAATCATTTTGTTTTCCAGCCACAGTGCTGATGTAAATCATTTCTTTTTCCATCCACAATGCTGATGTCAATCATTTTGTCTTCCAGCCTTAGTGCTGATGTCAATCATTTCTTTTCCAGTTTCAACACTGATGTAAATCATTCAAGATTCTCCCATTTGAAGTCTATGATTCTTGTTTCCCTAGTGGAATTATAACCTCTTCCCCTGTGGGATTACTGTATAATGTGCTTGGTTTCTCCATCATTAGTCTGTCTCATATGGTGTCATTCCCCATAAAATTCAGAGCATTGCATTCATATCATATCATGAACATAATTGTGGTATATTAAGGCCAAAAATTGTGTATTCTATATATTTAAGTCCCTTCAATCTCGTCAGATAGAAGAAACTTAAATAGGGGCAGCTATTGTACCCCAAATTTTGACCTAAGATCCCATTTGCATTTTTGCATTTTTATACAAAGGTCAAGGTCACTAAATACAGTTGGTTTTCAACCTCTCACCTTTGAGCATTAATTGTGCAGAAAATGTCAAGTGTTTTGAACATTTTTTGCCTATGTATCACTAACTTCTAATCAAGCACGAAATGTGTTTTTTTTTTGTTTCTTTGATTTCATGTGTTGACAGGTATCCTTCGAATGCAAGTTTAAGCCTACTTCGATTTGGACAAATTTGCTGCTTGCAAGCCTGCTTCGAATCTGGACAAGTTCACTGCCTGCAAACATGTTTCGATTGGGCAACAGTCTCCCTTCGATCCTCATGCTTCGATTGGGCAACATTGCTTCCTTCGATCCACAAGCTTCGATGGGCAATACAGTCTCCCTTCGATCCACAGCCTTCGATTAGGCAACATTGCTTCTTTCGATCAACAACTTTCGTTTGACCAATATGTTCCTTTCGATCCACAAGATTCGATTGGGCAATACAGTCCCTTCAGTCACAAGCTTCGAGCTGGACATGTGATTTCCTTCAAGGCAGTCTCCTTCGATTCACAAGTTGGACCACTGTACTGCCATGCAACAAACACTACTGAGCCTGCTACAACAGTCCTGCACAAACTGTCACTAAACTCCAAGATACTGCAGGCCTGCGTTGTCACAATCTTGTACTTGCCCAAAACGGAGTGTACAAGGGCTGCGTAGAAGAAAGGGTCGAAATAACACTCCCAAACTGTTCAAACATTATTTTGTTTTCCCCCCAAAACTTCAGCAGATCCGCCTATAAATACAAGGCTTCACAACATGAAAAAGGAGAGGACTTTGGGCCAGACGAATCTCTCCCCAATTTTCTCCAACCCAGAAAAATTCTCAAAGTTCATAAATACTTGAGAAATATAAAAAACAGAATCCCACACACTTCAGTCTCCTTCGATTCTGAAGAGCATCAACACACATTCTCAAAAACACCAAACTTTCTCAAACACAAAATCTCTCAAGTCCCTTCAATACTTGTGAGAACAAACAAAAAAATCCCAAACACTTATCTCCTTCGATTCTGAAGAACAACCACACTTCAGTCTCCTTCGAATCAAAGAAACACACTTGCTTTTTCCCTTTCTTCGAATCCAGGACTCCCAGCGCAACTGTTGGCCTCCTCTTTCGAATCCAGCGCTCCAGGCATAGCCTGTACCTCCTCTTTCGAATCCAGCATCCAGGCAACCACCTTACTGCCCAGCACACGTGCCAGCCTGAAGCAAGGTAAGTCACTCCTACCTTGAACTTTTCGTTTCATGCCATAACATGTAAATAATACTTTTGTTCGTTTCCAGCATGTACATAATACTTTGAACTTTTCGTTTCATAACATGTAAATACAATTTCTTTTCGTTTCCACCCTGTTAACATGTTTTAAAAGTTAACCCTTTCGTTTTGATTTAATTGTTAAACTGTTACTAGCATGGCCTCATGCCATGTTTCCATTTAATGTTTTAAATGAAAGAAACAGGAAATAGGAAACAGGAAACGAAGCTTCTGGCTTCTACCACCTTTTTCAGGTTGAACGAAAGAGACAACCAGGAGGCAAATCTTGTCCAATCGAAAGACATTCCTTCACTGCTTTCAATCTCCAGTCGAAGAAGGCAACAAGGCAGACTTCACCATACACTGACTTCCAGGCCAATCGAAGGACAGAACCTCACTGGTGCCAGGCTAATCGAAGGATACAACTCACAGACTGCCAGGCCAATCGAAGGATAGAACCTCATTGGCGCGAACTCCCAGTCGAAGGATACCCTTTGCTTCTGCCTTTGCCCAATCGAAGGACAGGACTTCGTCTCTGCCAGTCTCCAATCGAAGGACAGGACTTCGCCTCTGCTAGCCTCCAATCAAAGTACACTACCTGACTGCTGCCAAAAGCCTAATTGAATGAGGCCAAAAAATGCCAGTCGAAGTCTGCTCCTGCCAGAATCGAAAGATACTCATTTTCTTTACTTTCATCTTTATTTTTTATGCCTTTTTGATATGTTTGTAATAGTGTTTTGTTATCTTTCTGCATTTTTTACTTTGTACAAATGTTAGTAATTAGGCAAGATAAAATCAACAATAAACAAACACAAAAAGATCAAAAACACTCTTTAATCCTTACTTGAACATACTTTAAAAAATGCAAAAATACTCAACAAATCAAAACTCCCCCAAGGGTATGTTATCTCCATTCTATCGCGATACCAGCCATTACCTATTGCTAGAACACGCGCGTTAACGTCGCCCACTAAAAAACACAAACAAATCAACCTTTTTCTAGGGGAACTACGGTGTTTTGATTCCTTCATTGGATACGTAGGCAAAGGGTCGCGAAACCCTCAAGAACACAATAATAAAAAACTCATTTTTCCCCTTAAGCAAACATATTTATAGATACATACACCCTTGTACATAACAAACAATTTTAAACCAAAAAAACAGATATTTCAAAAGGTTCATGCGGAGTACCGCAGATGCATTGGGTGCTAATACCTTCCCATTGCATAATCAACCCCCGAACTCTTGATCTCTTTTCAAAAACGCATTGTATTACTTTTATTTTACATTGCATGTTTTTTAGGGTTTTATTTCACTCTTTTCCCTTTTCCCTTGGAAATAATAAAGCGCGGTGGCGACTCTTGCTTTTGTGAGTCAAGTTAATTAATAGCTTGATCTCCGATTTTCACCTCTACAACACCCCTAGGGTTACTCCACTTGGTTGCCTTGAACAAAATCGCCATATTACGCATGTAAGGTATCTTAGCAAAACAAACAAAAAAACAAGATCATAATCCCTCGATGAAGCTATTCAAAGTTGCCTTACAAAAATGATCTAAGTCCCTCAAAAAATGCTAAGATACTTTGCAACATTGCTAATCATGGTTATACGATGACCCACGCCCATCCCGTTTACATCCAAAGATAGGGCTGCTTACCAAATCAATGGTAAGACAACAATGTCAAAGGAATAGAAAATGAACAAGAAAGACATTTGAGTAGGTAGATTACTTCTAGTTACTTTCTCTATTTTCAAACAAATATCCTTGCTATTTTCAAAAAAAAAACAAACACACACACACACACATTTCCAAACATCTTACAAACAATGAAAACATTTTCAAAAAGACAAACATCTTTGTATACATTCTTACGAACGAGAATCATTACAAAGATTGCCTAAACAAATGGCCTCTTTTACAAAATACTTTCAAAACCACACAAAGCACAATTTCAAAACAAAAGCAAGTGATCTAGCAAGTAACTAAGATCCCATGGAAAACCATGGATGAAAAGGGTGCTAATACCTTCCCTTTTCATAATCTACCCCCCGAACTCAAGAAAACATCTCAAAGGTCTTTCCTGTGCTTTTCACCTTTGCTTTTGGATAAAAGAAAAGTCGGTGGCGACTCTTGCTAACCGCAACATTTGCAATAAAATGCAAAACCCTCAAGTCAGTTCTTCCACCGTATCACAGAACTGGCGACTCTGCTGGGGAATATTCTAAAAGTTGGGTTACCTTAGGGCTAGATCACATTTATTTTCTTACATTGTTTGACTTGTTTGCTTTACATTATGGTTCTTTGTTTGGGTTTGAAATCCTCTAACCGGATTTGGGATACATTATAGGTAAATAGAAATACGTTGTGGAAACTGTGCGGGGTATACCAACATGGTCTAAGCTATAGCTATGTTAGTGTGACATATTTGTGGGTACCGGTAGCCTTTGAGTCAATCAAAGAGAATACGGGGCCGATGAGTGATGTCATGAAGCACTAATGAACTTCTAGAACCCTTTACTTGACCAACTTGGCCTTTAGGATGTAGTGAGACGACCGACTTTGGTGCAGTCCGAAGTCGGTAGATACTCTATAATACACTCATTGAGGTTTGGTTTCTTGGGATATTTCGGTCGCCATTAAAGAGGCTTGAGCTGAAACAATGACCAAGGAAACAATCCGGTGATATTGAGCTCCTTAGAACCCGGTTACTATTATTAATACAGGTTTGAGCCAACTAAACTTCAAGAGGGTACTTACCTATAAAACCCCATGCAAGCCTAAACTGAGAACTTGTTTGCTTTGTTTGTATATGCATACTTTTACATAACATCATGGACATCATGAGCATCATATGCATTCACTAACCATTTCAAGGATTTTGGAGATTCATCTTTGTTCTTGTTTTGTAGAATATGGATTCACTTCGCAGGAAAATTATCCAAGTCAACCTTGTAAGAATTCCTCCACAACTCAAGGAGCTAGCTTCAAGGATCCCTGAGAATTATCCATTCACCGAGAGGCATGGTCGTCTACTCAACTTGGTCACCTCCAACACAGATGAGGATATGATGAAAGTACTCTTCCAGTTCTTTGATCCTTTGCACCATTGCTTCATATTTCCCGACTATCAGCTTGTGCCCACTTTGGAAGAATTCTCTCAACTCTTGAGGATTCCCATTCTCAATTAACTACCTTTCAACGGTACATAAAGAGACCCAAAGCCAGAAGAGATTTCTCAAGCTCTGCACTTGCACTCATCTGATGTCACAACTCATCGGGAAACTAGAAGTGGTGTCAAAGGCTTCTTAGAAAAATTCCTGTTTGAGAAAGCCCAAAGCTGTTGGAATTCCTTAGACTTGCAAGCTTTTGAGGAAATTGTGGCTCTTCTTATCTATGGGATGGTCTTATTCCCCAATCCTGACCAACTCATAGATGTGAGTGCCGTCAAAATCTTCATGTCACGCAATCTGGTGTCTACATTACTTGGGGATATCCTACACTCTTTTCACACTTTCACAATGAGGAAAAGAGGTGTCCTTATGTGTTGCACTCCTCTCCTGGCAAGATGGTTTATTTCTCATCTTCCCCAATCAGTCTTAAAGAATGAGCAAGGATTAAGGTAGTCACAAAGGTTAATGACGCTCAAACATTCAGATATTCATTGGTGCTCTCGATCCAAAGAGAATGTTATCATTGTTGACCGTTGTGGGGAATTCCCTAATGTCCCTCTACTGGGCATTAGGGGAGGCATCAGCTACAACCCATGCTTAGCTCTAAGACAGTTTGGTTATGCCCGAAGGGATGGCCCGCATGAGATGTTGATTCAAGGCTTGGTATTCGACTACGAAAATGATGATCAAGGTATTCTGCAGAGATTTATCCGTGCTTGGAGGATGCTAAACAAGGTGGATAGCAAGACTTTGGGACACAAGAATTCCATCCCTCTTGAGCCTTACCTCAAGTGGGTACGAACCCGCGCTCAAAGTCTTATGATGCCTTATCCTTCCATTCTCCCGGTGATTATTGAGCCTGTTAAGGAAGGAGAAGTTTCATACACTATCCTACATCCCGACATGCCCACATCTCTTGAAGACCTACAAAGGGATTGGATACAGCTCAAAGGAGAGCGAGATACTTTTGAAGCCCAATTCTACGCAAGCGAGAAGAAGGTTTTGGAACTCACTAGGATACTTCATGAGGAGCAGACTCTAAATGCCTACATTGCACCAAAGAGGATGCACACTTCTTTTTTATCTTAGAGTGTTGTATTATTTTGCCCAAGGGGCATTGATGTACTCAAACTCTATCTTATTAATATAACGTGTGTTTCTTTTGTCTAAAACGAACTTGAATCTTTAAAAATCCTTGAAAACATTACATATGCACATATCATTCATCATAACATAAACAAGTCTTTTGCAACGAGTTTCCTCATCTCTCTACTGTTTATTTCAGTAAGATGGATCTCAAACAGACTGTCAAAGTTTTTCAAGTTCAAAACACGCAGTTTCAACAGTTACTCATGACCCTAGCCAAGGGGCAAGAAGAGTTGAAGACTCTATTAGCTGAAGAAAGAAAGAAGAAAAGAAAGAATGTCATTGGGGTTTTGAACATGGGGAGAAGGTTTCAAGGACAAACTAGAAGAACCTTGAATTTTGCAACAACATCTGGTGAAGGAGAGGGGAAAGGAAAAGAAACAGCGGTCCCGTCTGAATTTGAAGAGGAGGAAGAAGAGGAAGACTACTCCGAGGAACAGTATCCTCTAGCAGATGATAAGTACAGACATCTTGAAGAGCGTTTGAGCGCTATGGAAATACAAAAGGTGCCAGGTCTAGACTTTGAAGAATTGGGACTAGTGTCGGGAATTGTGATCCCACCGAAGTTCAAAGTGCCGTTGTTTGCAAAATATGATGGGGTGTCATGTCCTAAGATGCACCTCCGATCATATGTGAGAAAGATCCAACCACACTCCCCCGATAAATACCCGTGGCTGCATTTTTCCAAGATAGCCTATCTGGAACATAACTCGATTGGTTTTACCAACTGGAAAGGGCCAACGTCCACAACTGGGAAGACCTTGCTGCAACTTTCTATAAGCAATATCAATATAATGCTGATTTGGCGCCTACCCGTACTCAATTTCAGAGTATGGCTATGGCTTCGAATGAAGGTTTCAAGGATTACGCGCAGAAGTGGAAAGATCTAGCTGGGAGAGTGCAACCCCTTCTGTCTGAAAGGTAGTTGGTGGATATGTTCTAGGCACTCTATCGGGCCCTTTCTTCAACCATCTGATTGGGAGCTCATCTGCAGGATTTACTGAGTTAATACTAACCGGAGAGAGGGTGGAAGCTGGCATAAAAAGTGGAAAGATTCAGAAGGATTCACCTGCCTCTACAACTGTGAGGAAGCCCTTCATTGGGAAGAAGGAGGTATCTGTTGTATATCCACAAAGGAATCAAGGGAGAGCTGAACGCCGACCAACGGTAGGGGCTATTATGATCCCAAAGCCTACATCTGATCAACCAAGAAGTAACCAACCGATGGTGGAAAGGCCAGTCCGACAATTCACCAGAATTAATATGACTCTAGCCCAGGTTCTACCGCAACTTCTGAAATCCAATTTGGCAACTTTAAAAGAAGCTCCAAAGAACCCCAACACAACATCCCCTTATTATCACCCAAATGCCCGTTGCACATATCATTCCGAAAGTCCGGGTCACGACACTAACAACTGTTGGGCCTTGAAAAACAAAATTCAAGACCTTATAGATGCAAAAGAGATTGAGTTTGATGCGCCCGAGAAGCCAAACGTCATTTCTGCTCCTATGCCTAGACATGGTCATAACGCCAATGAAATTGAAGAAGATTTTTTTGTTACCACAATTGATGAACTCTTGACTCCACTCCTAATCATTAAGATAAACTTGTTGAAAGTTGGTGTATTCCCGGGTTGTAATGAAGACTGCCATCTTTGCTTATCCTCACCACTTGTTTTCCCTTTATTGAAAACAGGCATTCAACGCTTGATAGACAACAAAGAGATTTTGTTTGAAAGTACTCCTGTTTCACCTGTTCCCGTTGAAGACATTTCAATCATAACCATCTCCGCCAATTCTTCCAGGGTCCCTAAAAGACCCGTTAGAATTACATCGGCTCCAAAAACTACTCCTCTTATAATCACAATGCCTGGGCCAGTCCCGTATGAATCAGACGAAACTGTGCCGTGGAATTACGGTGGGGACATCTACTACCATGGCATCAAACAAGATGGGCTGGCCGCCGAAGAAATAAACTCCGAAGAAGAAGACTCCGACGTTAGCAATATTGCCGGAACCAATAAGATTACCCGAAGCGGTATAATTTTCTCTCCAGAAATTTCCCCCCCAAAGGCAGTTTGTGGACCCGTGGCTGATCCAAAGGTTACCTCCGTACCAATAATCATATCTGCAAGTGCTTCTATTGACAAAGAAGACACAACCCCTGCTGTCATTCCTACCAACACTCCTGCTATTGAAACTCGAGGAAAAAGTATTCAAGTAGAGCCTGTCCGGACGAATGATCAATCGCTGACTATCCCCGAGACCTCCAAGAAGGAAATGGAGGAAATCTTGAAAATAATAAAGAGGAGAGACTACAACATAGTCGAGCAGTTGGGGCAAACTCCCTCCAAAATCTCCATGCTGGCATTGCTACTGTGTTCTGAAGCACATGCGAAAGCTCTGGTAAAGTTCCTAAAGACAGCCCATGTGCCACAAGAGACATCTGCTGACCAATTTCAAGATTGTGTGGCCAGCTTGACGGTGGACAACGACCTAGGCTTCTCAGATGCTGATCTGACACCAAGGGGAAGAAAGCACAACGAGGCATTGCTTGTCTCCGTGGAATGTAGAGGCACAACTCTGGCCCATGTCTTGGTGGACACTGGTTCATCTTTGAATGTTTTACCGAAGAAAGCTCTCGACAGACTGGACTGTGAAGGACTGACATTGAAACCCAGTAACATAGTCGTAAGGGCGTTTGATGGCTCAAAGAGGATGGTGCACAGGGAGGTGGATATCCCCATAAAAGTTGGGAATCAAACTTTCAACTTAACCTTCTATGTAATGGACATCTGCCCCTCTTACTCTTGTCTGCTAGGACGGCCGTGGATCCATAATGCCGGCGCTGTCACCTCTACACTGCACCAGATGCTGAAATATCTGGTTTAAGGAAAGATTATCACTGTCCACGGAGAGGAAGAGTATATGATTAGCCACCTCAATTCCTTCAGGTATGTGGAATTGGACGACGAGTTCATTGAAACTCCTTTTCAACATTTCGAAGAGGTCCCCCAAGAGGTAGCAGTAACCAAGACTGTGTCCCAAATTCCCAAGATTACAAGACCTCCACTCTGGATGTCATCTCTGAAGGACGCCAAGGCAGTAGTAGAGGAGGGTGGATGCACCATCTGGGGGAAACTTCCGGATATTCCGTATAAATCTGACAAGCTTGGTTTAGGGTTCACTTCAAATGCTCAGAAGGTTGTACGCCGTGCCCGTGCTGGAGGGCCACCCTTGAAGATTAGCAACCGAGAGGTCAATGCGGAGGAAGATGGTGAAGAGGATTGCAGCTTGGAGGATTGGATCTTTCCTACTGTCATCGGAGGACTTCGCAATTGGGAGGCCAGAGACTTTGTCCCAATAACTTTCATCCCTCAGTAATTTATCTTTACATTTCTATTGGACTTGTAATATTCACAAACAATTCGCACATTTAAAAACTTGTGTCTTGTCCGAGGCACAATGGTCCATTTGTAAGGGTTTTTATTTCATCTTCATATGACATTCAATGAATCATGGACGTTTTTCACATGCAAACTTTTGTGCTCATTGTTTTTCTTTTACATTTTATTTTTAAGGATGGCTATACCCTTACACACACCCACACTCACAAATGCAGGTACCCCTCCATTCCGGATCCCGTGGGTAACGATACTGCTATGGCCTTTTGTGACTCTGAGGATCTAATCTACCAAGCTGAAGACGAAGGTGAGGAAGATTGTGAAGTACCAGGGGAACTGGCCAGACTACTACAACAAGAGGAAAGAACCATTCAGCCTCACGAGGAACCTGTGGATACAATCAACCTGGGTACTGAGGAGGATAAAAAAAAGGTCAAGGTGGGTGCCAATCTGGAGCCCAGTGTCAAGGAGCGTCTGATTCAGCTGTTGCATGATTATGTTGAGATCTTTGCCTGGTCATATGAAGACATGCCAGGACTTGATACAGACATCGTGGTACATCATCTGCCTACAAGAGAAGATTGTCCACCACTAAAACAAAAATTCCGCCACATGAGACCTGATATGTCAGAGAAGATCAAAACGGAAGTCATGAAACAATTCAATGCTGGATTCTTGGCTGTCACTTCCTATCCTTAATGGGTTGCCAACATTGTTCCCGTGCCTAAAAAGGACGGAAAAGTACAAATGTGCATGGACTATAGAGATTTGAATAGGGCCATCCCTAAAGATGATTTTCCACTCCTCCACATCAATATCCTGGTTGACAATACGGCCCAACACAAAGTGTTTTCCTTCATGGACGGATTCTCAGGTTACAACCAAATCAAAATGGCACCCGAGGACATGGAGAAAACTACTTTTGTCACACAGTGGGGCACATTCTGCTACAAAGTGATGCCATTCAGACTGAAGAATGCAGGGCAACCTATCAGCGCGCCATGGTAGCTTTGTTTCATGACATGATACATCATGAAATAGAGGTCTACATAGACAATATGATAGCCCGATCACAAACGGAAGAAGAGCACCTTGATCACTTGCAAAAGTTATTTGAGAGATTGAAGAAGTATAAACTAAGGTTGAACCCAAATAAGTGCACATTTGGAGTACGGTCCGGTAAACTCTTAGGCTTTGTCATCAGCAACAAAGGTATTGAGGTCGATCCGGCCAAGGTTAAAGCAATATAAGAAATGCCTTCTCCTCGTACTGAGAAGGAAGTCAGAGGATTCTTGGGACGCCTGAACTATATTTCCAGATTCATTTCTCACCTAACGGCTACTTGTGAGCCAATCTTCAAACTATTGAACAAAGATCAAGTAGTCAGATGGAATGATGAATGCCAGGTTGCTTTTGACAAGATCAAAGAGTACTTACAAGAGCCTCCTGTTTTGATGCCACCAGTCGAGGGAAGATCACTGATCATGTATCTGACCGTTTTAGAGAACTCAATGGGGTGTGTATTGGGGCAGTATGACGAGTCTGGCCAAAAAGAGCACGCTATTTACTACCTGAGCAAAAAGTTTACCGACTGTGAAACCAGATATTCACTGCTCGAGAAAACTTGCTGCGCTCTGGCATGGGCTTCTCGCCGGCTAAGACAATATATGCTGACTTATACTACCTTGTTGATATCTAAGATGGATTCGATAACATACATCTTCGAAAAGCCTGCTCTGTTTGGGAGGATAGCTAGATGGCAGATGATCCTAACAGAATATGAAATACAATATACTACCCAGAAAGCTATTAAGGGCAGTGTGCTAGCTGATCACCTCGCTCATAAGACTGTAGAAGACTATCAGTCCATGAAATTTGAATTCCCGGATGAAGACATCATGACATTAGACAATTGTGAAGAAATCAGACCATATGACTGACCTGAACAAGGATCCCGATGGACCCTGTTCTTTGATGGGGCATCCAATGCAATTGGTAACGGCATCGGCGCTCTACTCATATCTCCGGAAGGGTGTCATACTCCTTTTACTGCTAGACTTTGCTTCAACTGTACGAACAACATGGAGGAATACGAAGCATGCATCTTTGGTCTCAGAGCTACCATAGACTTGGGAATTAAATCTTTAGATGTGTTTGGAGATTTAGCTTTGGTCATCAGTCAGATCAAAGGGGAACGGGACACTAAACACCCAAACCTTATCCCTTATAAAGAACATGTTTTGACATTGTTACCACATTTTGAGAAGATTACCTTTGAGCATTTCCCGCGAGAAGAAAATCAGCTAGCAGATGCTCTAGCCACAATGTCATCTATGTTTAAACTTAATTGGGATAACGAAGCTCCCCAAATCGCCATCGAGCGAATGGATGAACCAGCACACTATCACGAGATTAATACTGAAGAAATAGTGGACCAGCCTTGGTTTCATGAAGTCAAGAGGTATCTCGAGGTTCAAGAATATCCAGAAGGAGCTTCAATCAATGATAAGAAGTTCTTAAGGAGATTCTCTGCTAAGTTCTTCCTTAGTAATGGCATCCTATACAAACACAATAATGACTCCATTTTGCTTCGGTGCGTGGATAAGGTTGAAGTTGAAAAGATCATGGCTGAATTACATGAAGGTACTTTTGGCACTCACTCTAGTGGGCATACGGCGGCGAAGAAAATCCTACGGGCAGGCTATTATTGGTCTACCATGGAAGCAGATTGCTATCAACTCTCTCAGACCTGTCATAAGTGTTAAATTTATACCGACAAGGTGATGTACCTCTGGTTCCTCTAAACGTCTTAACGGCTCCTTGGCCCTTTGCTATGTGGGGAATTGATATGATTGGAGAGATCAAGCCTACAGCCTCCAATGGACACCGTTTCATTCTAGTGGCCATTGACTATTTTACCAAGTGGGTTGAGGCATCTTCCTTCGCTTCCGTTACCAAGAACGTTGTTGCCCGCTTCATCAAGCAAAATCTCATTTGTCGGTACGGTATCCCGAAAAGGATCATTACTGACAATGGTACAAATCTTAACAACACTATGATCACCGCCTTGTGCGAACAATTCAAGATTCAACATCACAATTCTTCCCCTTATCGGCCAAAGATGAATGGTGCTGTCAAAGCTGCGAATAAAAACATTAAGAAGATCATACAAAAGATGACAGTCACATACAAAGACTTGCATGAGATGCTAACATTCGCTCTCCATGGGTATCATACCACGACTCGCACATCAATCGGGGCAACACCCTATTCTTTGGTTTACGGCATGGAGGTTGTCTTGCCTATTGAGGTTCAAATCCCCTCTCTGAGAATTATGAAGGATGCAGGTTTGAATGAAGACGATTGGATCCAGACTCGACTTGATCAACTGAACTTAATTGATGAAAGGAGACTTAATGTTGTTTTCCATGGTCAAATGTATCAAAAACGGATGATCAAGGCTTTAATCAAGAAAGTCAGGCGCAAAGTATATCAAGTTGGGGATCTAGTGATCAAACGTATCATCTTGCCACAAAGTGATCCCAGGGGAAAATGGACTCCTACCTATGAAAGACCATTCATAATCAAGAACATATTCTCCGGTGGGGCAATGATCTTGACCACCATGGATGGCGACGACCTGCCGCACCCCGCGAATGTGAACATAGTCAAAAGATACTACGCATAAGAGACCCGCTAGGTTGACACACCTAGAAAAAAAGGGCATCCCGGCGAACCAAAAAGGTTTGGGCAAAAATTAGGGATAAAAATAAAAAAAATCTGTACACCTGGCAAGTTGAAAACCTGAAAGGGCGACTTGGAAAAAAAGGGTTTCCCGGTGGATTGAAAACCCGAAAGGGCGGTCCATGCAAAAGTTAGGGAATTAAAGCGTATGGCTATGTCCCGTCGGATCACTTACGAACAACCTTTGACTTCCACTGACAAACTCGGAGTTTCTGATCAATTCAATCATCTTCGGACGAAGCAACAAATAGACAAGATATTCGGAGATATAAAGGCTATAGCAAATGGGAACCCCATGGGATTATTACACAAAGCTATCTTTCTTTATATAAATTCTTCTTGTTTTATGGCACCATTCTATTACTAGAATGTTTGTCTCCTTTGTACAAAATACTTATTCAAAGTCAATACAAAGATACCCCTTTGAAAGTGAAAAAAACTATTTGTCTTTTCTTTATAATTGTGTTTGGTTTACAAAAACGTCCAATGATTCATTGATGAACATATGCATTTGAACATAATTACTGTTTACAAATAAACAAAATGAGAAAGACAATTACTGATAGGTTGAAAGGACAGGAAAATGTCTCTAGGCTATTCCATAAGTAATCCCCACAGTACGTCATTTAAATCCCCAGCGGAACAAATTCCAATTTATTAATCCCCAGTAGAAATCGTCAAATTTCTCAGGATTCCCCAAGCAGATCTTACAAGCAGAATGTGGCGTTGCCCTTGCAACAGAACTTACTTCTCTCAACAAGGGTTCGTCGGTACTTCAACTTCAAGACATAGAATTTTCAACATATCCTCAGCAACATTCAAGGATTTACTTTCCTCAATCATACAGCAATACAGTAAACCATCTCACATGCACGTACATTGCATCCATATATCATAAACATTGATAAAACAAATACATTGCATCATACATTTCATGCAACATAACTTTATGTTTTAGCTAACATTTTACCATTTTCAGGATAAGATTAACAGCTACCATTAACAAATATGCAATCATGATACAATACGGATACGCTCCAGACACGAATGTCATTTTGATACTCATTCAGATTTTAACTTTCAGATACAACACGGATACGCTCCAGACATGGATGCCATTCTGATACTCATTCAGATTTCAACTTTTAGATACAGTACGGATACGCTCCAGACACGGATTCCATTCTGATACTCATTCAGATTCAACATTCAGATACATTACGAATATTCTCCAGACACAGATGCCATCCTAATACTCATTGTGATTCAACCTTTTGATACAATTCAGATACGCTCCAGACATGAATGCCATTCTGATGCTCATTCAGATTCAGAATTCAGATACAGTTCAGATACGCTCCATACACAGATGCCTTTCTAATACTTATTCGGATATAGTTCAGATACGCGCCAGACACGGATGCCATTCTGATACTTAGTCAAAATTAACTTTCAGATACAGTTCAGACACGCTCCAGACACGGACGCCATTCTGATACTCATTCTTTCAGCTTACAACTTACAATTCAACAAACATTCTTGGATGGCATCTACAAGCCCATATCCAACAAGATTCTATCACTTCTCCAAATGGCATATTTAAGCCCATTCCCTCAAACTACACATCGTCAAGTGCAAATTTATGGGCACTCTAGTGTCCAATCATCTTTCACCTTCGAGTCACGAATGGCAAAACTCGCCAATCTAACTCTTCAGGTTTAAGAAGATTGAACAGGGGCAGCTGTTGTACCCCAAAATTTGCCCTCTCATTTATCAAGATTTTCTCATAAAGAGCTCTTTGACTCAAGACTGGATTAGGGTTTGATCAGCTCAAGACATCTCATCTTACACTAATCACCCAAAATTAGGGTTTGAGTTTGCCCAAGGATTTTTGGGCTATCAATACTTCATATGACTTTCAAACATCATTATGGACCCTTAAGATTACTCATGACAAGTTTCAAGCTTTAAACCACATTTTTGATCAGTCAATTAGACAATTGACCTAAAAATCAGCTGTATTGGGGAAAAAGTCAACCATGGCCAATTTACAGAAACTTCATAATTTTTGATCCAAATCAATATTATAGACTCATATGTATCATTTGATCAAGTTTGGACCATAATTCCTCAAGAAGTTTGATCAAATCATCAAAAGGGCAAAATGGTCAAAATTAAGGTTTTGACTGAGAAAGGGCAATTTCAGATTTTTTGACCTAGCAAATGACCAATTGATTTAAAGCATGATTTCAAGGATTCAATTGTATCATCTTGACATAATTACATGGTTCAAAACATTTAAATTTCATTGGATTGACAGATCAAATTTGCAGTCAACTGATCAAAAGTCAACTATTTACTGAAAAGTCAAACTTTGACTTTTTAGTCAAAATCAAGTGCCAAGGATCACAATTCATCAAAACATGTAAAAATGTGAAACTTGTTCATCAAGAAACTAAAGATTGAAGATTTGGTTTTGAAATTTGAATTTTTCTTAACTTAGAAATTTTTCTAAGTATAGAAAATTTCTTATTTTTTCTCAACTTGAAGCCAATTTTCCACCATGATACAAGATGATTCAAAGAAAGTTACCAACATGAAAGTTGTAGACCTCCATGAAATATACAACTTTTCTTCACACATTTTTCCCTAAAGATGCTTGGATCTCAGGATATAATTTTATGAATACATGCCCATGAACTAAAATAACTTAGTGAAAATTTGCCCTAATTTAGGCAGGTTTTTTACCCAACTTCATGGCAATTTTTCACCTAGTTCCAAGAGGAATATTGGAATTCATTTCAAAGATGAGTTATAGAGAACATTTAAAGCTTTCCAAAATGTCCAAGAACTCCTTAAGATCATTTTTAAGTATGGAGAATCGAAGAGATGAAGTTGGCAATTCCTCACTTTATTTTCAAGCCATTTCATGAAGAACAAAATTCAAATCAGAACCTATGCTGCCTAATTCTTGCTTTACAGGTCTCAAACTTGTTTCTCACTTCATAATTTAATTCTTACTCAGTTGACAAACCCTTAATCCAATCCCAAGGGTCTTTGTCCAAGCTTTAATTCCATAAATGGCACAAAGTTGCCATTGCCATTTTGGAAAAGCTTAACTTTTGCAACTTTTCAATTCTTGAGCATTGAACCTATCTTCTCTGCACACACAAGTCCTACAGACCTAAAGCAATTTGTATAGAGCTTATACCAACTCCAAGCAGGCAAGTACAAGCATGTGGAGACTTGTCCCTTCACTTTGCTTCAAAAGCAAGAAAGTGTGCAAAAAGCCTACAACTCAGAAATCTGTTGAGGAGTAGATTTGAAACTTTCTCCATACTAATACACAAAGACATTACAACTTAGAAGACGATTGCAAAAGGCCTAAGATACTCAAAAACACCCTCTCACCAAACACCTGTCAAAAACTTGCAGTTGGAGCATAAGCATAGCAATCCACAAATTGGCTCGTGCGTTTCAAGTTTTAATAACTCAAACACTTTACCTACCTCATATCTAAGTGATCCATACCATCATCCCTGCACTGTAACTCCTCCTTCTCCATCTGCCATTTTTGTTTTTCAAGCTTGCAGGTTGACTTGGATAGAGAGTTTCAGACACTTTTAAAGCTAGGTAAAGATTGAAACATACTCAGGGAGGTTCAAGCAAGCTAAAGGAACCTTCAGGCCTTCCTAAATATCACTCAAACTCCATTCACGATCTCAGCTGAAAGAGGTAAGAATTCCAACTTTTATCTCTTCATACAGGCATCTATTGGCCATGATTTGTGAAAGAAAAATGTAGATATTATAGTGTTGAAGCCAACCATGTGCATAGATTTCATTTCTGATCATTATGTATAGAGAATTTTAGCATTCAAAATTTTGTAAAAAATTAGGTTTGAAATTAGGGCCTTTAAAATTCGTTTTGATCTTTGATTGTTAGCTTACATGATTTACATGGTTGAAATCGTGGGAATGAGTACTATCATTTCCATGTTAGAAGTTTTCATTTTCATGGAGAAATGAGAGAGATATACTTGGTCTGGCTAGCTAGAGGAAGAAGATGAAGTACAGGGAAAAGGAAGCGTTTTGTGTTATCTATTTTTAGTTTCATTTGAACTAACGGATGAACAGCCACCCTAGTGGCAAGGCAGCGTGCTGAAATTGCTAAGGTCATGGGTTCGAGCCTTGGTGTCTGCCTTTTGCCTATTTTCTCACTATGCAGCGCTGGGCTTTTTGTTCCATTGGGCTTATGATTTTTTTTTCTAAAGCTTACCCTCTGTTTGCTTGCAGCACCCCTGGCCCATACATCTTATTTATTTGTTTTATTTCTTTTTTTTTTGTTTTATTAAATATTTTCTTAAATACATAAAAATCATGAAAAATATAAAACATGATAAATTTTGCATTTTGTTTATTTTATTTTATTTTCACATGAAAAAATATTTTTATTAAACTATATATCAATTATTTATTTCTTAAGTAAACTTGTAAATATAATAGAATTAGGTTAACTATTTTATTCCTTTTTTATTTCATACTTGTAAATATTTATTTTTGATATGTAAAAAGACTAAACATTTTTCATAAAATATTATTTATTATTTTCAATACAAAAAATACACAAAAATAATAGTTAAAGAATCCTTATTTTCTTTTAACAAATTAAAATTAGGGTTAATCAAAATTTTTTCTAAAAAATAATTTTTCTTTCTTAATTAATTTAAGTTCAATTTTGGTTTATTTATTAGGCTTAGATTAAAACTTCTTTTCACATAAAAAACAAAACAAAAATCCTTTTCTTGCATTTATATATATCTTTGCGTATTTAAATTGTCTTGTATATTATTTATTCCAATATTTGTACAAATTCGATTTGGTTGTAATAGCTTGATTAGATTTACATTATTTCAAGTCCCCATTCATAATTTGTATTCCCCCCTCCCATAAAATGTTGTAATAGCGTAGTAATCTTTAAATTACGCAATTGACCGTTTTTACATACCATGCTAGTAATTAGGGTTTGAATGGTAAGATAAAAACAAATCAAATAAAAAAAACCCTAAATCCAAGATAAAATCAAAGCATGAAAATAACACACTTGCACACAAACACCCCTAGGGTTACTCCACTTGGTTGCCTTGAATAAAATGGCCATATTACGCATGTAAGGTATCTTAGCAAAACAAACAAAAAAACAAGATCATAGTCCCTCGATGACGCTATTCAAAGTTTCCTTACAAAAATGATCTAAGTCCCTCAAAAAATGCTAAGATACTTTGCAACATTGCTAATCATGGTTATACGATGACCCACGCCCGTCCCGTTTACATTCAAAGATAGGGTTGCTTACCAAATCAATGGTAAGACAACAATGTCAAAGGAATAGAAAATGAACAAGAAAGACATTTGAGTAGGTAGATTACTTCTAGTTACTTACTCTATTTTCAAACAAATATCCTTGCTATTTAAAAAAAAAACACACACACATTTCCAAACATCTTACAAACAATGAAAACATTTTCAAAAAGACAAACATCTTTGTATACATTCTTACGAATGATAATCATTACAAAGATTGCCTAAACAAATGGCCTCTTTTACAAAATACTTTCAAAACCACACAAAGCACAATTTCAAAACAAAAGCAAGTGATCTAGCAAGTAACTAAGAGCCCATGCAAAACCATGGATGAAAAGGGTGCTAATACCTTCCCTTTTCATAATCTACCCCCCAAACTCAAGAAAACATCTCAAAGGTCTTTCCTGTGCTTTTTCACCTTTCCTTTTGGATAAAAGAAAAGTCGATGGCGACTCTTGCTAACCGCAACATTTGCAATAAAACGCAAAACCCCCAAGTCAGTTCTCCCACCGTATTACAGAACTGGCGACTCTGCTGGGGAATATTCTAAAAGTGGGGTTACCTTAGGGCTAGATCATATTTATTTGCTTACATTGTTTGCTTTACATTATGGTTCTTTGTTTGGGTTTGAAATCCTCTACCCGGATTTGGGATACATTATAGGTAAATAGCAATACATTGTGGAAACTGTGCGGGGTATACCAACACGGTCTAAGTAATAGCTATGTTAGTGTGACATATTTGTGAGTACCGGTAGCCTTTGAGTCAATCAAAGAGAATACGGGGCCGCTGAGTGATGTCATGAAGCACTAATGAACTTCTAGAACCCTTTACTTGACCAACTTGGCCTTTAGGATGTAGTGAGATGACCGACTTTGGTGCAATTTGAAGTTGGTAGATACTCGATACTACACTCATTGAGGTTTGGTTTCTTGGGATATTTCGGTCGCTATTAAAGAGGCTTGAGCTGAAACAATGACCAAGGAAATAATCCGGTGATATTGAGCTCCTTAGAACCCGGTACTATTATTAGGACAGGTTTGAGCCAACTAAACTTCAAGAGGGTACTTACCTATAAAACCCCACGCAAGCCTAAACTGAGAACTTGTTTGCTTTGTTTGTATATGCATACTTGTACATAACATCATGGACATCATGAGCATCATATGCATTCACTAACCATTTCAAGGATTTTGGAGATTCATCTTTGTTCTTGTTTTGTAGGATATGGATTCACTTCGCAGGAAAACTATCCAAGTCAACCTTGTAAGAATTCCTCCACAACTCAAGGAGCTAGATTCAAGAATCCCTGAGAACTATCCATTCACTGATAGGCATGGTCGTCTACTCAACTTGGTCACCGCCAACACAGATGAGGATATGATGAAAGTACTCTTCCAGTTCTTTGATCCTTTGCACCATTGCTTCACATTTCCCGACTATCAGCTTGTGCCCACTTTGGAAGAATTCTATCAACTCTTGAGGATTCCCATTCTCAATTAACTACCTTTTAACGGTACAGAAAGAGACCCAAAGCCAGAAGAGATTGCTCAAGATCTGCACTTGCACTCATCTGATGTCACAACTCATTGGGAAACTAGAAGTGGTGTCAAAGGCTTCTTAGAAAAGTTCCTGTTTGAGAAAGCCCAAAGCTATTGGAATTCCTTAGAATTGCAAGATTTTGAGGAAATTGTGGATCTTCTTATCTATGGGATGGTCTTATTCCCTAATCCTGACCAACTCATAGATGTGAGTGCCGTTAAAATCTTCATGTCACGCAATCCGGTGCCTACATTGCTAGGGGATATCCTACACTCTTTTCACACTCGCACAATAAGGAAAAGAGGTGTCCTTATGTGTTGCACTCCTCTTTTGGCAAGATGGTTTATTTCTCATCTTCCCCAATCAGTCTTAAAGAATGAGCAAGGATTAAGGTAGTCACAAAGGTTAATGACGCTCAAACATTCAGATATTCATTGGTGCTCTTAATCCAAAGAGAATGTTATCATTTTTGACCGTTGTGGGGAATTACCTAATGTCCCTCTACTAGGCATTAGGGGAGGCATCACCTACAACCCATGCTTATCTCTAAGACAGTTTGGTTATGCCCGAAGGGATGGCCCGCATGAGATGTTGATTCAAGGCTTGGTATTCGACTACGACAACGACGATCAAGGTCTTCTCCAGAGATTCATCCGAGCTTGGAGGATGCTAAACAAGGTGGATAGCAAGAATTTGGGACACAAGAATTCCATCCCTCTTTAGCCTTACCTCAAGTGGGTACGAACCCGCGCTCAAAGTCTTATGATGCCTTATCCTTCCATTCTCCCGGTGATCATTGAGCCTGTTAAGGAAGGAGAAGTTCCATACACTATCCTACATCCTGACATGCCCACATCTCTTGAAGACCTACAAAGGGATTGGATACAACTCAAAAGAGAGCGAGATACTTTCGAAGCCCAATTCTACGCAAGCGAGAAGAAGGTTTTGGAACTCACTAGGCTACTTCATGAGGAGCAGACTCTAAATGCCTACATTGCACTAAAAAGGATGCGCACTACTTTTTTTATCTTAGAGTGTTGTATTATTTTGCCCAAGGGGCATTGATGTACTCAAACTCTATCTTATTAATATAACGTGTGTTTCTTTTTGTCAAAAGCGAACTTGAATCTTTAAAAATCCTTGAAAACATTACATATGCACATATCATTCATCATAACATAAACAGGTCTTTTGCAACGAGTTTCCTCATCTCTCTACTATTTATTTCAGTAAGATGGATCTCGAACAGACAGTCAAAGATCTTTAAGTTCAAAACACGCAGTTTCAACAGTTACTCATGACCCTAGCCAAGGGGCAAGAAGAGTTGAAGACTCTGTTAGCTGAAGAAAGAAAGAAGAAAACAATGAAGGTCATTGGAGTTTTGAACATGGGGAGAAGGTTTCAAGGACAAACTAGAAGAACCTTGAATTTTGCAACAACATTTGGTGAAGGAGAGGGGAAAGGAAAAGAAATAGTTGTCCCGTCTGAATCTGAAGAGGAGGAAGAATAGGAAGACTACTCTGAGGAACAGTATCCTCCAGCAGATGATAAGTACAAACATCTTGAAGAGCGTTTAAGCGCTATGGAAATACAAAAGGTGCCAGGTCTAGACTTTGAAGAATTGGGACTAGTGTCGGGAATTATGATCCCACTGAAGTTCAAAGTGCCGTTGTTTGTAAAATATGATGGGGTGTCATGTCCTAAGATGCACCTCCGATCATATGTGAGAAAGATCCAACCACACTCCCCCGATAAATACCTGTGGGTGTATTGTTTCCAAGATAGCCTATCTGGAACACAACTCGATTGGTTTTACCAACTGGAAAGGGCCAACATCCACAACTGGGAAGACCTTGCCACAACTTTCTATAAGCAATATCAATATAATGCTGATTTGGCGCCTACCCGTACTCAATTTCAGAGTATGGCTATGGCTTCGAATGAAGGTTTCAAGGATTACGCGCAGAAGTGGAGAGATCTAGCTGGGAGAGTACAACCCCCTCTTCCTGAAAGGGAGTTGGTGGATATGTTCTTAGGCACTCTATCAGGCCCTTTCTTCAGCCATCTGATTGGGAGCTCATCTGCAGGATTTATTGAGTTAATACTAACCAGAGAGAGGGTAGAAGCTGGCATAAAAAGTGGAAAGATTCAGAAGGATTCATCTGCCTCTACAACTGTGAGGAAACCCTTCATTGGGAAGAAGGAGGTATCTGTTGTATATCCATAAAGGAATCAAGGGAGAGCTGAACGTCGACCAATGGTAGGGGTTGTTATGATCCCAAAGCCTACATGTGATCAACCAAGAAGTAACCAACCGAGGGTGGAAAGGATAATCCGGCAATTCACCAGAATTAATATGACTCTAGCCCAGGTTCTACCGCACCTTCTGAAATCCAATTTGGTAACTTTAAAAGAAGCTCCAAAGAACCCCAATACAACATCCCCTCATTATCACCCAAATGACCGTTGCGCATATCATTCCGAAATTCCGGGTTACGACACTAACAACTGTTAGGCCTTGAAAAACAAAATTCAAGACCTTATAGACGCAAAAGAGATTGAGTTTTATACGCCCGAGAAGCCAAACGTCATTTCTGCTCCTATGCCTAGTCTGATATGGTGGGAGAACTGACTTGAGGTTTTGCGTTTGTGTTCGCAATTGTACGGTTTAGCAAGAGTCGCCACCGACTTTTTATTTTATCCAAAGGAAAGGTCAAAAAGCACAGGAAAGACCTTTGAGATGTTTTCTTGGGTTTGGGGAGTAGGTTATGAAAAGGGAAGGTGCTATCACCCTTTTCATCCATGGTTATCCATGGGCTCTTAGTTACTTGTTTTAGATCACTTGATTTTGCTTTTCAATTGTTTGAAATGGTGCTTTGTGTGTGTGGTTTTTGAAAATGCTTTGAAAAAGAGGCCTTGTCTAGGAAACCTTTGTAATGATTCTTGTTTGAATATATACAAAGGTGTTTGTCTTTTGAAAAGATATTTCAATGTTTGAAAGTTTGATTTGGGAAATGTTTTGAAGTTGTGTTGTGATGTGTGTTTGAAAATAGCAAGGATGTTTTGCAAGCTTTTGATCAAGTAACTAAGAGTTGTCTACCCTATTTTACTCAAAGATATTTCCTATGTTTTTAACCCTTTTGACAGTGTTATTTCACCATTGTATTTGGTGAACAACCTTGTGTTAGGATGTTAAAACGGGACAGGCACGGGTCATCGCATACAATCATTGAAAGCAACTTGTGAGACGTTCTAGCATTTTTGTAAGGGACGAGATCGTTTTATCGAAGGCAACATCGAGGGTCATCGAGGGACTACGATCTTTGTTTATCGAAGGGGCATTTGCTAGAGTGTCTCATATTCGAGGGACATGATTGCATTTTCCGAGGTAACAAGCGAGGTTACCCTAGAGGTGCAAGTGTGCATTGTGTTTGTCATTTTCATGCATTTGGATCTTGTATTAGGTCATCTAGCGATTGATTTTAGATTTTCGCATACAAACCCTAATTACTATACAGTATATTGAAAGCATAAAGTGCGAGAATTAAATTCTAAGCTATTACAAAAGTATCCGGGGATGGGGGTACAATTATTTACAAATGGGGATGAATCTCACAAGGATTATAATGTCCAGATATTATGTGTTACAACCAAATCGAATCGTCGCAATTCAAATATAAAGCTATAACAAAACATAAAAATAAAGAGAATCAAAAATTATGAAATGCATGTATTTGTTAACTTAAAAAAAAAATGAAATCTATTCTAAAAAAGGGAGATTAAGTATTATTATTATTATTATTATTATTTTTTATGTTTTTTAGGAATTTATGTAAAGAAAAGTTTTAAAGAAAGAAAAGTTAATTAAATTAAAATCCTATTATTTACGTGTTTCTATTAGTATAACAATTATTAATTAATAAAGAAAATTAAAACTAAAAAATCAAAGTAGTTAATCAAAACAATATTTTAATATATTATTTGGTTTTATTATTAACAAAGAAAAGGAAATAGATTATTTAAAATGACATTAATTAAAAAAAGATATTAGTTTTAAGAAAATAAAAAAAAGATGATGGGCTTAGGATTATTGTTAAGGAGTAGGCCCAAATGAAAATGGAGAAGAATAAAAACAGGAATCACGAAGGAAGAGGGGGGTGTGTGCTTAGAAAGTGTTGTGGGCTTAAGGTTTAGTTTGGGGAGAAGGCCCAAATGCAAGCTTGCACAATTTTTAGGGTTTCAGAAACAATGAGGGTTATTGCATTTGGCTACAGCGGCGCCGTTCTCTCGTTCTTCTTCTTCGCTCTTCATCTTTCTAAAGAGAAGGCTTCTGATACTCCCTCCATGAGCCCTAGGTCGCCGGAGCGCCACCCTCTCTCACTCTCTTCCTTCTCACAGTGGCCCACAGTTTTGGTTCTAACATGGTACGATTTGTTTCCTATCCTTTAGGTTTTTTACGGTTTTGTTATTTGTTTGATTCTTTTTAATCTATGGTGTTTTTGAATGTGATGCAATAAAGAACTTGAGAAAAATCATACCTTAGGGAAGATGGAGAGTAAAATGGAGGGAGAGAGATTGGAGGGTGAGTCGGTGCTCCTTGGTGGCTTAGCGGTGCAAGGAGGGAAAAGATGATTGCTAGCTTCTGGTATCTTTGTCTTTTTGTTGAATATCCATGATGATGTGATTCTGAAATTGTATTTGTTTATGTCACTTCTGGGAAACTTTGACTTTGATGTTGATGATGAATGATGAAATCACCTCTGAAACAGACTTTTGTTGGCTTGATTTGAGTTTGTTGATTTGTGGTTGTTTTTGTGTTAATGATGAAATGTGTTCTGAAACTTGTTGCCTTCTTGATTTTCTCTTCCTCTTTCTAAATGTTAATGTTTGATGATGAAAAGCTTCTGAAAATTTGGTGGTTGGTTATTGATTTTTGATGATGAACTTGATTCTGAAACCCTATTTGCTTTACTTCTGAATCTCTTCCTCTTTTTTGGCTTGTTAATGATGATTTGATTCTGAAACATTTTTTACTGATTTTCTTCTGAACCTCTTCCTCTTTCTTGGCTAATGATGTTAATGATGAAATCTGAAACTTGTTTGTTTGTTATTGATAAGCTTGATGATTTGTTAGTTTGTTTGATAAACTTGACGATTTGTTGGTTTGTTTGACAAGCTTGATGATTTGTTGGTTTTGTAGTTTGACCTGTTGGTTATAGTTTGTTGACAGTCTTTCCAAGTTTTGTGTTAGGCTTGCAGTTTGGCAAATTTGCAAATTGTGCAGGCTTTGGGGGTTTACAGTTTGTTGCTAACAGGCTTGAGCTTGAAACTATTTTGGTGCTTGCTACAGCTTGTTAGCAGGTTTGAGGTTTTTTTGGTTGTTTACTGAGTTTGTAGTTTGAACAACAGGCTTGTTGAATTTGTTTTGGGTAAGCTTGGCTGGCTTGGAGCAGTTTGTTGGTTCTTTGACAGATTTTTGAGTTTGTTTGTGGTGTGGAAACTTGTACAGGTTTTGAGCTTGTTTTGGCAGGTTTTGGGGATTTCACAGTTTTGCTGTTTGTTATATTTTGTTCACAGAGTTGGGAACTCTGTGGTTTGAGCAAGCTTTGCTAAACAGGTTTGCAGTTTGTTGTTTGCAGGTTAGCAAGTTTTCTAGTTGTGCAGGCTTTGGAGTTTTTGTTCTTAGGCAAGCTTGTTCAGTTTGAATAGTTTTTACAGGCTTGGCTTTTGTTTTGGTTTTTTTGGCCAAGTATTTTCTCTCTTCTTAGACTGTTATGCAGTCCTTTTGTTTTATATCTTTTTGTTATTAGACTTGTGACAGCCTGCTTTAGCCAAACTGCAAACTTTTCACAAAAGATCCTCTCTCTCTCTCTCTCTCTCTCTCTCTCTCTCTCTCTCTCTCTCTCTCTCTCTCTCTCTCTCTCTCTCAAATAAGCACTTTTGCTTATTATATTATATTTTCTGAAAAGTTTTCTATGCCTGGAAAATGAGGACAGCTATGACAAGTCCTTTTGGCTTGTAATTTTATTTACCTCTGCATTACCTGCTGCATTTTCTGCTGTACTTTATGTACTTGTATGTTGCATCTAGTTTGGCTTGTAACTCAGTTTGCTTATGTTTGTATAACAGTTTGCCTTAGTTGTTATGCTTAGGTTTGCATTCAGCTTGGTTACTGCATGTTGGTTTTGCTTTAGCATGCTTTGCTTGCAATGCTTGGTTACTGCAGTTTGCTTTAGTTTTGCTGCAAGTTTGCTTTGTATGCAGCCTTGTACCTTACTTTGTACAACATGGCCCATGTTTTTTGCATTTGAACCAATTGTATGCTTGCATTTTTTGGTCTTTTACTTTTCTCTTTGTGAACCAAGAAGAGAAATCTTCTTGTGATTTGCAAAGAGGAAAATAAAACATGATGAACAATAGCTCACTGATTCCGGGCGGCAAACTTTAATGATGACCTTTTCTTTCCTTTTTTGCTTGAAAAATTAACTGTAATTTCTTTTCTTTCTTCTTTTTTCAGGTGAATGCAACTTGGACGATAGAGGAAGCAGAGGACTTTGAGAACTTGAGCATGGGAGCACTGAAGCTTAGGAGATTTAAGCTTAGAATTAGATAGACTTTTTTTAATTTATTGTAAACAATTATTATTTTAAATACTATAAGTTGTAAACTTACAGTATTCAAATAAATTTTGTAACAACATTTGAAATGAATAAAAGTATTTATCCAAAAGAATTTTTCTATTGTCACATATCTTTCAATTTTTCCTTTTGCATCTTCACTTTTTATTTAAGATTTCTGATTTAAAATGACTGAAATTGCATTCCAGCATTTCCAATACAGATAACTTAAAACCCAAGTAATCCTTAAAAAACTCTATAATCTCATAACTTGCGACAGCATTCCAATCAACATACGCGTTGTGTTCCAAATAAGCAAGCATTCCATTAACTGGCAAACATTTCATTCCATTAACAAGCAGATGTATTGATATTCCAAATAACAGTCCCAGCTCTTATCCCAGATGATCAGGCTTTGAGAAACAAACAATTAACCTTTCATCATACTTGAAAAAGTGAGAAACCAGTGTAACGGTAAACTGAATTTCTGTGGATTCAATTTCTTCTGAGAAATGCGAGAGAAAACCCTAATTCTGGATTGACTGCTAAAGAAAAGTCTGTTTGATCGATTCCTGAGCCAATCTTAAAAATTAGAGAAAACCCTAGGGTTGTAATTTCTTGTGAAAAAGGGAGGGCAAATTTTGGGGTACAACAGTTGCCCCTGTTCAATCTTCTTGAACCTGAAGAGTTAGATTGGCGAGTTCGCCGTTCGCGACTCGAAGGTAAAAGATGATTGGACACTAGAGTGCCCCTAAATTTGCACTCGTCAAAGCATAGTTGAGGGAATGGGCTTAAAGATGCCATTTGGAGATGTGACAGAACCTTGTCGGAGATGGGCTTAAAGATGCCATCCAAGAATATTTGTTGAACTGTATGTTGTAGGTGAAAGAATGAGTATCAGAAAGGTATCCAGATCTGGAATGTCTCCGAGCTGGGGGCTTGAACAAGTAATAGATTAGCATTCGTGTTTGGAGCTTCCGTAAACTGTTTTCAGCGAGCTGAATCTGAACAAGCGATAGATGGACATCCCTGTTTGGAAGCACCCGTAAACTATTTTCAGAAATCCTTGAAGTTTTAAGCTTTCTAAACTTATCCTGTGAAGGGTAAAATATTAGCTGAAACACAAAGTTATGTTGCATGAAATGTATGATGCAATATATGTGTTTTATCGATGTTTATGATATATGAATGCAATGTATGCGCATGTGAGCTGATGAGCTATCTTGCTGAGGAAGACAAATCCTGGATAGCTAGAGATAATAAAATATTTGACCGCTGTCGGTGAAAATAAATCCTTGATTGCTGCTGGGGATTGAAAATCCTTTGATCGTTTGAGAATGAGAAGTCCTGGGACCACTGTTGAAGAGTATGCGTGTCTTCAAGCTTTTTGACAACCTCTACAGGGAGAAGTTATACTGCTGGGGGAAGTCAGGAGTTTGGATTGTATGCCAATCTACTAGGGATTCCTGTTTTGTCGTTTGAGGAGAACTCCGCTGGGGAATATCTGGAAACTCTGTGGAGAATTGAGAACTAGAATCTTCATTCTTCCAGGGGGATTTGTGTTGAGGAGCCAAGAACGAGAATCTTCGATCTGTAGGGGATTAAAATAACTCTGACAAATTCAATGTTGGGAGTAAAGAAAGCTCTGGAGAATCAAGGATGAGAATCTTGATTTTGTTTGGGAGTAAGAACTCTGGAGAGTAGCTGTACTGCTGAAGAGTAGCTATCATGTTGGAGAGTAAAACTCAGGACTCTGGGAAAAGCTTATTCCTGTTTGGAAGAAGTTCAGGAGTTAAGTCGTATGCCACTTTGAGAATAAGAGTCTTCATTCTGTCGGGAATATCGGGGATTCAAGTTATATACCACTTTGAGAATGAGAATCTTCATTCTGTCGGGAATATCAGGAATTCAGGTTATATACCACTTTGAGAATGAGAATCTTCATTCTGTCGGGAATATCAGGAAGTTTAAGTTATATACCACTTTGAGAATGAGAATCTTCATTCTGTCGGGAATATCGAGAACTTAGGTGTGTGCCACTTTGAGAATGAGAATCTTCATTCTGTTGGGTTAGGAGGTTGGGTGTATACCAATCTTCTGAGGTTTCAAGGATGAGAATCTTCATTCTGTTAACGGTATCAGGAGCTTGGGAGTATACCAATCTTTTGAGGTTTCAAGGATGAGAATCTTCATTCTTGAGAGAAAAGAATTTTAGGAGTTTCATTTGTCCATTATTCTGCTGGTGGGTTGTTTATGTTGAGATTTAGAAACTCGTCTGTAATTCAACTGAAGTAAAAGCTTTATCGCTTAAATTTGATTGTACTCTTCCTGAAAGGTGAAGGTTAGTGGCATATATCAAACAATGATGTTCTCAAAATAAATGAGATTACGTTGCATGATGTCCTGATGCACGGAGGTGTAATGTATTTCAAGACGACCTTTCACTGGGGAAAATAAATCCCGAGCCGGTGAAGAAGAAAAGAGTTGGATTCTTCGTTTTTGATGGTGAAAAGATCAAAATAAATCGCTGAGAGATTTATCTGAAATAGCAAAAATCCGGAATATCTTCCACTGGAATAAGAAACAGGGAGATCTTAGTGTCGATCTGACCAAAAACAGAGAGGGTCTTAGGTTAACTTTGATTCAACCGGATGATGGAGGAATATTTGACGACTGTAACTCCAACAGGTGATGAAGGAATCTTCGACGACCGTAACTTCCAATAGGTGATGAAGGAATCTTTGACGACCGTAACTTCTAACAGGTGATGAAGGAATCTTCGACGACCGTAACTTCCAACAGGTGATGAAGGAATCTTCGACGATCGTAACTCTAAAAGGTACTGATAACCTTTACCTGCCGAGAAATCTTCACATGTTACGAATGTTGTTGAAATGTAATTTCGTTTTAGAGAATAAATCCTTGACGAGTGTTGGGGAAATAAACCCATGACTTCTGGTCTGTTAGAGAGGTGATGAATTTCTCGGGGATTCTTGAATTTCTTTTCAGAAAGATTTTGGAGAGATTCGCCACTGCCCCTAGTATCAGATGTTGGTGGCACTGCCAGAAAACTTGGACTGTACATAACCCTTTAATGAGATTGACGTTTTAATGCCCCCAATGACGGTGATGGAGACTTGCCCCTGGTTACTCTGCAATTGAGAGATTTGTTGAAATCTTGACTGGACTGCCCCAGTTTTACTGGATTTTGAGAGATTTGTTGAAATCTTGACTGGACTGCCCCAGGTTTACTGGACAATACCATATCAAGTCCCCTTTTGTTGATGGGAGATTTTTGCAACGGGAGTGTCATCCCACTTGAAGTGTGTGATCGGTGGATCTGGAACTGACTGTTTTACGCTGGTTCGCGAAATGTCGCGGTAAGCAAGAGTCGCCACCGTCTTTTATTTTCTCCAAATGGAAAGGACAAAAGCACAGAAAAATTCCTTATAGAGATTGCTCTCGGTTCGGGAGGTAGGTTATAGAAAGGGAAGGTGTTAGCACCCTTTCTATCCATGGTTATCCATGGGCTCTTAGATACTTGCTCAATGTGTTTTCAAATTGTTTTGCGTGCTTTTCAATGTGGGTTTAAAAGTTTCTTTTGAAAAATTCCAGATCGACTCATACGTCAGAGTGTTTGAAAAGTTTGCTTTGAAAGCTTTTTGAAAAGGTGTCAGTGAAAAGTATTATTTGTTTGAAATTAGAGCAAGTATCCTTGAGAACCTACCTACCCTAAGGAATTCGTCTGTGTAAATGTCCTTTAAAGTAGTGCCATCCCACCATTGAGAGGTAGGTAGCACCACCGTTGGAGGTGTTCGAGTCAATTCGATTTTAGGGACGTGGTGATCACCAGAGCAATGGGAAGACACCTTAGAAGCTACCCTCATGCCAGGTTCCCGGATCATGAGGACTTACTAAGACATCCTCTACTCGACGATCACCTTTCGAAAGGCAACAGTGAGGCGTACCCTAGGGGTGGTGTGTGCGAATTGTGTGTCATGTTTCAGTTATTTGTCTTGTCATGTTTATTGGTGTTCTACGCTTGATTTTATTTTAAGTCCATACATTCTTTCATGCTTGTTTAACAATTATAAAGTTTGCGGGAAAATAAATCTAAGGCTATTACAAAGGCGCGGGTCCACATCGCCAAAATTAAACCGGACCCGATTTAGCGAAAAAAATAAATAATGCGAAGAAATAAAGTGCGAAAAGTAAATTACATGGCTTAGGGACAATTACAAAATTATAATAAGCGATAATAAAATAAATGCGCAATTAAATGGTTAATGACGGGCGTTGGACCCTTTTTGCAAATAATTAAAAGTTAATGAGAATTAAAAATTAAATGATTAAATGTTTTTTTGGTGTTTTGTATTTTTTAGATTTAATGAAAAAAGGAAATTAATTGAAATTAAATTAGACGGCAAACCCTAATTCTAATATTTTTTATTTATTAAGAAAGAATTAAAATATGACCTAAATTAAACCTAATTCATTTATGCACAATTTTTAATTATAAAAAATAAATAAATAAATAATATTATTCTGAAAAAAAGGAAAAATTAAAAGAGATAAAAAATATCAATTAACCTAATTCTACATTTTTTTGGGTTTTTATTAAAAAGAAATTAAAATTGAAAACCTAATTACACTAAATAATCTACATTTTAATTTATTTATGAAAATAATTATTATAAAATAAATATTATATTTTTTTGTATTTTCTGATTTTTATAATGTTTTCATATTTTATAGAAAAAATAAATTAATTAATGAAAGCAATAAAAACAAATAATATAATAATTAAAACAATAAAAATAAATAATCAAACCAGGGTGGGGTGTTGCCCCATTATGGAGGTGTTAATTTGAGAGGCCTGGCCCAATAAGCTGGACGTTGGTTGACTTCCTGGATCATGTGCAACGCGTTGACTGGCCTCCAGGGTATGCCTTCCCTCTGAACCCTTGATCTGGATGCTTTGGACGCGTGGATAGTGATTGCTGGGTGCGTATGATAATCTTGCAATGGAGGTGCTGCACGTAATTGCTAACAGAAAAATAATATGGACATTTATTCAGACCTGGGGCTCGAACCCAGGTCTTGTACCTTGCAAACGAGGACACCTGCCACTGAAGCACTTTAGTTATGTTTAATATATAATAAACGGCAAATATTATAAGAAGAAAATGCTAATGCCCTTGGAATTTCGCGCGCAGTTTGAATCCACCTATCACACTTTGCCACGCAGTCTTCGTCCTCGTTCTTTCCTGAAACATAAGCATATGGCCACGGTTTTCTGGGCGTGGTCTAAAGCCGTTTTCAAAAAAATAGCGATTAGGTCATGTCCCAATATAAATTAGGCGCGACCCCCTCAATGAACTTGTTGGAAGCTTCTGATTCTCATGGTGCCAGTCTCGCATCCCAATTTTTCCATAGGAGTAAACCCCTAATTTTTTATCTCTGAAACCCTAAGGTGTATCAATGGCAACTCTTCATAAAACGCATGAAAACTCAATTAAGTTATATGGTTAGTTTCAGAAACATCTAATTAGTGCAAATCAGTGAAGAAAATACATGGAAAATGCGTAAAATTCATGATATGATTATAGATATTTTCGTGAAAAGTTTGACTCTCATATACCAAGCCTTGGGTTCTGAGTTGATGTTAATGATTGGCACGCGTTCAGGATCACCCAAGGAAGCTATTGCAATTGGTTTGGTGCCTTGAATCGCCCTATAACCTTGATTTCAGAATTGGATTTTTTGAGAAATTTTGCAAGTTTTGTCATGAGGTTCTGAGCGCAGCTTGGAGTCTTCTTGGCTTAGGGTTGTGATCTCCTACTTGTA
Organism: Vicia faba; assembly: GCA_948472305.1. NCBI lineage: Eukaryota > Viridiplantae > Streptophyta > Magnoliopsida > Fabales > Fabaceae > Vicia > Vicia faba. The sequence goes on from CATIWC010001242.1 coordinate 187,680, forward strand.
TGGAAGCAATTAGGTTAAAAAGATTCAATAAAATCCATCTCCATAATTGTTTTCAATCTTTGATTTGTTAAGGATCTTTTACAATCTTTTTTCATGGTTCTTGTGTCAATTAGGTTTCAATCAAGCCAAAACCTTCTATATCAGCATGTGCACGAAATCTCAAGTCCAAATCATGCATAAAAAGATTTGTTTAGGTTAAGGTTATATTTTTCATGAATTAAAATGATTTAAATGAATATAAATTAATATAAATTCAAATAAATAATTAAAAAATATGAAAATACTTCCCTTTGGGCCTAGTGGTCGTGCATAGGCTTGGCATGAAGAAACTTGGAAGAAAAATGGGCCCATTTGCATTTTTAGGCCTTTTGCATCAATGTTGACTTTTCAAAATTCCTAAAAATTTCCCAACTTCCACAAGGCATAACTTGGTCAATTTTTAAGCTTTTCACATGTTCTTGGACATTTTGGAAAGGTCTTTGAGTCCTTTAACCAATGACTTTGGTCCCATGTCATTTGGATTTACCAATCTCAAGTTATGGCCTTTGACTTAAAGTCACTTTTTGTTGACTTTTGAAAATGACCTATAATGTTGAAATTGACAACTTTTTGTGAGAACATTTCTTGGACTTGGAATATGAAGATGAATTGTAGGAAATGTCTTTCTCTTCAAAATGAGCTTTGGATGGAATTTTTCTGATAATCCATGTGAAAGTTATGCCCTGGTCAATTTCAGTTGACTTTTTCAGCTGTCCAAATATAGCAACTTTTGCATCTTTGATGATTTCTGAGCCAAATTTTGAGAATCATGATCAAGAATTGATCAAATGATGTTTATGGCTTCAAAATGATGTGTTGACCAAAAATTTGAACTTTTGACTGTCAAAATGACCATTTTGCCCCTACAGTTGACTGTAGTGCAATCTAGGGTTTTGACTGTGCAATTTTGAGCTGAATGCCTTGAAACTTGATATGAGGATGCTTGACCACATTTGTAGGCATATGAGACTTGATTGGGCCTTTGAAAAGTTCATTTGCTTGACCAGAACTCAAACCCTAGTTTTGACTGTATAGGAAACAGTTGAGCTGCACAACCCTGGGGGAATTTGTGACCTTGACTTGGCAATTCCTTGATGAATATGGGAGGGCAAATTTTGGGGTACAACAGTTGCCCCTGTTCAATCTTCTTAGACCTGAGGATGCAGATTGGCTGACATGCCTTTCGTAATCCGAGGGTAGAAGATGATTGGACACTAGGGTGCCCAGAAATTTGCGCTCACATAATAGCAGTGATGATGGGGGAATGGGCTTATAGATGCCATTTGGATGATTGCTGGATAGGATGATGGGCTTATGGATGCCATCTGGATGTTGATCGCGTAGGAGAGTCCTTAGCGAGAACCTGCATACCTGCAAAACAGAAAAATGAGTACCTGACACGTCGCAGGAGCTGATTTTAGATGCTTGATATAGATATGTCCTGACTGGTTACAGGAGCTGAGTCTAGAGCTTCAAACGCTGATGAATGAACCAGGGATGGTTACTGCCTTAGCATGAGTGGTAAGAGAATCCTGAATGATTTCAACCTCAACAACGCTCGTTGAGAAAATCTTGGTGAGAATTACCATCTTCGTAGCGTCAGGAAGAGAACCAAAGGACATTATAATCTCAAAGGGAGTCACCTCACTCGCCGTTGGAGAGGGAACTATAGGAAATTACAATCTGAAAGGAAATATCACCTCACTCGCCGTTGGAGAGGGAACATCTGAAGAAGGAATTACCACCTCACGCGCCGTTGGAGAGGGGACCATAAGAGAATATCACCTCACGCTCATGCCGGAGAGGGGAACATCTGAAGAAGGAATTACCACCTCACACGCCGTTGGAGAGGGGACCATAAGAGAATATCACCTCACGCTCATGCCGGAGAGGGAAACATCTGAAGAAGGAATTACCACCTCACACGCCGTTGGAGAGGGGACCATAAGAGAATATCACCTCACGCTCATGCCGGAGAGGGAAACATCTGAAGAAGGAATTACCGCCTCACACGCCGTTGGAGAGGGGACCACAAGAGAATATCACCTCACGCTCATGCCGGAGAGGGAAACATCTGAAGAAGGAATTACCACCTCACACGCCGTTGGAGAGGGGACCATAAGAGAATATCACCTCACGCTCATGCCGGAGAGGGGAACATCTGAAGAAGGAATTACCACCTCACGCGCCGTTGGAGAGGGGACCATAGGAGAATATCACCTCACGCTCATGCCGGAGAGGGAAACATCTGAAAAAGGAATTACCACCTCACACGCCGTTGGAGAGGGGACCATAGGAGAATATCACCTGCGTCTTTCCTGCAAGGTAAAGGTCAGTTATATGCAATGCATGATATGGATCAAGCAATGATGTTATCAATATAAATGAGACCTGTATGATGCAATACGTTATGCATGCTACAATGATGTATGTGATGTTTTATGTATATATGTTTTTGTCTAGGAAAGTGAATCCTTGACGGGTGCCGGGAAGTCGTATCCTGGGCTGATGTTGAAGAATAGATTTTGCTTCCGCTGGGGATGATAACTGCAAGAATACCGGTAGGAGAAGATGACTCCGTTGCGGAATAAACTTGGCAAATGAAGGATTCTGCGGGGAGAAAAGATACTCTAGCGACCATGCTGGGAAGCAATACTCTGTGGGAAGAGGGATGCCTTGCTGAGTGTTGATAATAATTTGCTGGGGATGCCCTTGTCGTATAGGGAGTGTTGATGGACTTCGCTGGGGTAAGAAGACTTCGTCGAGGATGCTCTTTCCGTGGCTTTTGGCTGAGGATAACCCAGTTATATCCTGTTAAGGAAATAACTCTTTAAATAAAGCCGGACGACGCGTTCATGCTCTGCGAGGGATAAGCTTCCAGAATCTACTGGGGATAAGCTTACTGCTTGGGGAGATGGAGTCCACTTTCCTGGGGGAGCTGGATTGGACTCTCTTGGGGAAGTTTTGAACTATGGGGGAAGTGATTCCTTTGAATGTTGATATACCACCGGGGAACAATCTTTAGACCGAGACTGCCGGGGATGCTTGTTATGATTATGTATACTGCTGGGGAAGGTTGAGATCTGCTGGAGGATACCCAACTTCTTTAAGTTTGATTGTAGCTTTGCTCGGGGAAAGTGTATTGCTTGCTGGCTCACTCTCTGGGGGGATTAGGATGTCTGGTTATGTTCTTTAGCTGAACCTACCTTGGTACTTTGGAGGACCGAACAATTAGATTGCTTAGACAACTCTTATTGCCCCTGTTCTATGGGGGAGAGGAAGACCTGTGAGGTGCTGATAATTATTGATGAGCAAACCTTCTTCTGGTAGGCAGGTGACGAGATAACAGGACATAGTCGTACGCTTTAATCCCTAACTTTTGCCTGGACCGCCCTTTCGGGTTTTCAGTCCACCGGGATACCCATTTTTGCCCAAGCCGCCTTTTCAGGTTTTCGACTTGCCGGGTGTACAGATTTTTTCATTTCATCCCTCATTTTGCCCGAACCCTTTTGGTTCGCCGGGAAGCCCTTATTTTTGCCTAGGTATGTCAACCTAGCGGGTCTTTGATTGTGCGTAGTATTTTTTCGACTATGTCCGTGCTTTCAGAATGTTAGGGAGTTGCCCCTGTTAACAGTGTTTTGTCATGCCACCAGAAGGTATTTGATCAGGCAAGATTTGTTGTTGGAATGCCCCAAGTGACTTAGGCAGAGATTTGCCCCAGGCTATTTGGCCTTTGAGAGATTCTCCGAATCTTGACTGGACTGCCCCAGATGGTGGGCAATAGTCATGCCATGCCCCTTGATTGGAAGTACTTCTGTTCATTAGGCGTTCGTCGTGCGAATTTCCCTGCTGTTCAAACAAATAGTCATATGCAAACAAAGTGATGTTAAAAATGCAAAGCTTATGTCTGTCTTGAAGATTTTGAAAATGCATTCTTTTCATAAAACAAGCGATTGTTTGTAAAACGTGATGTCAACACCGTATTTACCGTAGGCCTTAAGGAGTCAGGATACCTTTCGTAACAGTATGCTTTCGAACTAACCCATGCTTCAGCTAGGACTTTTAAGGGTTATAACGTGGCCTGGTTCACGGTTTAAGAAACAAAGGATAAAGGCTCAAATTTTATTTGTACCCACCCGCTCTTCGTGATGTTCTCCAAACCTAAACTCAGTTGATCATACGTTAGACCTTGTTTTAGTCTTTGCTCTGATTTTCCGGTGATGGTTCGGATATTGCTAACTTATTTTGAATAGGCAGTCATTCCTTTTTTGTTGAGGGTTTGTAAGACCTCTTTCTTGATTTTTGTTATCCCTTTCTTTTTTTTTTGCCTGAACTGTTTCCTTTTTTGGAATTACAGTCAGCGGGATGCCCCAGTTTTGTAAGTCTCCTTCATGGGTTTGGACTTAATGGTTTTTTTATTTTTTGAGATAATGACTGCCTTTCTTTATTGATTATTCGGAACCATCACTGTCTTTCTTCGTTTTGTAAGGATCTCTTTGGTGCCATTCGTTATGCACTTGGATCAACTGAGAAGACTACCCTGCCCCGGGTTATGATAAAGGGTTTTAAATTTCGAAAACTCCTACTTCTTTGGCTCGGAAGGGTTGACGAGGGATTATCTTCCTTATAACTCCAGTGTTTAGGGATTGAAACAATGCCTGTACCTCATCAGCGGGGTCTGTTCAAAAGCATACTGTAATGATTGTGGTATCGTTTTCGTCATCCTCCCTCAAGAGGCTTAGAATTATTGATTGAGAGTTGACATCAGAAGAAATATGAAAATAATTTGCGTATAGTGAATACGAATATATTGATTCAAAAATAGACATAAGCGATGCATTAATGAAATAACAATGTTTGATATGAATAAAATGTTTAAACAATCAAAGAAAAATACAACTTGAACATTCGAATGAACAAAAGTTTCTTAATTTGAACTAGCTATCTCAGATGGAGAATTCTCAGCGGAAGATTTTCATCTCGCCATCCGGCATGAACTCTATCACCCCTTCGTCAATCAAATCCTGGATTTTGTTCTTCAAGGTCCAACAGTCGTCTGTAGCATGCCCCGGGCTGTCTGAATGATAAGCGCAGTGGGTGTCGGGGTTATACCTCGAAGCTGTCCTGTTGGGATTTTTGGGAGGGTCCTTTAGAGTGATCAGATTGACCTCCAGCAAGCGCTTCAGTATAAAGGATGAGGGTATATCCGTCTCCGAGAAATGTCTTCCGGGCGCATTTCGTTTACGTTGACTACCCCGTTGAGGCTGGGCTCGTGACCCTGAAGCAAGCTGAGGAGATTTTCCTTTGTCTTCTTGCCCCGCATGTGATTGAATGATGGCTGGAGCTTCCACCTTGGCTGTCTGCCCTACCGGATTATTTTGAAGCAGCTTGGTGACGAGAACCCGGAGCTCTTCTTGTTTTTGAGCTAAGTCCTGAATGAGAGTCATTTGGCCCACCAACTGCCCCATCATTTGGATCTTCATGGTTGCCAGCTCAATTTGTAGTCCTTCCAGCTGATCGTTCCTGATGCCCCCTGCATTCCCTAAGGTCAAGTTCCTGGTGAGGAGAGTCTTTATTTCTTCTTGCCCCTGGGATAGGTTCAAGAACAATTCTCGCAGTTGGGCGTTCTGAGTACGGAGATCTTGGTTGTCTGGTTGGAAAGCCATTGCTGAAATAAACAGCGAAGATGGTGAGTGACCTGCAAAAGGGATACCTGTAATGCAATGATGAGTATGACATGTATGCAATGTTTTCAAGGACCTCGCGGGGTAAACAAGAAAATTTGTTAGCATTGGAATTTATAGCTTGATTAAAGGACACCCTTGTTGTTGAGAATTCTTCTTCAAGGGTCAAAGGCTCACCATATCCAGTGGGTCATAGCCCCTGACAACCTTAGCTAGAGGAAAATAAATCCTCTTTGCCCCTTGCTGGGTAATTGGTTTATCATGACCTGCATCACAAGCCCTTGAGATCCTTGAAACGGGTTAGGATGTATGCAATGGTATGATGGTATGATGTCATGCTATGCATGGGGTGATGTAGGTAAACCCTGTTATGAGTCCCAATTAAGGACTATAAACAGACCCTGCAAGCCCTGCAAGAAATTCAGTATATTTTGTTATGAGTCCCAATTAAGGACTACAAACAAAACCTGCAAGAGATTTGGTAAACCCTGTCATGAGTCCTAGTTAAGGACTATAAACAAGAACCTGCAAGTGGTTAGTACACCCTATTATAAGTCCCAATTAAGGACTATGAACAAAACTTGCAAGAAATTTAGTGCACCCTGTCATGAGTCCTAGTTAAGGACGATAAACAAGACCTGCAAGAAACAAGTGTCAGGTAACTAGTACGCAAGTAGGCAAGTACAAAGGCACACAAGTCACACAAGAGAAACCCTTAGAGTTTACGCCAGCATGAGGTCTAGGTATTACCCTCTTGAAGTTGGTGGGTTCAACCTGTCCTAATCAAAGTAACCGGGTTCTAAGGTTCCCAATATCACGGGATTGCTTTCATTGTTCATCGTTTCGATTTAGCCACTGAACTGGCGACCGAAATATTCCAGGAAAGCAACCCTCAATTGAGTGTAGTATCGAGTATCAACCAACCTCGGACTGCACCAAAGTCAGTTATCTCACTACCCTAAAGAGGCCAAGATAGTTCAATCAAGGTTCCTAAGGTCTGTTGATGCTTCACGACACCACGCGGAGGCCCCGTACTCTCCTTGACTGAACTCAAGGGTTACCGGTACACACCAAAGTGCCACATCAACGTAGCAGACTGTTTCAACCATGTCGGTATACCCCGCACAGTTCCCTCACAGCCTTGTTGCTACCTTCTAAGAAAGGTATCCCCCAGATCCGGGTGTAGGATCTATAGAACTCCCAAGCAACCCACAATTTAAATCACACAAGGAAAACAATTGAAAACATAGTTATAAGCTAGCCCTAAGGTACACCTCACTTTAAGTAGTGTCCCCAGCAGAGTCGCCAGTTCTGTGATCGGTGGATCTGGAACTGACTGTTTTACGCTGGTTCGCGAAATGTCGCGGTAAGCAAGAGTCGCCACCGTCTTTTATTTTCTCCAAATGGAAAGGACAAAAGCACAGAAAAATTCCTTATAGAGATTGCTCTCGGTTCGGGAGGTAGGTTATAGAAAGGGAAGGTGTTAGCACCCTTTCTATCCATGGTTATCCATGGGCTCTTAGATACTTGCTCAATGTGTTTTCAAATTGTTTTGCGTGCTTTTCAATGTGGGTTTAAAAGTTTCTTTTGAAAAATTCCAGATCGACTCATACGTCAGAGTGTTTGAAAAGTTTGCTTTGAAAGCTTTTTGAAAAGGTGTCAGTGAAAAGTATTATTTGTTTGAAATTAGAGCAAGTATCCTTGAGAACCTACCTACCCTAAGGAATTCGTCTGTGTAAATGTCCTTTAAAGTAGTGCCATCCCACCATTGAGAGGTAGGTAGCACCACCGTTGGAGGTGTTCGAGTCAATTCGATTTTAGGGACGTGGTGATCACCAGAGCAATGGGAAGACACCTTAGAAGCTACCCTCATGCCAGGTTCCCGGATCATGAGGACTTACTAAGACATCCTCTACTCGACGATCACCTTTCGAAAGGCAACAGTGAGGCGTACCCTAGGGGTGGTGTGTGCGAATTGTGTGTCATGTTTCAGTTATTTGTCTTGTCATGTTTATTGGTGTTCTACGCTTGATTTTATTTTAAGTCCATACATTCTTTCATGCTTGTTTAACAATTATAAAGTTTGCGGGAAAATAAATCTAAGGCTATTACAAAGGCGCGGGTCCACATCGCCAAAATTAAACCGGACCCGATTTAGCGAAAAAAATAAATAATGCGAAGAAATAAAGTGCGAAAAGTAAATTACATGGCTTAGGGACAATTACAAAATTATAATAAGCGATAATAAAATAAATGCGCAATTAAATGGTTAATGACGGGCGTTGGACCCTTTTTGCAAATAATTAAAAGTTAATGAGAATTAAAAATTAAATGATTAAATGTTTTTTTGGTGTTTTGTATTTTTTAGATTTAATGAAAAAAGGAAATTAATTGAAATTAAATTAGACGGCAAACCCTAATTCTAATATTTTTTATTTATTAAGAAAGAATTAAAATATGACCTAAATTAAACCTAATTCATTTATGCACAATTTTTAATTATAAAAAATAAATAAATAAATAATATTATTCTGAAAAAAAGGAAAAATTAAAAGAGATAAAAAATATCAATTAACCTAATTCTACATTTTTTTGGGTTTTTATTAAAAAGAAATTAAAATTGAAAACCTAATTACACTAAATAATCTACATTTTAATTTATTTATGAAAATAATTATTATAAAATAAATATTATATTTTTTTGTATTTTCTGATTTTTATAATGTTTTCATATTTTATAGAAAAAATAAATTAATTAATGAAAGCAATAAAAACAAATAATATAATAATTAAAACAATAAAAATAAATAATCAAACCAGGGTGGGGTGTTGCCCCATTATGGAGGTGTTAATTTGAGAGGCCTGGCCCAATAAGCTGGACGTTGGTTGACTTCCTGGATCATGTGCAACGCGTTGACTGGCCTCCAGGGTATGCCTTCCCTCTGAACCCTTGATCTGGATGCTTTGGACGCGTGGATAGTGATTGCTGGGTGCGTATGATAATCTTGCAATGGAGGTGCTGCACGTAATTGCTAACAGAAAAATAATATGGACATTTATTCAGACCTGGGGCTCGAACCCAGGTCTTGTACCTTGCAAACGAGGACACCTGCCACTGAAGCACTTTAGTTATGTTTAATATATAATAAACGGCAAATATTATAAGAAGAAAATGCTAATGCCCTTGGAATTTCGCGCGCAGTTTGAATCCACCTATCACACTTTGCCACGCAGTCTTCGTCCTCGTTCTTTCCTGAAACATAAGCATATGGCCACGGTTTTCTGGGCGTGGTCTAAAGCCGTTTTCAAAAAAATAGCGATTAGGTCATGTCCCAATATAAATTAGGCGCGACCCCCTCAATGAACTTGTTGGAAGCTTCTGATTCTCATGGTGCCAGTCTCGCATCCCAATTTTTCCATAGGAGTAAACCCCTAATTTTTTATCTCTGAAACCCTAAGGTGTATCAATGGCAACTCTTCATAAAACGCATGAAAACTCAATTAAGTTATATGGTTAGTTTCAGAAACATCTAATTAGTGCAAATCAGTGAAGAAAATACATGGAAAATGCGTAAAATTCATGATATGATTATAGATATTTTCGTGAAAAGTTTGACTCTCATATACCAAGCCTTGGGTTCTGAGTTGATGTTAATGATTGGCACGCGTTCAGGATCACCCAAGGAAGCTATTGCAATTGGTTTGGTGCCTTGAATCGCCCTATAACCTTGATTTCAGAATTGGATTTTTTGAGAAATTTTGCAAGTTTTGTCATGAGGTTCTGAGCGCAGCTTGGAGTCTTCTTGGCTTAGGGTTGTGATCTCCTACTTGTATGGAAGCAATTAGGTTAAAAAGATTCAATAAAATCCATCTCCATAATTGTTTTCAATCTTTGATTTGTTAAGGATCTTTTACAATCTTTTTTCATGGTTCTTGTGTCAATTAGGTTTCAATCAAGCCAAAACCTTCTATATCAGCATGTGCACGAAATCTCAAGTCCAAATCATGCATAAAAAGATTTGTTTAGGTTAAGGTTATATTTTTCATGAATTAAAATGATTTAAATGAATATAAATTAATATAAATTCAAATAAATAATTAAAAAATATGAAAATACTTCCCTTTGGGCCTAGTGGTCGTGCATAGGCTTGGCATGAAGAAACTTGGAAGAAAAATGGGCCCATTTGCATTTTTAGGCCTTTTGCATCAATGTTGACTTTTCAAAATTCCTAAAAATTTCCCAACTTCCACAAGGCATAACTTGGTCAATTTTTAAGCTTTTCACATGTTCTTGGACATTTTGGAAAGGTCTTTGAGTCCTTTAACCAATGACTTTGGTCCCATGTCATTTGGATTTACCAATCTCAAGTTATGGCCTTTGACTTAAAGTCACTTTTTGTTGACTTTTGAAAATGACCTATAATGTTGAAATTGACAACTTTTTGTGAGAACATTTCTTGGACTTGGAATATGAAGATGAATTGTAGGAAATGTCTTTCTCTTCAAAATGAGCTTTGGATGGAATTTTTCTGATAATCCATGTGAAAGTTATGCCCTGGTCAATTTCAGTTGACTTTTTCAGCTGTCCAAATATAGCAACTTTTGCATCTTTGATGATTTCTGAGCCAAATTTTGAGAATCATGATCAAGAATTGATCAAATGATGTTTATGGCTTCAAAATGATGTGTTGACCAAAAATTTGAACTTTTGACTGTCAAAATGACCATTTTGCCCCTACAGTTGACTGTAGTGCAATCTAGGGTTTTGACTGTGCAATTTTGAGCTGAATGCCTTGAAACTTGATATGAGGATGCTTGACCACATTTGTAGGCATATGAGACTTGATTGGGCCTTTGAAAAGTTCATTTGCTTGACCAGAACTCAAACCCTAGTTTTGACTGTATAGGAAACAGTTGAGCTGCACAACCCTGGGGGAATTTGTGACCTTGACTTGGCAATTCCTTGATGAATATGGGAGGGCAAATTTTGGGGTACAACAAAGTGATTTTATTCACTGAGAGAGCTTTCGTTCATCCGAACATTCACTGTATGAGTTTCTGTGCTGTCAAACAAATAGCCATGTGCAAACAACGATATTCAAATAATGCAAAGTTCATGCTTGTCTCGAAGTTTTGAAAAATGTGTTTTTAGCAGAAAATTTTTATAAGACAAATTCAACACAAGATTTAGAGTAAAGCCTTACAGGAGTCAGGATACATTTTGGTAACAGTATGCTTTCGAACTAACCCATGCTTCAATTAGGACTTTTGAAGGGTTGTAACGTGGCTTGGTTCACGGTTTAAGAAACAAAGGATAAAGGCTCAAAGTATATTTGTACCCACCCGTTCTTCGTGATGTTCTTCAATCCTAAACTCAGTTAATTTTACATTTTGAACTCCAAATGGGTCTGGAACGACGTTTTGGGTGATGGTTCACACAAGTTGAATTTGTTGGAAGGCAGTCATTTTTGCAACATTTTTCATGTTGTTGAGGATTTGTAACGACCTCTTTCTTTTGATTCATTATCCCTAATTTTTGCCTGACTGTTCCTGTTTTCGAGATTACAGTCAGCGGGATGCCCCAGCTTTCTTAAGCCTCCTTTATAGGTTTTGACTAAATGGGCTTTTCCTCTTTTTTTTGGATAGATAATGACTGCCTATGAGATAAGGAATCATCACTGTCTTTTGGTTCCAAAGGGAATTTTGATGTCATTTGTTGTATTACAAACTGAGAGTTTGCGACTTTAACGCGCACCTTTTGAATTAACTAAGAGACTATCCTGCCCTAGGTTTAAAGGTTTCAATTTGTGTTTAAAACAAAAAACTTCTACTTCTTTGGCTCAAAGGGGTTGACTAGGGATTATCTTCCTTATAACTCCAGTGTTTAGGATTTGAAAGAAACGCCTGTACATCGTCAACAAGGTCTGTCCAAAAGCATACTGTATGAGATTATGGCATTGTTTTCGTCATCCTCCCTCTAAAGACTTGTAACTTTTAGCAAGAGTTAAATATCATAAAGAAAGTAGGAAACATAGTTCAAGAATAGTGAAAACGAATGGATGAATTCAAGACAAACATATGCAATGCATTAATGAAACAGAGTTTGACATCAACAGATAATTGTTTGAATAACAAAAGAAATTACAACTTGAAAATTCAAATGAAACAAAAGTCTCTTAGTTCTAACTTTTCATTTCAGGTGGAGAACCCTCAGCGGAAGATTTTCATCTGGCCATCCGGCATGAACTTCAACACTCCTCTGTCAATCAAGTCTTGGATCTTGTTTTTCAAAGCCCAACAGCCGTTGGTGTCATGTCCAGGACTATAGGAGTGGTATACACAAAATGCGTTGGGGTTATAGCCAGGAGCAGAGGTATTGGGATTCCGAAGAGGATCCTTTAAAACAGTCATATTAACCTCCAACAAATGTTCCAGTACTAGAGATAATGGTATGTCAATTTTAGTGAAATGTCTTCCAGATGTATTTTGCTTATGCCGATTACCCCGTTGACGCTGGCGAGGTTGCTGTTGGGCTTGTGACCCTGAAGCAAGCCGGGGAGCCTTTCCCTTGTCTTCTTGTATCAAAGGAGGCTGAATGGTGACTTGGTATTCAACCCTAGTTGTTTGCCCCACTTGGTTACATCCATCTTGAAGCAGTTTGTTGATGAGGACCCTTAGCTCCTCTTGTCCTTGAGCCAGGTTTTGAATGAGAGCCATCTGGCCCACCAGTTGTCCCATCATCTGGATCTTCATTGTTTCCAACTCAATCTGTAGCCCTTCCAGCTGATCATTCCTGATGCCGCCTGGATTCCCTGGGACCATGCCCCTTCTGAGGAGAGCTTTCACTTCTTCTTGCCCCTGGGACAGGTTCAAGAACATTTCTTGAAGTTGAGCGTTTTGAGTCTGGATCTCTTTGACAGTCCTCTCTAGAGCCATCTCTACTTGAAATAAACAGTAGGAGAATAAGGAAACCTGAAAGGGAAAACCTGTCATGATGCGATGCATGATATGTGGATGCATGTTTTCAAGGATCTCGCGGGGTAAACACAAGAAAATGTTATAGGTTGAACTTCGATCAACATCCTTGATTGGAGAACTTTGTATCGGTGGATGTCTTTCCACGAGAATCAAGCTCACCATGTCAAGTGGGTCATAGCCCTCGATTCAAGTTGTTGCACTTGATCTTTGACGGTGTTTGTTTAGAAGAAAATGAATCCTCTTGCCCTTTGGTAGACGTCTGGTTCAACATGACCCTGCATCAAAGACCCTCGAGATCCTTGAAATGGTTATTGAAAAATGATATGGTATGATGTTATGATGTTATGTACAAGTATGCAAAAGTAAGCAAGTGTATATATACAGACAGTCATATTCACATAAAGTAGACAAGTCCTTAGGTTTAGGCTTGCATGGGGTTTGTAGGTAAGTACCCTCTTGAAGTTAGTTGGCTCAACCTGTCCTAGAAATAGTAACCGGGTTCTAAGGAGCTCAATATCACTGGATTGTTTTCTGTGTTCATTGTTTCAGTTTATCCACTTAACTGGAAACCTAAATATTCCAAGAAAACAATCCTCAATGAGTGTAGTATCGAGTATCCACCAACTTCGGACTGCACCAAAGCCGGTCATCTCACTGCCCCTAATAAGGCCAAGATGGTCAAGTAATGTTCTAAGAGTTCGTTAGTGCTTCATGACATCACTCAGCGGCCCCGTATTCTCTTTGATTGACTCAAAGGCTACCGGTACCCACAAATATGTCGCACTAATATAGCTATTGTTTCAACCATGTCGGTATACCCTGCACAGTTTCCACAACATATTGTTATTTACCTATGAATGTTTCCCAAAAATTCGGGTAGAGGATTTCAAACCCAAACAATAGGACCAAATGTAAAGCAATCAAATCAAACAAGATAATCATGCAAAGGTGATCTAAACCTTAAGGTTACTCCACTTTTAAAGTAGTCCCCAACATAGTCGCCAGTTCTATGATACGGTGGGAGAACTGACTTGAGGTTTTGTGTTTGTGTTCGCAATTGTGCGGTTTAGCAAGAGTCGCCATCGACTTTTTATTTTATCCAAAGGAAAGGTCAAAAAGCACAGGAAAGACCTTTGAGATGTTTTCTTGGGTCCGGGGGGTAGGTTATGAAAAGGGAAGGTTCTAGCAACCTTTTCATCCATGGTTATCCATGGGCTCTTAGTTACTTGTTTTAGATCACTTGCTTTTGCTTTTCAATTGTTTGAAATGGTGCTTTGTGTGTGTGGTTTTTGAAAATGCTTTGAAAAAGAGGCCTTGTCTAGGCAAACATTTTAATGATTCTTGTTTGAATATATACAAAGATGTTTATCTTTTGAAAATATATTTCAATGTTTGAAAGTTTGATTTGGGAAATGTTTTGAAGTTGTGTTGTGATGTGTGTTTGAAAATAGCAAGGATGTTTTGCAAGCTTTTGATCAAGTAACTAAGAGTTGTCTACCCTATTTTACTCAAAGATATTTCCTATGTTTTTAACCCTTTTGACGGTGTTATTTCACCATTGTATTTGGTGAACAACCTTGTGTTAGGATGTTAAAACGGGACAGACGCGGGTCATCACATACAATCATTGAAATCAACTTCTGAGACGTTCTAGCAATTTTGTAAGGGACGAGATCGTTTTATCGAAGGCAACATCGAGGGTCATCGAGGGACTACGATCTTTGTTTATCGAAGGGGCATTTGCTAGAGTGTCTCATATTCGAGGGACATGATTGCATTTTCCGAGGCAACAAGCGAGGTTACCCTAGAGGTGCAAGTGTGCATTGTGTTTGTCATTTTCATGCATTTGGATCTTGTATTAGGTCATCTAGCGCTTGATTTTAGATTTTCGCATACAAACCCTAATTACTATACAGTATATTGAAAGCATAAAGTGCGAGAATTAAATTCTAAGCTATTACAAAAGTATCCGGGGATGGGGGTACAATTATTTACAAATGGGGATGAATCTCACAAGGATTATAATGTCCAAATATTATGTGTTACAACCAAATCGAATTGTCGCAATTCAAATATAAAGCTATAACAAAACATAAAAATAAAGAGAATAAAAAATTATGAAATGCATGTATTTGTTAACTTCAAAAAATAAATAAATGAAATCTATTCTAAAAAAGGGAGATTAAGTATTATTATTATTATTTTTTATGTTTCTTAGGAATTTATGTAAAGAAAAGTTTTAAAGAAAGAAAAGTTAATTAAATTAAAATCCTATTATTTACGTGTTTCTATTAGTATAACAATTATTAATTAATAAAGAAAATTAAAACTAAAAAATCAAAGTAGTTAATCAAAACAAGATTTTAATATATTATTTGGTTTTATTATTGACAAAGAAAAGGAAATAGATTATTTAAAATGACATTAATTAAAAAAAGATATCAGTTTGAAGAAAATAAAAAAAAGATGATGGGCTTAGGATTATTGTTAAGGAGTAGGCCCAAATGAAAATGGAGAAGAATAAAAATAGGAATCAGGAAGGAAGAGGGGGGTGCGTGCTTAGAAATTGTTGTGGGCTTAAGGTTTAGTTTGGGTCGAAGGCCCAAATGCAAGCTTGCACAATTTTTAGGGTTTCAGAAACAATGAGGGTTATTGCATTTGGCTATAGCGGCGCCGTTCTCTCGTTCTTCTTCTTCGCTCTTCATCTTTCTCAAGCGAAGGCTTCTGATACCCCCTCCATGAGCCCTAGGTCGCCGGAGCGCCGCCCTCTCTCACTCTCTTCCTTCTCACAGTGGCCCACAGTTTTGGTTCTAACATGGTACGATTTGTTTCCTGTCCTTTAGGGTTTTTTACAGTTTTGTTGTTTGTTTGATTCTTTTTAATCTATGGTGTTTTGAATGTGATGCAATAAAGAACTTGAGAAAAATCATACCTTGGGGAAGATGGAGAGGAAAATGGAGGGAGAGAGATTGGAGGATTAGTCGGTGCTCCTTGGTGGCTTAGCGGCGCAAGGAGGGAAAAGATGATGGCTAGCTTCTGGTATCTTTGTCTTTTTGTTGAATATTGATGATGATGTAATTCTGAAATTGTATTTGTTTATTTCACTTCTGGGAAACTTTGACTTTGATGTTGATGATGAATGATGAAATCACCTCTGAAACAGACTTTTGTTGGCTTGATTTGAGTTTGTTGATTTGTGGTTGTTTTTGTGTTAATGATGAAATGTGTTCTGAAACTTGTTGCCTTCTTGATTTTCTCTTCCTCTTTCTGAATGTTAATGTTTGATGATGAAAAGCTTCTGAAAACTTGGTGGTTGGTTATTGATTGTTGATGATGAACTTGATTCTGAAACCCTATTTGCTTTATTTCTGAATCTCTTCCTCTTTTTTGGCTTGTTAATGATGATTTGATTCTGAAACTTTTGTTACTGATTTGCTTCTGAACCTCTTCCTCTTTCTTGGCTAATGATGTTAATGATAAAATCTGAAATATTTTTGTTTTTTATTGATAAGCTTGATGATTTGTTGGTTTGTTTGACAAACTTGACGATTTTTTGGTTTGTTTGACAAGCTTGATGATTTGTTGGTTTTATAGTTTGACTTGTTGTTTATAGTTTGTTGACAGTCTTTGCAAGTTTTGTGTTAGGCTTGCAGTTTGGCAAAGTTGCAAATTGTGCAGGCTTTGGGGGTTTACAGTTTGTTACTAACAGGCTTGAGCTTGAAACTGTTTTCGTGCTTGCTACAGCCTGTTAGCAGGTTTGAGGTTTTGTTGGTTGTTTACTGAGTTTGTAGTTTGAACAGAAGGCTTGTTGAATTTGTTTTGGGTAAGCTTGGCTGGCTTGGAGCAGTTTGTTGGTTCTTTGACAGATTTTTGAGTTTGTTTGTGGTGTGGAAACTTGTACAGGTTTTGAGCTTGTCTTGGAAGGTTTTGGGGATTTCACAGTTTTGTTGTTTGTTATATTTTGTTCACAGGGTTGGGAACTCTGTGGTTTGAGCAAGCTTTGCTAAACAGGTTTGCAGTTTGTTGTTTGCAGGTTAGCAAGTTTGCCAGTTGTGCAGGCTTTGGAGTTTTTGTTCTTAGGCAAGCTTGTTCAGTTTGAATAGTTTTTACAGGCTTGGCTTTTGTTTTGGTTTTTTTGGCCAAGTATTTTCTCTCTTCTTAGACTTTTATGCAGTCCTTTTGTTTTATATCTTTTTGTTATTAGACTTGTGACAGCCTGCTTTAGCCAAACTGCAAACTTTTCACAAAAGATCCTCTCTCTCTCTCTCTCTCTCTCTCTCTCTCTCTCTCTCTCTCTCTCTCTCTCTCAAATAAGCACTTTTGCTTATTATATTATATTTTCTGAAAAGTTGCCTATGCCTGGAAAATGAGGACAGCTATGACAAGTCCTTTTGGCTTGTAATTTGATTTCCCTCTGCATTACTTGTTGCATTTTCTGTTGTACTTTCTGTACTTGTATGCTGCATCTAGTTTGGCTTGTAACTCAGTTTGCTTATGTTTGTATAACAGTTTTCCTTAGTTGTTATGCTTAGGTTTGCATTCAGCTTGGTTACTGCAGTTTGGTATTCAGTTTGGTTTTGCTTTAGCATGCTTTGCTTGCAATGCTTGGTTACTGCAGTTTGCTTTAGTTTTGCTGCAAGTTTGCTTTGTATGCAGCCTTGTACCTTACTTTGTACAGCATGGCCCATGTTTTTTGCATTTAAACCAATTATATGCTTGCATTTTTTTGTCTTTTACTTTTCTCTTTGTGAACCAAGAAGAGAAATCTTCTTGTGATTTGTAAAGAGGAAAATAAAACATGATGAGCAATAGCTCACTGATTCCGGGCGGCAAACTTTAATGATGACCTTTTCTTTCCTTTTATGCTTGAAAAATTAACTGTACTAATTTCTTTTCTTTCTTCTTTTTTCAGGTGAATGCAACTTGGATGATAGAGGAAGCAGAGGACTTTGAGACCTTGAGCATGGGAGCACTGAAGCTTAGGAGATTTAAGCTTAGAATTAGATAGACTTTTTTTCATTTATTGTAAACAATTATTATTTTAAATACTATAAGTTGTATACTTACAATATTCAAATAAATTTTGTAACAACATTTGAAATGAATAAAAGTCTTTATCCAAAATAATTTTTCTATTGTCACATATCTTTCAATTTTTCCTTTTGCATCTTCACTTTTTATTTAAGATTTCTGATTTAAAATGACTGAAATTGCATTCCAGCATTTCCAATACAGATAACTTAAAATCCAAGTAATCCCTAAAAAACTCTGTAATCTCGTAACTTGCGACAGCATTCCAATCAACATACGCGTTGTGTTCCAAATAAGCAAGCATTCCATTAACTGGAAAACATTTCATTCCATTAACAAGAAGATGTCTTGATATTCCAAATAACAATCTCAACTCTTATCCCAGATAATCAGGCTTTGAGAAATAAACAATTAACCTTTCAGCAAACTTGAAAAAGTGAGAAACCAATGTAACGGTAAACTGAATTTCTGTGGATTCAAAATTCTTCTGAGAAATGCGAGAGAAAACCCTAATTCTGGATTGACTGCTAAAGAAAAGTCTGTTTGATCGATTCCTGAGCCAATCCTGAAAATCAGAGAAAACCCTAGGGTTGTAATTTCTTGTGAAAAAGGGAGGGCAAATTTTGGGGTATAACACCTAGACATGGTCATAACGCCAATGCAATTGAAGTAGATTTGTTTGTTACCACAATTGATGAACTCTTGACTCCATTCCTAATTATTAAGATAAACTTGTTGAAAGCCAGTGTATTCCCGGGTTGTAATGAAGACTGCCATCTTTGCTTATCCCCACCACTTGTTTTCCCTTTATTGAAAATAGGCATTCAACGCTTGATAGACAATAAAGAGATTCTGTTTGAAAGTACTCCTGTTTCAACTGTTCCTGTTGTAGACATTTCAATCATAACCATCTCCGCCAATTCTTCCAGGGTCACCAAAAGACCTGTTAGAATTACATCGGCTCCAAAAACTACTCCTCTTATAATCACAATGCCTGGGCCAGTCCCGTATGAATCAGACAAAACTGTGCCGTGGAATTACAGTGGGGACATCTACTACCATGGAATCAAACAAGATGGGCTGGCTGCCGAAGAAATAAACTCTGAAGAAGAAGACTTTGACGTTAGCAATATTGCCGGAACCAGTAAGATTACCCGAAGCGGTAGAATTTTATCTCCAGAAATTTCCCCCCCAAAGGCAGTTTTTGGACCCGTGGCTGCTCCAAAGGTTACCTCCATACCAATAATCATATCTGCAAGTGCTCTTATTGACAAAGACGACACAACCCCTGCTGTCATTCCTACTAACACTCCTGCTACTGAAAATCGAGGAAAAAGTATTCAAGTAGAGCCTGTCCAGACGAAGGCTCAATCACTGACTATCCCCGAGACCTCCAAAGAAGGAAATGGAGGAAATAATGAAAATAATAAAGAGGAGCGACTACAATGTAGTCGAGCAGTTAGGGCAAACTCCCTCCAAAATCTCCATGTTGGCATTGCTACTGTGTTCTAAAGCACATGCGAAAGCTCTGGTAAAGTTCCTAAAGACAGCCCATGTGCCACAAGAGACATCTGCTGACCAATTTCAAGATTGCATGGCCAGCTTGACGGCGGATAACGGCCTAGGCTTCTCAAATGCTGATCTGACACCAAGGGGAAGAAAGCACAACGAGGCATTACATGTCTCCGTGGAATGTAGAGGCACAACTCTGGCCCATGTCTTGGTGGATACTGGTTCATCTTTGAATGTTTTACCGAAGAAAGCTCTCGACGGACTGGACTGTGAAGGACTGACGTTGAAACCCAATAACATAGTCGTAAGGGCATTTGATGGCTCAAAGAGGATGGTGCACGAGGAGGTGGATATCCCCATAAAAGTTGGGACTCAAACTTTCAACTCAACCTTCTATGTAATGGACATCCGCCCCTCTTACTCCTGTCTGCTAGGACGGCTGTGGATCCATGTCGGCGCTGTCACCTCTACACTACACCAGATGCTAAAATATCTGGTCCAAGGAAAGATTATCATTGTCCACAGAGAGGAAGAGTATATGATTAGCCACCTTAATTCCTTCAGGTATGTGGAATTGGACGGCGAGTTCATTGAAACTCCTTTTCAACATTTTGAAGAGGTCCCCCAAGAGGTAGCAGTAACCAAGACTGTGTCCCAAATTCCCAAGATTACAAGACCTCCACTCCGGATGTCATCTCTGAAGGACGTCAAGGCAGTAGTAGAGGAGGGTGGATGCACCATCTGGGGGAAACTTCCGAATATTCCGTATAAATCTGACAAGTTTGGTATAGGGTTCACTTCAAATGCTCAGAAGGCTGTACGCCGTGCCCGTGCTAGAGGGCCACCCTTAAAGATTAGCAACCGAGAGGTCAATGCGGCGGAAGATGGTGAAGAGGATTGCAGCTTAGAGGATTGGATCTTTCTTACTGTCAACGGAGGACTTTGCAATTGGGAGGCCAGAGACTTTGTCCCAATAACTTTCATCCCTCAGTAATTTAAGTTCAATTTTGGTTTATTTATTAGGCTTAGATTAAAACTTCTTTTCACATAAAAAACAAAACAAAAATCCTTTTCTTGCATTTATATATATCTTTGCATGTTTAAATTGTCTTGTATATTATTTATTCCAATATTTGTACAAATTTGATTTGGTTGTAATAGCTTGATTAGATTTACATTGTTGCAAGACCCCATTCATAATTTGTATTCCCCCCTCCCATAAAATGTTGTAATAGCGTAGTAATCTTTAAATTACGCAATTTACCGTTTTTACATACCATGCTAGTAATTAGGGTTTGAATGGCAAGATAAAAACAAATCAAATAGAAAACCCTAAATCCAAGATAAAATCAAAGCATGAAAATAACACACTTGCACACAAACACCCCTAGGGTTACTCCACTTGGTTGCCTTGAACAAAATGGCCATATTACGCATGTAAGGTATCTTAGCAAAACAAACAAATAAACAAGATCATAGTCCCTCGATGACGCTATTCAAAGTTGCCTTACAAAAATGATCTTAGTCCCTCAAAAAATGCTAAGATACTTTGCAACATTGCTAATCATGGTTATACAATGACCCACGCCCGTCCCGTTTACATCCAAAGATAAGGTTGCTTACCAAATCAATGGTAAGACAACAATGTCAAAGGAATAGAAAATGAACAAGAAAGACATTTGAGTAGGTAGATTACTTCTAGTTACTTGCTCTATTTTCAAACAAATATCCTTGCTATTTAAAAAAAAAACACACACATTTCCAAACATCTTACAAACAATGAAAACATTTTCAAAAAGACAAACATCTTTGTATACATTCTTACGAACGAGAATCATTACAAAGATTTCCTAAACAAATGGCCTCTTTTACAAAATACTTTCAAAACCATACAAAGCACAATTTCAAAACAAAAGCAAGTGATCTAGAAAGTAACTAAGAGCCCATGGAAAACCATGGATGAAAAGGGTGCTAATACCTTCCCTTTTCATAATCTACCCCCTGAACTCAAGAAAACATCTCAAAGGTCTTTCCTGTGCTTTTTCACATTTCCTTTTGGATAAAAGAAAAGTCGATGGCGACTCTTGCTAACCACAACATTTGCGATAAAACGCAAAACCCTCAAGTCAGTTCTCCCACCGTATCACACCAGTCATCGAGGAGCCTGTGGTTGAAGGAGATGTTTCCTACACTATCCTCCATCTCGACATGCCTACCTCTCTCGAAGACTTACAAAAGGGTTGGATCCAGCTGAAGGAAGAACGAGATACTTTCGAGGCTCAATTATATGCTAGTGAAAAGAGGGTATTGGATCTTACAAAGCAGCTACAAGAAGAGCAAAGTGTGAACACTTATCTCACGCCAAAGAGGATGCGTTCAGTCTTTTTATCTTAGAAAGTTATTTTGTAAGCCCAAGAGACATGATGTAATCTTTCTTGTTTTGTCTAATGAAAATTAACGTTTGTTCATTCTTTTTCCTATACAAATTTAAATCTCATTAATCCTTGAAAACATTTGCATGTACATATTCCATGCATCATAACATGACAGGTTTTCGCATAACAGGTTTCCTTATCTGTCTGCTGTTTATTTCAGCAAGATGGATCTAGAGAAAACTGTGAAGGGTCTCCAAACCCAGAATTCTCAGTTTCAGGAAGCTCTACTAGCCCTAGCCAAGGGGCAGCAAGATATGATGGCTTTGTTGGCCGTTAAGAAGAAGCCAAAGAAGAAAGCTCTACTCAACATGGGTAGAAGGTTCAAGGAGACAATCCGTCAAATCCCAGTAGAAGGAGACTCATCTGAAGAGGACGAGAACCAGGTCGTGAGGTCAAGAGTACTCAGGATGAATATGCTAATGATCAAGAATCTGATGATGATTATTTCAATGAGCAGTATCCACCCGCTGATATCAAATATAAGCAATTAGAAGACAGATTGAAAGCTGTTGAAATCCAAGTCGTCCCCGGTTTAGATTTTGATGATTTGGGTTTGATCTCCGGGGTAGTCATTCCCCACAAATTCAAAATACCAATCTTTGCAAAGTACGCTGGGGTTTCTTGTCCAAAACTCCATTTGAAATCTTATATGCGCAAGATACAGCCGCACACTGCTGATAAGAAGCTATGGGTTCACTTTTTCCAAGAGAGTTTGGCTGGAACACAACTTGAATGGTTTTATCAGTTAGATGGTTCTCGTATAATTACTTGGGAGGATTTAGCTACTGCCTTCTACTATCAGTATCAGTACAACGCCGACTTGGCGCCAACGAGGGTTCAATTGCAAGATATGACCATAGGGAAGAATGAAGGATTTAAGGAATATGCGTAAAAGTGGAGAGACACTGCTAGTAGGGTCTAACCTGCCTTGATTGATAAGAAGCACATCGACATGTTCATGGGCACTTTATCTGGTCCTTTCTTTAATCTGTTGGTTGGCTACTCTTCTTTTGGTTTCACCGAATTGATCTTAACTGACGAAAGAGTTGAAAATGGCATCAAAAGTGGGAAGATCTATGTGGCATCTACCTCCACTCCCAATCCTATCAAGAAATCTTTTGCTGCAAAGAAGGAAGTCAATATTGTGTACAGGGCAAGGGCCCATACCAAGAAGAACGATCACCCGTCTGTCAATGTTGTCCTAATCTCCAATCCAACTCCTACTCCAAGACCATCTGCAAATCATCAACATTTTGAAACTCTAATAAGACAATTTACGAGGTTAGGCATGTCACTATCTCAATCCCTTCAACATTTGCTCAAGGCTAATTTAGTGACATTGCGCGATCCTCCCGCCAACCCTGACACCTCATCACCAAAGTATAATCCGAACGCTAAGTATGCTTACCATTCAAGCTGCCCCAGGCACGAGACTGACCAGTGTTGGGCCTTGAAGAACAAAATCCAGGATTTGATTGATAACAAGACTATTGAGTTTGATCCTCCTCCAACACCGAATGTAATTACCGCTCCGATGCCGAAGCATGACAAAGGTGTTAATGATGTTGAAGATACAATTTTTGTTACCTCTGTTGAAGAATTGACTACTCCGCTGAATGTAATCAAGAACAATCTGTTGAAAGCTGGGATCTTCCCTGGCTGTGGAAAAGACTGTGTGTGTTGTACAAGACAACTCAATGGATGTGAAAGGCTGAAGAAAGGAATACAACGCCTGATGGATAGCCATGAAATTCTATTCGAAAAGACTCCACTTGCCAAGAGTTTGATTAACAAATGTGAAGACCTCTCCATTATTACCATCTCAAACAAGCCTCTTAGGATCACCTCCAAAGGTCCTATTAGGATTTCAAATGAACCCACTGTTGCTCCCTTAATAATTACCAATCCCAAACCGATTCCCTACTCTTCAAACAAAGCGGTACCATGGAATTATGGTGCTGAGGTGTTATATCATGGGGTTAAACAAGATGCCTGGATCGAAGAAGAAAAAGATGACAATGTTGGCAACATAGTTGGCTCAAGCAAAGTAACTAGAACTGGGAGAATATTTTCACCCAATATCTCACCACCAGTGGTTACAAAGACTCCCATCCACATTACTGTTGCCAAGCCAAGTACTGATACAAGAGGGAAGGAGAAGGTTGTTGAGCCTGATGTGATTGAAGTACCCTCCAAGGACGTAGCTGATGAAGAAACCTTCACCCGTGAGATGGACGAGATTTTGAAGATCATAAAAAGAAGCGACTTTAAGATTGTAGAACAGTTGGGGCAAACTCCTTCTAAGATTTCAATGTTGTCATTGCTGCTTTGCTCCAATGCCCATGCACGGACATTAATCAAGTTTCTGAAAAAGGCTCATGTCCCCTATGAGACGACAACAGACCAATTTGAGAATTGCGTGGCTAGCCTGACAGTTGATAATGGCTTGGGATTTTCAGATGCTGATTTAACACCTCTCGGGAAGAATCACAATAAAGCTTTACATGTTTCTATCAAGTGAAAAGGGACTACCTTAGAATATGTGCTAGTCGACACTGGTTCTTCTCTGAATGTATTACCCAAGTGGGCGTTAGACCGTCTTGACTGTGAGAATTTAGTCTTAAAGCCAAGTGATATCATTGTAAGGGTGTTTGATGGGTCAAAGAGGACTGTTCATGGGGAGGTAGATCTTCCAATCAAAGTGGGCTCCCAAATCTTCAACTCCACCTTCTATATTATGGACATTCGTCCGACCTATTCTTGTATGTTAGGTCGCCCGTGGATCCATAAAGCTGGGGCGGTAACCTTAACTCTCCACCAGGAACTCAAATATTCAGTCAAGGGCAGAATAGTCACCGTCTGTGGAGAAGAGGAGTTTATGGTAAGCCACCTTAACTCGTCCAAATACGTAGAGATGGATGGAGAATTCATTGAAACCCCATGTCAAGCCTTTGAAGTCATGCCACCGATGATCACTGCTACCAAATGTTCTTCTGATGAGTCTAAAGTTGTTAAGGCCATGCTAAAGATGGTTTCAGTCAAGGATGCCCGCGCGGCAATTGAAGAAGGAAACTGTGATACTTGGGGGAAACTCCTCGATATCCCATTCAAAGTGGACAAGTTTGGTTTGGGCTTCACCGTTAAAGCTCAGAAGGAAGTGAGGCGTGCTCGTGTTGGAAAGCCACCTCTCCACATTGGAAGCCATGAAGTCAACTCCGTGGGTGATTCTGATGAAGAAGCTACATTTGAAGATTGGGTGTCTCCAACTACAATGGAGCTAAAGAATTGGCATACAAAGGACTTTGTGCCCATCTCCTTCATTGAGGAGTAATCTACTTGTTATTGCTTTTCTTTCAATTCAAGAACATTTTGTCTGTAATATTCAAACAATGAATTTTAAGCCATGTGCCTGGCCCAGGGCACTTTGGTCCATTTGTCAAGGGTTTTATTTATATTCATCTAATCATATGATCATTCAGTATATTGGACTCTTTTGCATTCAAATATTTGTGTTCATTGTCTTTCCTTTCTTGCAAATACATTTTTCAAAACAAAAAAATAGTCATGTATTTACATGCACACACACACACACACACACACACACACACACACTCTTGCAGGTCCACACCCACTCTGGATCCTATTGCCAATGACTCTACTATTGCCGACTATGACTTTAAATGTCCTATCAACCAAGCTGAAGACGAAGGCGAGGAAGATTGTGACATACCAGGAGAGCTAGCCAGACTTCTATTACAGGAGGAAAAAGTTATTCAATCGCACGAAGAGTTAGTTAAAGTTATCAACCTGGGTACTTAGTCAGATAAGAAGGAAATTAGGATCAGCGCTAATTTGGAAAGAAGTGTCAAGAGAAAGTTGGTTCAGATGTTGCATGATTATGTGGAAGTATTTGCTTGGTCTTATAAAGATATGCCTGGGTTGGATACCGACATCGTAGTTCATCGTCTGCCAACAAAAGAGGATTGTCCTCCTGTCAAACAAAAGGTTCGTCGCATGAGGCCTGATATGTCTAAAAAGATCAAAGCTGAAGTGATGAAACAGTTTGATACTGGTTTCCTAGCTGTGACATCCTATCCCCAATGGGTTGCTAATGTGGTGCCAGTGCCAAAGAAAGACGGGAAAGTTCGCATGAGCGTAGACTATAGAGATCTGAATAAGGTAAGCCCCAAGGATGACTTCCCTCTACCACACATTAACGTCTTAGTTGATAATACTGCTCAGCATAAAGTCTTCTCTTTCATGGATGGCTTTTCAGGCTATAATCAAATAAGAATGGCTCCCGAAGACGTGGAGAAGACTACTTTCGTTACGCAACGGGGCACCTTCTGCTACAAGGTCATGCCGTTCAAATTAAAGAATACAGGGGCAACATATCAAAGGGTTATGGTAGCTTTATTTCATGACATGATTCATCATGAGATAGATGTATATGTGGATGATATGATTTCAAGATCACAAACCAAAGAAGAACATCTCGATCACCTGTACAAATTATTCGAGAGGCTGGAGAAGTACAAACTAAGGTTAAACCCTAACAAGTACAGGTTTGGAGTACGATCTGGAAAGCTTTTAGGTTTTGTTGTTAGCAGTAAAGGCATTGAAGTTGATCCTGCCAAGGTAAAGGCCATCCAAGAAATTCCGGTCCCACATTCTGAAAAGGAAGTTAGAGGATTCTTGGGTCGTCTCAATTACATTGCCCGTTTCATATCTCACTTGACTGCTACTTGTGAACCAATCTTCAAACTCTTGAAGAAAGATCAGGTAGTCAGATGGAATGATGAATGCCAGATTGCCTTTGACAAAATCAAATAATACCTACAAGAACCTCCTATTCTCATGCCTCCAGTTGAAAGAAGACCCTTGATCATGTACTTGACAGTATTAGAGAACTCTATGGGGTGTGTTTTGGGCAAACATGACGATTCTGGACGAAAAGAGCATGCTATTTATTACCTGAGCAAAAAGTTTACCGACTGTGAAACCATATATTCACTGCTCGAGAAAACTTGCTGCGCTCTGGCATGGGCTGCTCGCCGGCTAAGACAATATATGTTGACTCATACCACTCTGTTGATTTCTAAGATGGACCCAATCAAGTACATCTTCGAGAAACCTGCCCTTTCCGGATGAATAGCCAGATGGCAAATGATCTTGGCTGAGTATGACATTCAATATACTACTCAAAAGGACATCAAAAGAAGCGCGCTAGCAGATCATTTGGCTCATCAAGTTGTGGATGATTATCATTCAATGAACTTCGACTTCCCTGATGAGAACATCATGCTGGTAACTGATTGTGCGAAACCTGGACCATATGACGGACCTGAACAAGGATTCCGATGGACTATGGTTTTTGATGGGGCTTCCAACGCCTTAGGTAATGGAATTGGTGTTGTGATTATCTCTCCTGAAGTTTTCCACACTCCTTTCACTTCCAGACTATGCTTCGATTGCACAAACAATATGGCCGAGTATGAAGCATGCATCTTAGGTTTGAAAGCTGCTATTGACTTAAGGATCAAGCATTTGGATATGTTTGGGGATTCCACTCTAGTGATCAGCCAAGTAAAAGGAGATTGGGACACTAAACACCCTAATCTTATCCCTTACAAGGAACTTGTGCTATCCCTGATTCCCTACTTCGAAGAGATCACTTTTGAGAATTTCCCTAGGGAAGAAAACTAGTTGGCTGACGCTTTGGCAACCATGTCTTCAATGTTCAAAGTCAGATGGGACAACGAAGCCCCTATGATAACAATTGAAAGATTTGATGAACCTGCACATTGCTATGAGCTTGACACTTATGCGGAAAAGCCATGGTACCATGAGGTGTTGAGATACCTTGAAGCACAAGAGTATCCAGAGGGGGCATCTATCAATGATAGAAAGTTCTTGCGAAGATTTGCAACCAAATTCTTCCTAAGTAACGGGATATTGTACAAGCGCAACCATGATTCAACTCTACTCCGATGTGTGGACAAGAAGGAAGTGGAGGAGATCATGGAATACATGCATGATGGTCTCTTTGGTACTCACTCAAGTGGACATACGATGGCTAAGAAAATCTTAAGAGCCGGGTACTATTGTTCAACGATGGAGACTGATTGCCATCAACATTCAAGAACTTGTCACAAATGCCAAATCTATGCTGATAAGGTCCATGTTCCTCCTATCCCTCTGAATGTCATGACCGCTCCGTGGCCATTTGCAATGTGGGGCATTGACATGATTGGAGAGATCAAGCCCACAACTTCCAACGGACATCGCTTCATTCTTGTTGCTATCGACTATTTTACCAAATGGGTCGAAGCCGCCTCATTTGCCTCAGTCACCAAGAATGTGGTATCCAGATTCATCAGACACAACCTCATATGCCGTTATGGTATCCCCAAAAGGATCATCACCAACAATGGGACTAACCTCAACAATGCTATGATCACTAAGCTTTGCACTCAGTTTAAGATCAAGCATCATAATTCTTCTCCGTATAGACCGAAAATGAATGGTGCAGTCGAAGTGGCCAACAAAAATATCAAGAAGATTGTGCAAAAAATGGTAGTAACCTATAAGGATTGGCATGAGATGTTTCCATTTGCTCTGCATGGCTACCGTACTTCAGCTAGAACATCAACTGGGGCAACTCCCTTTTCTCTAGTCTATGGCATGGAAGTTGTTTTGCCAGTGGAAGTTCAGATTCCCTCGTTGAGAATTATGAATGAGGCGGGCCTAGGCGAAAACGAGTGGATTCAAACGAGATTGGATCAGCTGAACTTGATTGACGAAAAATGGTTAGATGCTGTTTTCCATGGTCAGACGTACCAAAAACGGATGATCAAGGCTTTCAACAAAAAGATCAAGCCTTGAGTATATCAAGTTGGTGACTTGGTGATAAAACACATCATTTTACCACAAGGCGATCCCAGAAGCAAATGGAATCCCACCTATGAAGGGCCATTTGTTGTCAAGAGAGTTTTCTCTGGAGGTGCCATGATGCTGACTACCATGGATGGTAAAGATTTCCCACATCATATAAACACGGACATGGTTAAAAAATACTACACATAAGAGACTCGTTAGGTTGACACACCTAAGAAAAATAAGGGCATCCCGACAAACCAAAAGGTTTGGGCAAAAATTAGGGATATATGCAAAAGATTATACACCCGGAAAGTTGAAAACCCGAAAGGGAGACTTGGGCAAAAAAGGGTATCCTGGTGGGCTGATAACCCGAAAGGGGGTCCAGGCAAAAGTTAAGGATTAAAAGCGTATGACTATGTCTCGTGGAATCAACACAATCAATTTTATCACCAAGGTCCAAGTTCAAACGGTCCAAGATCAACCCAATCAACTTCTATCAGCGGCAAGGGACATTCGAAGACATCGGGGCAATAGTAGAGTTGGAAGGCAATGAGATCATTTCACATGGCTATTTGTTTTCATTCTCAATTTTGTTTTCCTTTCGACGATTTCCTCTTACTAGCATCTCCGTCTCTCTGTACAAAAATGCCTATTCATGGGCAAAATATCAATACAAATATACTTTAAAGTGCAAAATTTATGTCTTTGTTTTGAATGCAAATTTGTCCAATGACTAAAATTGAATGAACATATGCATATGAACATAATTAAAACTATTTGGCACATGTGTCCTGCTAAGCAGCAAGCATCTCTTTAATGTATATGAAATATTCCCCCAGAGCTATCTCATTATCATTATCCCCACAAGGACGACTACAATAAACCTTTCCCCAACGGAGTTGCCCACCAAGTCTCTTTGCATAGGATAATCCCCGACCAACTAAGCTGATTTTGACACGTTGAAGCCTCGTGGAAATTTTCCTAAAATAAACTCACTTCCCCAACAGGGTTTATTTCCCCAACAGGTTTTATTTCCCCAACAACAATCGAGGAACCACAAAAATTCCCCAGCCGAGTACATCCTCCCCAATCGAGTTTGTATTCCCCTGGTATAGTCTATCTTCTCCAACAAACGACGAGATAGCATAACTCCCCAGCCGAGTTCAAATTTCCCCAACATACGACAATCAAGACACCACGGAGTTCCCCAGTTGAGCCTGTCTTCCCCAGCTGAGTATATCTTCCCCAACCAAGGCTATTATCCCCAAGCGGAGTTTATCCTCCCCAGTTGAGTGTATCCTCCCCAAGCTGAGTTTGTCCTACCCGACTGAGTCCATACTCTCCAGTTTGAATTTTCCTTTCAGATTATTGCCAGTCATAGAGCCACAACCCCTGATCCCCAGTAAATCCTTCAGCAAAGCCTTTACTATTTCTAAAAAGATACTATGAAACCTGGACCCGACCAGATATTAACACAATTTTCAAGTTATTTCTGAAGCCTGGACCCGACTAGATAATAGTTTGAATTCTTCAATTGTCGAAGCCTGGGCCCGACCAGATAGCAGTGTAATTCCTACAAAATCATTAGAAAAACTCATCTTCTCCAGTAGAGTTTGCCACTATCCCTAGTAAATCACTGAAACCTAGACCCGACCAGATAACAGTTTGAGTATATGAAACCTGGACCCGACCAGAAAACAGTTGATCTCAATTTCAAGATACTATGAAATCTGGACCCGACCAGATAATAGTCTAACTCTTCAAAGATATAGAAGAACCTGGACTCAACCCGACCAAAGTTTAAACTTCTTTTCCCCAGTAGATTTTTCCTCTGCCCCAACAAATTACTGTGAAACCTGGATCCGACCAGATATCAGTTTTCAATTTCATCTTTTCAAGCAAGTTGTTGTGAAGCCTGGATCCGACCAGATAGCAATTACCCTCAGAGATTCGTTGTGAAACCTGGAAACTGACCAGATAACAACTAAATCCCAAGTTGTTTATTGTGAAGCCTGGACCCGACCAGATAGCAATCGACCTCATCAACCTCAGAAATCTGCAAAGCATGGGCCCGACCAGATGACATTTTTCAAACAGTTTATTGTGAAACCTGGAGCCTAACCAGATAACAATTAGCTGTGATCCCCAGAGAGACACTATGAAGCCTGGACTCGACCAAATAATAGTACAACTTTCCAAAAACCATGAAACCTGGACCCAACCAAATAGTAGTTACCACTTCAAGTTACTGCGAAGCCTGGATCCGACCAGATAACAGTTAACTTCCGTATCCCCAACAAGTTGTTGTAAAGCCTAGATCCGCCAGGTAACTTCAATTTCAAGAAAATTTTCTACAAAGCCTGGAATCCGACCAAATAACAATTAATTCGTCTCTTCCCCCAGTAAGTTGCCGTGAAGCCTGGATCTGACGAGATAACAGTTGACTACTTTATCCTCGACAAATTGTGAAGCCTGGATCCGACCAGATAACAACTGACATTCAAGAGATATTCTCCGGTGAAAGCATCATTTCAACAAAGTTTGAAGATATGCATATTCTTCATCCCCAATGGAAATCAGGGATTCAACCCCCCATAATTTCCCCAGCAAGCAGTCAGGGATTTATTTTCCCAGACAAAAACATACATCTCACATTCATATATCATAGCATGTACATACCATATGCATTTAACATAATACCACATCTGGTGAACATCATGCAGGCATCTGCATTTTACTAACTCTTTTTCTCACAGGTAAAAAATCAAGTTTTAGTATAAATCAACAAGAGATTTGTGCTGATACTTCTTCCAGTGTTTATCAACATTCCTTGAAATGGAATCTATAAGCCCATTCACCATCCATCTTCGAGTGCAAATTTCTGGGCACTCTAGTGTTCAATCATCTTTCACCTTCAAGTCACGAATGGCGGATTCTCCAATCTAACTCTTCAGGTTTAAGAAGATTGAACAGGGGAAGTTGTTGTACCCCAAAATTTCCCCTCTCATTTATCCAATATTTTCTCATAAAGGTCTCTCTTGGTTCAAGACTGCACTAGGGTTGATCAGCTCAAGACACCTCCTTAAGCATTGATGACCAAAAATTAGGGTTTGAGATTTCACAAGGATAATTGAATTTTCGATGCTTCATATGACTTTCATGGATCATTATGGACCCCCAAGATTACTCATGCCAAGTTTCAAGCCCTGGATCACACTTTTGCTCAGTCAATTGAGCAATTGACCTAAAAATCAGTTGTATTGGGGAAAAGTTAACTATGGCCAATTTATAGTCAAACTTCATAATTTTTTATCTACATCAATATTATAAACTGATATGTATAATTTTATCAAGTTTGGACCATAATTCCTCAAGAAATTTGATCAAATCATCAAAAGGGCAAAATGGTCAAAATTAGGGTTTTGACTGAGGAAGGGAAATTTCTGATTTTTGACCTAACAAATGGTTAATTGGTTTGAAGCATGATTTCAAGAGTTCAATTGCATATTTTTGATCTAATGGCATTACCTAAAACATTTCTCAAGATCTCTTGGATTGACAGTGAATTTTCAGTCAAATGATCAAAAGTCAATTGTACACTGAAAAGTCAAACTTTGAGTTTTTGGTCAAAATCCAATGTCAAAGATCACAATTCATCAAAAAATGTCAAAAAAATGAAACTTATTCATCAAGAAATCAAAAAGTCAAACTTTGCCCAAGTTTTGGTCAGGATTTTGACCTAACTTCATGGCACTTTTTCATATAGTTCCAAGGGGAATTTTCAAAAGTGATTCAAAGAAGGGTTGTAGAGCACATTACAAGTTTCCAAAATGTCCAAGAACTCCTTGAGATCATTCTTGAGCAGGGATAATCGAAGATAGGAAGTTAGGGTTTTCAAACTTGAAATACAAGTCATTTTGTGATGAACAAGAATTCAATTTCAAACCTATGCTGCACAATCTTGCTTTGCAGGCCTCTAAACCTCAAGATCTCTCCATAATCATAAGATTACACTTGCTTTTGAGCTATTATCCACTTGATTCAAGCTTTATCCAAGTAAATTTTCCATTTATGGCACAAAGTAACCATTCCATTCTTGTAAAGAAGCTTTAATCACAAAGTCAATGCATAGAGCTTTGCACTTGTTACTTTTGATCACAAGCAATGTCAAAGGCAAAAGCAACATGTCTAGAGCCTCCCATAAACTCAGGCCATGCTTGTACTATGCCTCGAAACCATATTGTCACTTTTATTCAAAATCAAGTAACATAGCCATAAGTCTATATCTTGTGTTTCTGACCTCCTCAAGTAAACCAACATTTTCCATATAATTATACAAGTGTATTGCAACATAGCACACGATTTGAAAAGCTCCCAAACTCCCCGAAAACTCAGATTACCTAAAACCTCCATCTTTGTGTCATTTCTGATTTTGAACTTCAATCTTCAAAACCACTCGTGCATTTCTTGGCCTTTTAGTTTCAAAAGCTTCCTCATATCAAATATAAACCATCCTTGTCTCTGTTTGCAGACTGTAACATCATCTTCATCAACTTCCATAGCCAAAAATATAGCATTGCGATTGGACTTCTCCAGGCCATTTTAGCCACCCTCAGCTCAAGCCACCATTGCATTAGCTTCCTAGAGGTCTAAGGAAGATAACCTGATCATGACCACTTCCTAAAACAAGCTCAAATCCATTTCACGATTTCCAGTTTTGAGGTATTTTTCTTGAACTTTTATCTTCATATTCAGGCATTATTTGACTTTGATTTGTGAAGATAAAGTGTAGATAACATTGCCACGAAGCTATACATATCAATAGTGTGATACGGTGGGAGAACTGACTTGAGGTTTTGCGTTTGTGTTCGCAAATGTTTCGGTTTAGCAAGAGTCGCCACCGACTTTTTATTTTATCCAAAGGAAAGGTCAAAAAGAACAGGAAAGACCTTTGAGATGTTTTCTTGGGTTCGGGGGGTAGATTATGAAAAGGGAAGGTGCTAGCACCCTTTTCATCCATGGTTATCCATGGTATCTTAGTTACTTGTTTAGATCACTTGCTTTGCTTTTCCAATTGTTTGAAATGGTGCTTTGTGTGGTTTTGAAAGTATTTTGAAAAGAGGCCATCGTTTTGGAAATCTTTGTAATAATTCTTGTTTGAAGAATGTATACAAAGATGTATTTCTTTTGAAAAATGTTTCAATGTTTGAAAGTTTGCTTGGAAAATGTTTTGAAATTGTGTGTGTGTTTTTGAAAATAGCAAGGATGGTTTGCAAATTTATCAAGTAACTAGGAGTTGTCTACCCTACTCAAAGATCTTTCCTACACATTTTTAACCCTTTGACATTGTTGTTTTACCATTGTATTTGGTAAACAACCTTGTATTTGGATGTTAAACAGGACGGGCGTGGGTCATCGTATGACCATGATAGCAATATTACCAAGTATCTTAGCAAGTTTTTTGAGGGTCTAGATCATTTTTATTTAGGCAACCAAGATAGCATCATCGAGGGACTATGATCTTTTGTTTTGCTTTGTTTTGCCAAGATACCTAGCATGCATACCATGGCCATTTTAAGGCAACAAAGTGGATGAAACCCAAGGGGTGCTTGTGTGCAATGTGTTATCATTTTTCATGCATTTTTGTCTTGTATTTAGTCATGCTATTTATTTTGATTTTGGTCTTGTATTTAGTCATGCTATTTATTTTGATTTTGGTCTTTGCATACGAAACCCTAATCTTACTATCATGCATATAATACGATAAATTGCGTAAAAGTAAATCTAAGACTATTATAACAATATTATGGGGAGGGGGGTACAAGTTTGAATAAGGGGATATTTGGACAAAATAAAACCCTAATTTACTATTATAACCCAATTGAATTTATTTGTACAAATAAATAAATAAGCAAATATTAAATATGCAAATAAATGTAAATATGCAAAAAATGTTTTTGTATTTATTTTTATGTATGTAAAAATAAATTTTATTTAAGTCCTAAAAAAGAAAATAAAAAAAGGTTGTTTTTTGAAAGGGTGAAAACCCTAATTTTTTGGTTTTAAAAGAAAATATATTATATTACTTATTTATTCATTTTTTGTTTAAGAAAAGATAATAATAATATATACAAAAATGTTGAAAAATTAAATATTGTATGAAAATATTAATTTGAGTGTATAAATAATAAAAATAAAAAAATATAATATTTTTGTATTATTTACAAGTTTATTTAAGAAAATATAAGTATATTAACCTAATAATTATTTTTTATGCAAAAAATAAAAAAAAATATGAAAAATGCAAAAAAATAAAGAAAATATTTTTATGATTTTTAATGTTTAGAAAAAATAAATAAAAGTCAGAAATGTGGAATATTCAAAAAAAATATGAAAAAAATAAAAGAAATGGGCCAAGGGGGTGCAAATAACAGAATGGGGGTGTCAAAAGTAGGAGGCTCAAGGCGCCTGGCCCAAACACACTTCGTCCCTGTCCTCTGAACGCGCGCGCGCCATGGTTCTGTGCTTGAATCCTGTTCTCTCTAATGCTTGCATGAAATCAAAAATTTACAACATGAAAGTTATAGCATTTTCAATCACGATTCCAACCATATCCATTTTGTAACCTAACTCTCAAAGGACAGAGAGAATTTTGTCATCCCTAATTTCTGACCTAAATTTTCCAGCAAGTTCATCATCCAAATTCTCCTAGCTCAGTTAATATAAATGGAAGCTATACATATGTACAGTTCAAGCAACTTAAATACTACATTTTTGCTTCATAAACCTAAGCCTAAGGATGTCTAAATAAGGAGATAGAAAGTTGGAAATTACCTTGTTCACTCAAGTTCGAATATGGAAATGTAGCAACTTTGAGTGAGGCCTGAAGGACTTTTGAGCTTACTTGATGTTCCCTTGACCTTTCCCAATGCTCAGTTTGTTTTGAAATGGCTTGAATCTCCTTGTAGAACTCAACCTGCAAAGCTTCAAAATGAAAATGGTGAAGTGTGCAAACGAGGTTACAGTTGCAAAGTAAGGGCCTGGACAGTTTAGGTGTGTTGTATTGAATGTGTTTGAAGTGGTTTCAAGCAAAACGCACGAGGCAAATTTGTTTTGGAAGTGGTTCTGCAGAAGATGCCCTGTTTGGGCAAGAACTTGTGATTTTTGTGCTTAAGGGTGTTTGAGATGCTATGAGCTCGTGTTTTTGGCTTGGTATAATGTGCTGAGGTTGTTTGAAAATGTTACAAGACTTGGTTTTTATAGATGCACAAGTTATCTTCACTTTTGCAAGTTGGCTTGTTTTTGAAGAAAAGGTTGAGTTGACAAAGGCCAAGGTTGTACAAGCTAGCTCAAGGTCTGCATAGGGTTGGTGAGCTTTTCCTGAAGTTTTTGGATGTTGTTTGTATCAAGAGATCAGGTCCATGGCTCAAGATAAACAAAATTGCAAAAAGTGTGCTTTATCAAAGTAGCATTGTAACCTTTTTGCCATTTTTGGAATAAATCAATGTATAATGCTCCAAAGCTCAAAATAATGCCTTTGTCCAATGTATTTGCATTTAATTTGTGAGTGTAGAAAGGATTAGAACCTGTAAACCAAGTACAAGCATGATCCAAACTGATTTGCAACTTGTGCCAATGTGAAAAATGCCATGGACAAAAGTGAGAAATGGTCATTTTCTTTCCTTCGATTCTCCCTAACCACAAATGATCTTGGAGAGTTCTTGGACATTTTGCAAATATTGTAACATGCTGTACAATCCATCTTTGAAATGCATTTTGAGATTCCACTTGGAACTATGTGAAAAGTTGCCATGAAGATAGTTCAAAATCCTGCCTAAACTAGGGCAAAATTTCACTAAGTTAAAAGTTTTATGGACCCCTATTCACAAAATCATAACTTGAGATCCAAGCATCTTTTGGGAAAACTTCGTGAATCAAAGTTGTAGATTTGGTGGAGGACTACAACTTTAATGTTGGAAGTTTTCTTTGAATCCAATTGCATCATGGTGAAAAAGTTGGGAAAAAATAAGAAATTTTCATAACTTAGAAAATTTCTAAGTTATGAAAATTTTCCATTTTAAACCCTAATTTCCAAAATTAGATTTCTTGGTGAACAAGTTTCATGTTTTGACACATCTTGATGAAAAATGACCCTTGGCACTTGATTTTGACCAAAAAGTCAAAGTTTGACTTTTCAGTGTACAGTTGATTTTTGATCAGTTGATTGGAAAATTCATCTGTCAATCCAATGCATTTGAGATCTTTTGAACCTTGTGATTAGATCAAGATGATGCCATTGAGTCCTTGAAACCATGCATGAACCCAATTTGCCATTGGCTAGGTGAAAAATCAGAAATGGCCCTTCTGCAGTCAAAACCCTAAAAATGACCATTTCACCCTTTTGGTGATCTGATCAAATTTCTTGAGGAGTTGTGGTCCAAACTTGATCAAATGGTTCATATGAGTCTATAATGTTGATGTGGATAAAAAATTATGAGGTTTGACTGTAAATTGGCCACAATTGACTTTTTCTCCAATACAACTGATTTCTAAGTCAACTGTCCAATTGACTGGGCAACAATTTGATTCAAGGCTTGAAACTTGGTATGAGCAATATTAGAGGTCCAACATGAAGTATGAAAGTCACATGAGGCATTGGAAGTCCAAAAATCCTTGTGCAAACTTAAACCCTAATTTCAGGTCAACAGTGCAAGGAGATGTCTTGAGCTGAGCAAACCCTAATCTGGTCTTGAATCCAAAGAGTCTTGTGAGGAAAATCTTGATAAAATGAGAGGGGAAATTTTGGGGTACAACAGCTGCCCCTGTTCAATCTTCTTGAACCTGAAGAGTTAGATTGGCGAGTTTTGCCGTTCGTGACTCGAAGGTAAAAGATGATTGGACACTAGAGTTCCCGTAAATTTGCACTCGTCAAAGTATAGTTGAGGGAATGGGCTTAAAAGATTCCATTTGGAGAAGTGAGAAAATCTTGTCGGAGATGGGCTTAAAGATGCCATCAAGAATGTTTGCTGAACTGCATGTTGTAAGTCAGAAGAATGAGTATCATAATGGTATCCGTGTCTGGTACGTATCTAAACTGTATCTGGAGACTGAGTCTGTATGAGCAATGGAATGACGTCCGTGTATGGAGTGTATCCGAGTTGTAATTGTATTTGAATTTGAATGAATAACATAATGACTTCCGTGTCTAGAGTGTATCTGTATTGTATCTGAGTTTGAAATATGAATAGGCTACAGAAGGGCATCCGTGTCTGGAGCATCTCTGAGCTGGGGAAAAAGTCAGAATAAGTGACAGAATGGCAACCGTGTCTGGAGCGTATCTGGACTGTATCTGAAGTTGAGATCTGTATGAGTAGCAGAATGACTTCCGTGTCTGGAGTGTATCTGAACTATAACTGGGATCTGAATAAGTGACAAAATGACTTCCATGTCTGGAGTGTATCTGAACTTGAAGTTGATAGTTGAATCTGAATGAGAAATAGAATGGCTTCCGTGTCTGGAGTGTATCTAATTTGTATCTGATTGTTGAAGTCTGAATGAGTGACAGAATGGCAACCGTGTTTGGAGCGTATTCGTACTGTATCTCGACTTGAAATTCTGAATGAGTAATAGAATGACCTCTGTGTCTGGGGTGTATCCATACTGTATCTGAATAAGAGATATGAATGAGTAACAAATTGACTTCCATGTCTGGAGTGTATTTGTACTGTATCTGAAATCTTTGAATATTTGTTAAAGATAGCTGTTAATCTTATCCTGAAAAAGGGTAAAATGTTAGCTGAAACACAAAGTTATGTCGCATGACATGTATGATGCAATAAAATGTGTTTTATCCATGTTTATGATATATGAATGTAATGTATGCGCATGTAAGCTGATTTGTTGTCTTGCTGAGGAAAATAAATCCTGGATGGTTGGGGATAATGAAATCCTTGACTGCTGTCGGGGAAAATAAACCCTTGACCGCTGCTGGAGATTCAAAAATCTTTGATTGCTGAGGATGAGAAATCCTTGCTGACTGCTTGGGGATTAAATATCCTTGACAACTTTTGTGGGGATGTGAGAATCCTTCACGACTTTCCTGGGGATATAGGGATCCTTCAAGTCTTTGGAGTTGGAGGATGATAAACATTCTGCTGGGGGAAGTAATGCCAAGTGTTGCTTGAGAAACCTGCTTGGGGAGTCCCGAGAACTTTGACAACTATGGCTGGGGATTACACAATGGGAATCCTTACTCGGCTGGGGAATAGGGAAAACTCCGGCGATCTCTACCGGGGATCAAACAAAGGAAAACCTTGATCTACTAGAGAATAAGGAAGGCTCTGATGGCTTCTGCGGGGAACTGAGAATGAGAATCTTCATTCCGCTAGGGGAATTTGAATCCTTGGGGACTTCATGCTGAGGAGTCAAGAATGAGAATCTTCGATCTGCATGGGATTGAAAATTCTGACAAATTCATGCTGGGGAGTAAAGAAGGCTATAGCAACTTTATTGGGGAAATGAGAATGAGAATCTTCATTCTGCTAGGGGATGAAAAACTCTGTGGGGAGTAGCTATACTGCTGGGAAGTAAGCTCAGGACTCTGGGGGAACAAAGCTTATTCTTGTTTGGAAAAAGTTCAGGAGTTTGGGTTATATGCCAATCCACTGAGGAGTCAAGAATGAGAATCTTCATTCTGTTGGGGATATCAGGAGTTGGGTTGTATGTCAATCTATTGGGGAATCAAGAATGAGAATCTTCATTCTGTTGGGGATATCAGGAGTTGGGTTGTATGCCAATCTACTGGGGGATTATCCTAGGTTGAGGATAAAACAAAAGTTAACTGTTATCTGGTTGATTCTCAGATTTTAAGACAACTTGCTGGGGAATTTGGGGAAAACTGGATGGTTTCCGCTGGTGATTGGTAGTTGGAATTTTGACTCCGTTGGGGAAGAAGGTTTCATCTTTGCTGAGGATCTGTAGTTCAAAGTTTTGCTCCACTGAGGATTGAGAGTTTGGAGTTTTAACTTTGGTGGGAATTAAGGATTTAAAATTTAGCTCCGCTGGGGATATGTATTTCAAGGTTTTAGCTCCGCTAGGGATCTGGACGATGTACTGCAGGGGAGTTCTCTTGGAATAGCCTAAAGACATTTTCCTATACTTTCAACCTGTCAGTAATTATTCTTTCCCATTTTGTTTATTTGTATACAGTGATTATATTCAAATGCATATGCTCATTAATAAATCGTTAGACGTTTTCAAATAAAACACAAGTGCAAAAAGGAAGAAAAGGCCAATAGTTTTCTGCACTTTGAAGTATCTTTGTATTAACTTTGTGTAAGTATTTTGTACAAAGGAGACAGACATCCTAGTAAGAGAACGTTGTCATAAAAATGAGAAAAATTTATACAAAGAAAGATGGCTATGTGTAAAAATTCCATGGGGTTCCCATTCTGCTATAGCCTTTGTAACTCTGAATATCTTGTCCATTTGTTGCTTCGTCCGAAGATGATTGAATTGACCAGAAGCTCGGAGCTTGTCTGTGAAGAGATTGTCCCTAAAGTGATCCGAAGAGACATAGTCATACGCTTTAATTCCCTAACTTTTGCCTGGATCGCCATTTCGGGTTTTTGATCCACCGGGAAACCCTTTTTTGCCTAGGTGTGTCAACCTAGCGGGTCGTTTATGTGTAGTATCTTTTGACTATGTATGCATTCGCAGGGTGCAGCAGGTCGTCACCGTCCATGGTGGTTAATATCATTGCCCTGCCAGAAAAGATGTTTTTGATCACAAATGGTCCTTCGTAAGTAGGAGTCTGT
This sequence comes from Vicia faba, assembly GCA_948472305.1. Classification (NCBI taxonomy): domain Eukaryota; kingdom Viridiplantae; phylum Streptophyta; class Magnoliopsida; order Fabales; family Fabaceae; genus Vicia; species Vicia faba. The sequence continues at coordinate 228,054 of CATIWC010001242.1, forward strand.
TTGCCCCTGGGATCACTTTGCGGTAAAATGATCTGCTTGATTACAAGGTCCCCGACTTGATACACTTGTCGCCTGACTTTCTTGTTGAAAGCCTTAATCATCCGTTTTTGATACGTCTGACCATGGCAAACAGCAGTAAGTCGCTTTTTGTCAATCAAGTTAAGTTGATCAAGCCGGATCTGAATCCAATCGTCTTCACTTAAACCAGCATCCTTCATGATTCTCAAGGAGGGAATCTGAACCTCGATAGCCAAAACAGCTTCCATGCCGTATACCAAAGAATAGGGTGTTGCCCCAGTTGATGTTCGTGCTGTGGTACGGTACCCGTGGAGAGAAAACGATAACATCTCATGCCAGTCCTTGTAGGTGACTGTCATCTTTTGTATGATCTTCTTGATATTTTTGTTCGCAGCTTCGACAACACCGTTTATCTTTGGCCGATAGGGAGATGAATTATGATGTTGAATCTGGAACTGCTCGCACAAAGCGGTGATCATAGTGTTTTTAAGGTTTGTACCGTTGTCGGTGATGATCCTTTCGGGGATACCGTACCGGCAAATGAGGTTCTACTTGATGAAGCGGGCAACAACATTCTTTGTAACGGATGCGAAGGAAGCTGCTTCGACCCATTTGGTAAAGTAATCAATGGCCACCAGAATGAAACGGTGTCCATTGGATGTTGTAGGCTTGATCTCTCCAATCATGTCGATTCCCCACATTGCGAATGGCCAAGGAGCTGTTAAGACATTAAGAGGAACTGGAGGTATAATTACCTTGTCCACATAGATTTGACATTTGTGACAAGTACGGGAATGTTGATGACAGTTAGCTTCCATGGTAGACCAATAATAGCCTGCCCGTAGAATCTTCTTAACCATCGTATGCCCGCTAGAGTGAGTGCCAAAGGTACCATTATGCAGTTCAGCCATGATCTGTTCAGCTTCAATCTTGTCCACACAACGGAGCAAAATGCAATCATGATTGCGCTTGTATAGGATACCATTGCTCATGAAGAACTTAGCTGAGAACCTCCTCAAAAACTTTTTGTCATTGACTGAAGCTCCTTCAGGATATTCTTGAGCCTCGAGATGCCTTTTGACTTCGTGAAACCAAGGTCGGTGCACTACTTCTTTGGTATTAATTTCATGACAATGTGCAGATTCGTCCATTCGCTCGATGGTGATTTGGGGAGCCTCATTATCCCAGTTAAGTTTAAACATGGATGACATCGTAGCTAGAGCATATGCTAACTGATTCTCTTCTCACGGGAAGTGCTCGAAGGTGATCTGCTCGAAATGAGGTAGCAATGTCAAGACATGTTCTTTGTAAGAGATGAGGTTGGGATGTTTATTGTCCCACTCTCCTTTGATCTGAATGATGACCAAAGCCGAGTCTCCAAACACAACCAAAGATTTGATTCCCAAGTCTATTGCAGCCTTGAGACCAAAGATGCAAGCTTCATACTCGGCCATGTTGTTGGAGCAGTTAAAGCAGAGTCTAGCGGTGAAAGGTGTATGGCAACCTTCTGGAGAGATGAGTATCGCGCCGATACCGTTGCCAAGTGCATTAGAGGCACCATCAAAGTACAGGGTCCATCGGGATCCTTGTTCAGGTACGTCATATGGTCTGAAATCTTCAATGTTGTCCAAGGTCATAATATCTTCATCGGGGAAGTCGAACCTCATGGATTGGTAATCTTCGACAGCTTGATGAGCCAGATGGTCAGCTAGCACACTCCCCTTTATAGCTTTTTGGGTCGTGTACTGGATATCATACTCTGTGAGGATCATCTGCCATCTAGCTATTCTTCCAGACAAAGCAGGATTTTCGAAGATGTACTTGATCGGATACATCTTAGATATCAGTAGAGTGGTATGAGTCAACATATACTGCCTTAGCCGGCGAGCAGCCCATACCAAAGCGCAACAAGTTTTCTCGAGCAGTGAGTATCGGGTCTCACAGTCGGTAAACTTTTTGCTAAGGTAATAAATGGCATGCTCTTTTCAGCCAGACTCGTTATGTTGGCCCAGTACGCACCCCATTGAAATTATTCTAAACGGTCAGATACATGATTAGCGGTCTTCCTTCGACGGGAGGCATCAAGATAGGAGGTTCTAGCAAATACTCCTTGATTTTATCAAAAGCAACTTGACAGTCATCATTCCATTTAACCACCTGATCTTTCTTCAACAACTTGAAGATTGGCTCACAGGTAGATGTTAGGTGAGAAATGAACCTTGCAATGTAGTTTAGGCGTCCCAAGAAACCTTTGACCTCCTTCTCAGTGCGAGGGGCAGGCATTTCTTGTATAGCTTTGACTTTGGCAGGATCAACCTCGATGTCTTTGTTGCTGATAATGAAACCCAAGAGTTTACCGGACCTGACTTCGAAAGTGCACTTGTTAGGGTTCAGTCTGAGCTTGTACTCCTTCAACCTGACAAACAACTTTTGCAAATGGTCGAGGTGTTCTTCTTTTGTCTGTGATCGGGCTATCATGTCATCTACGTAGACCTCTATCTCATGATGTATCATATCATGAAACAAAGCTACCATGGCGCGCTGATAGGTTGCCCCGACATTCTTCAGTCCGAATGGCATCGCTTTATAGAAGAACGTACCCCACTGCGTAACAAAAGTAGTTTTCTCCATGTCTTCAGGTGCCATTTTGATCTGGTTGTAACCTGAAAATCAGTCCATGAAAGAAAATACCTTGTGCTGAGTTGTATTGTCAACCAAGATGTCAATGTGTGGTAGTGGAAAGTCATCTTTAGGGCTGGCCCTGTTTAAGTCTCTGTAATCCACGCACATTCTCACTTTGCCATCCTTCTTAGGCACGGGCACAATGTTAGCAACCCATTGTGGATAGGAAGTAACAACAAGAAATCCAACATTGAACTGCTTCATAACTTCTGCTTTGATCTTTTCAGACATGTCGGGCCTCATGCGGTGGACTTTCTATTTAACTGGTCGACAGTCTTCTCTTATAGGGAGACGGTGAACCACAATGTATGTATCGAGTCCTGGCATGTCTTTGTAAGACCAGGCGAAGATCTCAACATATTCATTCAACAGCTGAACTAGGCGCTCCTTGACACATGGCTCTAGGTTGGCACCCACTCTGACTTCTTTTCTGTCTTCGACAATACCCAAGTTGATTGTCTCTAACAGCTCCTCATGAGGTAGAATAGCCCTTTCTTCCTGTTGTAGAAGTCTAGTTAATTCTCCCGGCACTTCACAGTCTTCATCACCCTCGTATTCGGCATGGTAGACCAGATCTTCAGAGTCACTGAAGGCCATAGCAGAATTGTTACCCATGGAATCCGGAATGGAAGGGTACCTGCATTTGTGAGTGTGGGTGTGTGTAAGGGATAGCCACCTTTAAACAAATAAAATGTAAAAAGAAAGAAAATGAACATAAAAGTTTATATGTGAAAACGTCCATGATTCATTAAAATGGCATATGAAGATGAAAAATCAAACCCTTACAAATGGACCTATATGCCTCGGGTAAGGCATAAGGTTAAAAGTGTACGAATTGTTTGAGAATTATTACAAACCAACAGAAATGTTTGAAAGATAAATTACTGCGGTATGAAAGTAGTCGGAACCAAGTCTTTTGCCTCCCAATTGCTCAGTCCTCCGCCAACAGTAGGGAAAATCCAGTCTTCCAGGTTGCCTTCCTCTTCACTATCCTCCAAAGCATTGACTCCATGATGGGTGATCTTCACCGGTGGTCCCCTAGCCCGGCTGCAGCGTACAGCCTTTTGAGCAGAAGTGGTGAACCCCAAGCCGAATTTATCTGATTTGAAAGGAAAGTCTGGAAGTTGTCCCTAAATTGTGCTTCCTCCTTCTTCAATCACAGCCTTTGCATCTTTGAGGGATGACATCTGAGGCACATGTTTGGTAATCATGGGTACAGAATACATTGTCTTGGTTGCTGCTATTTCAGGAGAAACCTCTTCAAAGTGTTGAAAAGGGGTCTCGATGAATTCACCATCCAATTCTACATAGCGGAAATAATTTAGATGGCTTATCATGTATTCCTCTTTGCCATGAACAATTATGATTTTCCCCTGGACTGGGTACTTGAGCATTTGATGCAGAGAGGAAGTGACGGCTCCAGCATTGTGGATCCAGGGTCTTCCTAACAAGCAAGAATAGGAAGGACGGATGTCCATCACATAGAATGTAGAGTTGAAGGTTTCAGTTCCCACTTCAATCAGGATGTCCACCTCCCCGTGAACCATCCTTTTAGAACCATCAAAGGCTCTGACAATTATATTTTTGGGCTTCAGGGTTAGGCCTTCACAGTCCAATTTGTCCAAGGCTTTCTTCGGCAAGACATTTAAAGACGACCTAGTGTCTACCAGAACGTGTGCTAGAGTAGTCCCTCTGCATTCCACCGAGACATGCAAAGCGTCATTATGTTTTATCCCTTTTGATGTTAAATCAGCATCGGAGAATCCTAGACCATTGTCAGCTGTTAAGCTAGCTACACATTCCTGGAACTAATTTGCGGAGGTTTCCTGTAGCACGTGGGCCGTTTTCAAGAATCTGATAAGAGCTTTAGCATGAGCTTCGGAACAAAGCAACAGGGCCAACATAGAGATCTTTGAGGGGGTTTGCCCCAGTTGCTCCATAACATCATAATCGATTTTCTTGATTATTTTCAAAATATCTTCCATTTCTTTTTGAGAAGTCTCAGGGATGACCAATGGCTGAGCCCTCGTCCTGATGGACGCTTCTTGGATCCCTTTCCCTCTATCATCAGCAGCAGCAGAGGGAACAACCACAGGAGTAACAATTTCTTCAATAATTGGAGTTATCGCAGATATGTTGACCGGCACAGGGGTAACCTTAGGAGCGTTTGAGGGTCCGAAGATTGCCTTTGGAGGGGCAATCTACGGAGAGAAAATTCTTCCACTGCGGGTGATTTTGCTCGTTCCGGCAATGTATCCAATGTTAGAAGTCTCTTCATCAGAACTCTCTTCAGTTGATTCAATTTTCTTAATACTGTGGTAGTAGATTTCTCCACCATAGTTCCACGGTATTGATTTGTCGGACTTGTACGGGATGGGCCCTGGCATGGTTATCTTCAAAGGTTCAATCTTCGAATCAGATGTAATCTTAACAGGTCTTTTGGAGACCTTGGAAAGATTGGCGGATATGGTAATTATTGAAACATTATTGACAGGAGTCGGTGTAACAGGAGTCTTTTCAAAAAGGATTTCTTGGTTATCCATTAGGCGCTGGATGCCTAACTTCAACAACGGAGAGTCGTTTGGTAAGGATGAACAAAGGCATCAATATTCTTCATAACCTGGGAAAATCCCAGCCTTCAGCAAATTCAACTTGATTATCGGTAGCGGAGTTATCAAATCATCAACAGTAGCAACAAAAAGATCTTCTTCAATAGCATGGGAATTATGGCCATGCCTTGGCATTGGAGCAGAGATCACATTCGGCTTTTCAGGGGCATCGAATTCCACTTCTTTAGCATCTATCAAATTCTGGATCTTATTCTTGAGGGCCCAACAATTGTTGGTGTCGTGCCCTATACTCCCTGAATGATAAGCACACTTGGTGTTCGAATGGTAATATGGAGAAGTTGTATTCGGATTCTTCGGGGCCTCTTTCAGACTGGAAAGGTTTAACTTCAAGAGATGGGGAAGAACCTGAGCAAGGGTCATGTTTATCTGGGTGAATTGCCGTACATGCCTTTCCACCCTTGCTTGGTTGGTTCTCGGTTGATTGTTTCTAGGATGATCAGCTGCAGACTTCTGAATCATTACGGCCCCAACCGCTGGCCGGCGCACGACTCTTCCTTGACCTCTTTGGGAGTAGACATCTGAGACTTCTTTCTTTGCTGGAAAAGGCTTTTTGATGACAGCGGAAGCAGATGCATCTTTTTGAATTTTACCACTCTTAATTCCGGCTTCAACTCTCTCACCAATTATAATCAACTCGGTGAACCCCGCAGAAGAGCTTCCTATCAGGTGATTAAAGAAAGGCCCTGACAGAGTCCCCAATAACATATCTACTAGCTCTCTCTCAGATAGAGGTGGTTGTACTCGTCCCGCCAAGTCTCTCCATTTCTGGCATACTCTTTAAAGCCTTCATTTAAGACCATGCCCATACTCTGTAATTGAGTACGAGTTAGTGCTAAGTCCGTATTATATTGATACTGCTTGAAGAAAGCAGTAGCCAAATCCTCCCAAATATGCACGTCAAACCTCTCTAGCTGGTAGAACCAATCTAACTGTGTCCCCGACAAACTGTCCTAGAAGAAATGGACGCACAGGTCTTTGTCAGAAGAATGTGGTTGAATTTTCCTGACATAAGATCGTAGGTGCATCTTTGGGCAAGACAACCCATTGTACTTAGCAAACAGAGGCACTTTGAATTTAGGAGGGATTACAATTCCAGATACCAACCCTAACTCTTCAAAGTCCAGCCCAGGCACTCTCTGAATCTCCATAGCCGCCAGACGTTCTTCCAAATTTTTGTCTTTCTCATTTGCAGGAGGATACTGTTGTTCTGAATAGTCTTCATCTTCCTCTTCTTCAGCTTCAGAATCAGAAGGCACTGCAGCTCCTTTACGCTTTCCTTCACCCTCTTCAGATGTTGATGGGAAATCTAGAACCCTTCTGGCTTGACCTTCAAATCTTCTGCCCACAGTAGCCACACCAACTATCTTCTTCTTCTTTTTCTCCTTTTCCTTCTCTAACAGAGCTTTGAGCTCCTCCTGACCCTTAGCCAAGGTCATGAGTAGCTGCAGGAATTGTGAATTATGCGCTTGTAAATCTTTGACCATTTGTTCAATATTCATCTGGCTGAAATAAACAGCAGAGAGATGAGGAAACTTGGTGTGAAGACCTGTTTATGCATATGATGAATGATATGTATTCATGTAATGCATTCAAGGATTCATAAATTCAAATTTGTTTTAAACAAAAAAAGAAACACACGTCATATTAATAAGATATAATTTGTTAGTACATCAATTCCCCATGGGCAAAATAATACAAAATTCTAAGGTAAAAAGGCGTTGCGCATCCTTTTTGGTGCAATGTAGGTGTTGAGAGTCCGCTCTTCGTGAAGTTTATGAGTAAGTTCTAAAACCTTCTTCTCACTGGCGTAGAATTGGGCTTCAAAAGTATCGCGCTCTCCCTTGAGCTGTATCCAACTCCTTTGTAAATCTTCAAGTGATGTCGGCATGTCAGGATGTAGGAGGGTGTATGGAACCTCTCCTTCGTTAACAGGCTCTTTAATCACAGGGATAATGTAGGGGTAAGGCATCATAAGGCTTTGGGCGCGGGTTCGTACCCACTTGAGGTAAGGCTCAAGGGGGATGGAATTCTTGTGTCCCAAGGTCTTACTATCTACCTTGTTGGGCATCCTCCAAGCTCGGATGAACCTTTGTCGAAGTCCTTTTTCGTCGTTGTCGAAGTCAAAAACCAAGTCTGGAATCAGCATGTCATGTGGGCCATTCCTTCGGGCATACCCAAACTGTCTCACAGCCAAGCAGGGGTTGTAGGTAATGCCTCCCCTAATGCCAAGTAGAGGGACATTAGGGAATTCCCCACAACGGTCGATGATGATAACATTTTCTCTGGATCGAGAACACCAATGAACATCTGAATGTGTAAGAGTCATCAATCGTTGTGACCACCTCAAACTTTGCTCATTCTTCAAGGTTGATTGGGGAAGGTGAGAAATAAACCACCTTGCTAGAAGAGGAGTACAACACATGATAAAACCTCTTTTCCTCATTGTTCGAGTGTGAAAAGAGTGTAAGATGTCCCCAAGTAAGGTAGGCATAGGATTCCGAGACATGAAAATCTTGACAACATTCACATCTATAAGCTGGTCAGGGTTTGGGAACAAGACCAACCCATAGATGAGAAGAGCTACAATCTCCTCAAAATCTTGTAGTTCTAGAGAATTCCAGCATTCTTGAGCTTTCTCAAACAGGAACTTTACCAAGAAACCCTTGACACCACTTCTGGTTTCCCAATGACTTGTGACATCTGATGGTTGCAAGTGCAAGGCTTGAGCAACATCTTCAAGCTTTGGATATTTTTCCGTACCGTTGAAAGGTAGTTGATGGAGAATAGGAATCCTCAGGAGTTGAGAAAATTCCTCCAAAGTAGGCACTAGTTGGTAGTCAGGAAATGTGAAGCAGTGGTGTAGGGGGTCAAAGAACTGGAAGTGAACTTTCACCATGTCTTCCTCTGTACTGGAGTTGACCAAGTTGAGAAGTCGACCATGTCTTTCAGTGAATGGATAATACTCTTGAATCTTGTAAGTAAGCTCTTTGAGTTGAGGAGGAATTCTCACAAGGTTGACCTGGATGGTTTTCCTGCGGAGTGAATCCATAACCTACAAAACAGGAACAAAGATGAAGATCCAAAATCCTTGAAATAGTTAGTGGATGCAAATGATGCTTCATGATGTTCATGATGTTATGCACAAGTATATATGTACAAGAAAATCACACAAGTTCCTAGTTTCAGGCTTGCATGGGGTTTCATAGGTAAGTACCCTCTTGAAGTTTAGTTGGCTCAACCTGTCCTAGAAATAGTAACTGGGTTCTAAGGAGCTCAATGTCACTAGATTATTTTCTGTGTTCATTGTTTCAGTTTAGCCACTTTACTGGCGACCTAAATATTCCAAGAAAACAACCCTCAATGAGTGTAGTATCGAGTATCTACCAACTTCAGACTGCACCAAAGCCGGTCATCTCACTACATCCTAAAAGGCCAAGATGGTCAAGTAAAGGTTCTAAAAGTCCATTAGTGCTTCATGACATCACTCAGCGGCCCCGTATTCTCTTTGATTGACTCAAAGGCTACCGGTACCCACAAATATGTCGCACTAATATAGCTATTGCTTAGACCATGTCGGTATACCCCGCACAGTTTCCACAACGTATTGCTATTTACCTATGAATGTTTCCCAAATCCGGGTAGAGGATTCAAAGCCAAACAATAGAACCAAAGTGTAAAGCATACAAGTCAAGCAAGATAAGCATGTAAAGGTGATCTAAACCCTAAGGTAACCCCACTTTTAGATTTATCCCCAACAGAGTCGCCAGTTCTGTGATACGGTGGGAGAACTGACTTGAGGTTTTGCGTTTGTGTTCGAAAATGTTTCGGTTTAGCAAGAGTCTCCACCGACTTTTTATTTTATCCAAAGAAAAGGTCAAAAAGCACAGGAAAGACCTTTGAGATGTTTTCTTGGGTTCGGGGGGTAGATTATGAAAAGGGAAGGTTCTAGCACCCTTTTCATCCATGGTTATCCATGGGCTCTTAGTTACTTGTTTAGATCACTTGCTTTGTTTTTCCAATTGTTTGAAATGGTGCTTTGTGTGGTTTTGAAAGTATTTTGAAAAGAGGCCATCGTTTTGGTAATCTTTGTAATGATTCTTGTTTGAAGAATGTATACAAAGATGTATTTCTTTTGAAAAATGTTTCAATGTTTGAAAGTTTGCTTGGAAAATGTTTTGAAATTGTGTGTGTGTTTTTGAAAATAGCAAGGATGGTTTGAAAATTGATCAAGTAACTAGGAGTTGTCTACCCTACTCAAAGATCTTTCCTACACATTTTTAACCCTTTGACATTGTTGTTTTACCATTGTATTTGGTAAACAACCTTGTATTTGGATGTTAAACGGGACGGGCGTGGGTCATCGTATGACCATGATAGCAATATTGCCAAGTATCTTAGCAAGTTTTTTGAGGGTCTAGATCATTTTTGTTTAGGCAACCAAGATAGCGTCATCGAGGGACTATGATCTTTTGTTTTGCTTTGTTTTGCCAAGATACCTAGCATGCATACCATGGCCATTTTAAGGCAACAAAGTGGATGAAACCATAGGGGTGCTTGTGTGTGATGTGTTGTCATTTTTCATGCATTTTAGTCTTGTATTTAGTCATGCTATTTGTTTTGATTTTGGTCTTTGCATACAAAACCCTAATCTTACTATCATGCATATAATATGATAAATTGCATAAAAGTAAATCTAAGACTATTACAACAATATTATGGGGAGGGGGTACAAGTTTGAATAAGGGGATATTTGCACAAAATAAAACCCTAATTTACTATTACAACCCAATTGAACTTATATGTACAAATAAATAAATAAGCAAATATTAAATATGCAAATAAATGTAAAGATGCAAAAAATGTTTTTGTATTTATTTTTATGCATGTAAAAATAAATTTTATTTAAGTCCTAAAAAAGAAAATAAAAAAAGATTATTTTTTGAAAGGGTGAAAACCCTAATTTTTTGGTTTTAAAAGAAAATATATAATATTACTTATTTATTCATTTTTTGTTTAAGAAAAGATAATAATAATATATACAAAAATGTTGAAAAATTAAATATTGTATGAAAATATTAATTTGAGTGTATAAATAATAAAAATAAAAATATATAATATTTTTGTATTATTTACAAGTTTATTTAAGAAAATATAAGTATATTAACCTAATAATTATTTTTTATGCAAAAAATAAAAATAAAAAATATGAAAAATGCAAAAAAATAAAGAAAATATTTTTATGATTTTTAATGTTTACAAAAAATAAATAAAAGTCAGAGATGTGGAATATTAAAAAAAATATGAAAAAATAAAAGAAATGGGCCAAGGGGGTGCAAATAACAAAATGGGGGGTGTCAAAAGTAGGAGGCCTAAGGCGCCTGGCCCAAACACACTTCGTCCTTGTCCTCTGAACGCGCACGCGCCATGGTTCTGTGCTTGAATCATGTTCTCTCTATTGCTTGCATGAAATCAAAAATTTACAACATGAAAGTTATAGCATTTTCAATCACGATTCAAACCATATCCATTTTGTGACCTAAGTCTCAAAGGACAGAGAGAATTTTGTCATCCCTAATTTCTGACCTAAAATTTCCAGCAAGTTCATCATCCAAATTCTCCTAGCTCAGTTAATATAAATGGAAGTTATACATATGTACATTTCAAGCAACTTAAATACTACATTTTTGCTTCACAAACCTAAGCCTAAGGATGTCTAAATAAGGAGATAGAAAGTTGGAAATTACATTGTTCAGTCAAGTTCGAATATGGCAATGTAGCAACTTTGAGTGAGGCCTGAAGGACTTTTGAGCTTGCTTGATGTTCCCTTGACCTTTCCCAATGCTCAGTTTGTTTTGAAATGGCTTGAATCTCCTTGTAGAACTCAACCTGCAAAGCTTCAAAATGAAAATGGTGAAGTGTGAAAATAAGGTTACAGTTGCAAAGTAAGGGCCTGGACAGTTTAGATGTGTTGTATTGAATGTGTTTGAAGTGGTTTCAAGCAAAACGCACGAGGCAAATTTGTTTTGGAAGTGGTTCTGCAGAAGATGCCCTGTTTGGGAAAGAACTTGTGATTTTTCTGCTTAAGGGTGTTTGAGATGCTATGAGCTCATGTTTTTGGCTTGGTATAATGTGCTGAGGTTGTTTGAAAATGTTACAAGACTTGGTTTTTACAGATGCACAAGTTATCTTCACTTTTGCAAGTTGGCTTGTTTTTGAAGAAAAGGTTGAGTTGACAAAGGCCAAGGTTGTACAAGCTATCTCAAGGTCTGCATAGGGTTGGTGATCTTTTCCTGAAGTTTGTGGATGTTGTTTGTATCAAGAGATCAGGTCCATGGCTCAAGATAAACAAAATTGCAAAAAGTGTGCTTTATCAAAGTAGCATTATAACCTTTTTGTCATTTTTGGAATAAATCAATGTATAATGCTCCAAAGCTCAGAATAATGCCTTTGTACAATGTATTTGCATATAATTTATCAGTGTAGAAAGGATTAGAACCTGTAAAACAAGTACAAGCATGATCCAAACTGATTTGCAACTTGTGCCAATGTGAAAAATGCCATGGACAAAAGTGAGAAATAGCCATTTTCTTTCCTTCGATTCTCCCTAACCAAAAATGATCTTCGAGATTTCTTGGACATTTTGGAAAGAATGTAACATGCTCTACAATCCATATTTGAAATGAATTTTGAGATTCCACATGGAACTATGTGAAAAGTTGCCATGAAGATAGGTCAAAATCCAGCCTAAACTAGGGCAAAATTTCACTAAGTTAAAAGTTTTATGGACCCCTATTCACAAAATCATAACTTGAGATCCAAGTATCTTTTGGGAAAACTTTGTGAATCAAAATTGTAGAGTTTGTGGAGGACTACAACTTTCGTGTTGGAAGTTTTCTTTGAATCCAATTTCATCATGGTGAAAAAGTTGGGGAAAAAATAAGAAATTTTCATAACTTAGAAATTTTCTAAGTTATGAAAATTTTCCATTTTAAACCCTAATTTCCAAAATTAGGTTTCTTGGTGAACAAGTTTCATTTTTTGACACATCTTTATGAAAAATGACCCTTGGCACTTGATTTTGACCAAAAAGTCAAAGTTTGACTTTTCAGTGTACAGTTGATTTTTGATCAATTGACTGGAAAATTCATCTGTCAGTCCAATGCATTTGATATCTTTTGAACCTTGTGATTAGGTCAAGATGATTCCATTGAGTCCTTGAAACCATGATTGAACCCAATTTGCCATTGGCTAGGTGAAAAATCAGAAATTGCCCTTCTGCAGTCAAAACCCTAAAAATGATCATTTCACCCTTTTGATGATCTGATCAAATTTCTTGAGGAGTTATGGTCCAAACTTGATGAAATGGTTCATATGAGTCTATAATGTTGATTTGTATCATAAATTATGAGGTTTGACTGTAAATTGGCCACAATTGACTTTTTCCCCAATACAACTGATTTCTAGGTCAACTGTCCAATTGACTGGGCAAAAATTTGATTCAAGGCTTGAAACTTGGTATGAGAAATCTTAGAGGTCCAACATGAAGTATGAAAGTCACATGAGGCATTGGAAGTCCAAAAATCCTTGTGCAAACTCAAACCCTAATTTCAGGTCAACACTGCAAGGAGATATCTTGAGCTGAGCAAACCCTAATCTGGTCTTGAATCTAAAGAGTCTTGTGAGGAAAATCTTGATAAAATGAGAGGGAAAATTTTGGAGTACAACACATAGTTTGCATTTATATGGCCTGAGCTTAGAGAATTTTAGAGTTGAAGTTTTCTGAAATTTTTAGGTTTTGAATTAGGGCCAGAAAAATTCTCTTTCATCTTTGACTGTTAGCTTAAGTTATTTATATGGTTGGATTCGTGGGAAGAAATGCCACAACTTTTATGTTTGAACTTTTCATTTTTGTTGAGAGATGAAGATGATACAAGTCCTTTGGCTGGAGGTTGAAGATGAAGTGTAATCAGGGCGCATTTTGTATTATACATTTATTGCTTCAGTTATATTAACGGATGTACAGCAACCCCAGTGGTAAGGCAGCACACTGGTAACCTCAAGGTCACGGGTTCAAGATCCAGCGCTGCCTTTTGCTTTTTTTCTTTTCACATTTTCATTTTTTTTGTTTGTTTGCAGCGTTGGGCTCCCCTTGGCTAGGCCTAATCATTTTTTCTCATATTACTCCTTGTGTTACTGATCCACCCCCTGGCTTTTCTTTACATTTTTTTTAATTTTATTTTCCTTTATTATTATTATTATTATTATTATTATTATTAATATTATTATTACTATTATAATTTTCATAAACCATAAAAATCCAAATTTATTTTTTTATTTTTTATTATTTGTACTTATATATTTTATTTTCTCCATAAAACAAAAGACTACAAAATATTTTCTTAAAGACAAATTAATTTCTTTTTCCTTAAATAAATTCTTAGACTTAGGATAAATTAATATATTATTTTATTTTTTTAGATAAAATTAATTTAGAACTTAGGTTATTTTAATTAATTAATCTTCATTTTATTTTCATTAATTTAAAACCTTTGCATAAAAAACCCTAAAAAAATCCATTTCAAATTAATTTCTTTTCTTAATTAGTTTAAGTTAATCTTATTTATTTTAATTAATCATTTTATTTAATTAGGTCAAGACAAAAAACCCTTTCATAAAAACAACAAAAATCATTTTTTTCTCCATTTATATTCTTGCATCTTTATTTTCAACTTTGTACAATATTCAATATGGTTGTAATAGATAATTAGGTTTAATTTTCTTGTAATCCCCATTTGTAAATTTGTACACCCCCCTTCCCTAATGATGTAATAGCGTAGTAATTTTACTTTTCGCAATTTATCGCTTTATATAAATGCTAGTAATTAGGGTTTGTATGGAAAGACTAAAATCAATCAATTAGCAAACCCTAATCAAAGACAAATCAAGCATGAAAAATCAATACATTTGCACACAAGCACCCCTAGGGTAAAACCCATTTGGTTGCCTTACAAAAAATGGCCATATTATGCATGTGAGGTATCTTAGCAAAACAAGCAAAAATACAAGATCATAGTCCCTCGATACGCTATCTATGTTGCCTTTTCAAAATGATCTTAGTCCCTAAAGAAAGATGCTAAGATACCTTGCAACATTTCTAATCATGGTTAAACGATGGCTCACGCCCGTCCCGTTCACATCCAAAGATAGGGTTACTTACCAAATCAATGGTAAGATAACAATGTCAAAGGAAAAAGGAAATGAACATGAAATACTTTTGAGTAGGTAGAATGTTCCTAGTTACTTGCTCACTTTCAAAACAAAACATCCTTGCTATTTTAAAAAACAAACACCAACATTTTCAAAAACATCTTTCAAACTTGAAACCATTTTCAAAAGATCAACACTTTGTATACATTCTTATGAACGGGAATCATTATAAAGTTTGCCTAAACGATGGCGCATTTTCAAAATACTTTCAAAAAAACCACACAAAGCACAATTTCAAACAAAAGAAAGTGATTTAGCAAGTAACTAAGAGCCCATGGAAAACTATGGATGAAAAGGGTGCTAATACCTTCCCTTTTCATAATCTACCCCCCGAACTCAAGAAAAAATCTCAAAGGTCTTTCTTGTGCTTTTTTTACCTTTCCTTTTGGATAAAAGAAAATTCGGTGGCGACTCTTGCTAACCGCAACATTTGCGATAAAACGTAAAACACCAAGTCAGTTCTCCCACCGTATCACAACTACTATCTGGTCGGATTCCAGGTTTCAAAGTAAATTTCTGAGGTGGATGAAGTTAATTGTTATATGGTCGAGATCCAGGATTTGCAATAATTTACTTTAAAGGATGAAGTTAAACTGATATCTGGTCGGGTCCAGGCTTCACAGTAACTTGCTTGAAAGGATGAAGTTAAACAGATATCTGGTTGAATCCACGCTTCACAGTAACTTGCTTGAAAGGATGAAGTTGAACTAATATTTGGTCGGATCCAGGATTCACAGTAACTTGCTTGAAAGGATGAAGTTGAACTGATATCTGGTCGGATCCAGGCATCACAATAACTTGCTTGAAAGGATGAAGTTGAACTGATATCTGGTCGGGTCCAGGCTTCACAGTAACTTGCTTGAAAGGATGAAGTTGAACTGATATATGGTCGGATCCAGGCTTCACAGTAACTTGCTTGAAAGGATGAAGTTGAACTGATACCTGGTCGGGTCCAGGCTTCACAGTAACTTACTTGAAAGGATGAAGTTGAACTGATATCTGGTCGGGTCCAGGCTTCACAGTAACTTGTTGGGGGTAGAGGAAAACTCTACTGGGAAAATAAGTTAAACCATTGTCTGGTTGAATTCCAGGCTTAACAATATCTCGAGAAGTTAAACTATTATCTGGTCGGGTCCAGGCTTCTCAATAACTGAAAATTGTTTGAATAGAAATGATTCCGTTGGGGAGTGTATTGTTTTGTTGGAGAATAAACCCTATTGAAGAGAATATTTGATGATCTGATGGCAAGGTGAATTCTTTAGGAATAACTCCATAAGGCTTCTTCTTTTAAGACCAAACTAAGTTGGGGAGAGGGTTGTCTATAGATTGAAAACTCTGACCGAGGGTTGCATAAATCCAGCTTTGTAGGCAACTCTGTTGGGGCAAAGGTTTGTTGTAGCCGGCTCTGCGGGGATAATGCTAATGAGATAACTCTATGGGGATATCTCAACTGCATTAATGAGATGCTCGTTGTTGTTTGGCAACACATATTTTCTAAATAGTTTAATCATGCCATATGCATATGTTCATTCAATTTTAGTCATTGGACATCTTTGCACTTAAAACGAAAACAAAAAGTTTGCACTTCAAAGTATATTTGTATTGATGTTTTGTCCATGAATAGGCATTTTTGTACAAAGAGACAGAGATCCTAGTAAGAGGAAATCGTCAAAATTAAAATAAAAAATAACAGCCATGTGGAAATGATCTCATTGTATTCCAACTCTACTATTTCCCCAATGTCTTCGAACGTCCCTTGCCATTGAAAGAAGTTGATTGGATTGATCTTGGACCTTTGAACCCGGGCCTTGGTAATAAAGTCGACTGTGGTGATTCCACGAGACATAGTCATACGCTTTCAATTCTTAACGTTTTCCTGGACCGCCCTTTCGGGTTTTCAGCCCACCAGGATACCCATTTTTGCCCAAGTCGCCCTTTCGGGTTTTCGACTTGCTGGGTGTACAATCTTTTGCATATATCCCTAATTTTTGCCCAAACCTTTGGTTCGCCGGGATGCCCTTATCTTGCCTAGGTGTGTCAACCTAGCGGATCTCTTATGCGTAGTATTTTTTAACTATGTCCGCGTTCACAGGGTGTGGGAAATCTTCACCGTCCATAGTAGTCAGCATCATGGCTCCACCAGAGAAAACTTTCTTGACAATAAATGGCCCTTCGTACGTAGGAGCCCATTTTCCCCTGGGGTCCCCTTGTGGAAGAATGGTGTGATTTATTACCAAGTCACCAGCTTAATATACTCGAGCTCTGATCTTTTTGTTGAAAGCATTAATCATACATTTCTGGTATATCTGACCATGACAAACAGCAGCCAGTCGCTTTTCATCGATCAAGTTCAACTGATCCAATCTTGTCTAAATCCATTCGTCTTCTCCTAGGCTTGCTTCAGTCATAATCCTTAGTGAGGGAATCATAACTTCCACTAGAAGGACAACTTCCATGTCATAGACCAAAGAAAAGGTAGTTTCCCCATTCGATGTCCGAGCTGAAGTACGGTAGCCATGAAGAGCAAACGGTAACATCTCAGGCCAGTATTTGTAGGTTACTACCATCTTTTTCACAATCTTCTTAATGTTTTTGTTGGCTTCTTCCACTACGCCATTCATTGTAGGTCTATAAGGGGAAGAATTATGATGCTTGATTTTGAACTGAGTGCAAAGTTATGTAATCATAACATTGTTGAGATTGGTTCCATTGCCAGTGATGATCCTTTCGGGGATACCATAGCGACAGATGAGGTTATGCTTGATGAATCAGGCTACAATGTTCTTTGTGATTGAGGCAAATGAGGAAGCTTCGACCCATTTGGTAAAATAATCGATAGCGACAAGAATGAAGCAATGTCCAATGGAAGCAATAGGTTTAATCTCTCCAATCATGTCAATTCCCCCATATTACAAATGGCCACAGAGCAATCATGACATTTAGAGGAATATGAGGCACATGGACCTTGTCAGCATAGATTTGGCACTTGTGGAAAGTCCTTGAGTGATGATGGAAATCAGTTTCCATTGTTGACCAATAGTAACCAACTCTTAGGATTTTTTTGGCCATAGTATGTCCACTAGAGTTAGTCCCAAAGAGACCATCATGCATTTCTTCCATAATTTTATCTGCCTCCTTCTTGTCCATACATCGGAGTAGAGTAGAATCATGGTTGCATTTGTACAGGGTTCCATTGCTTAGAAAGAATTTGGCTGAGAATCTTCGTAAGAATTTTTTATCATTGATGGGAGTTCCTTTGGGATACTCTTGCGCTTCAAGGTATCTCTTCACCTCATGATACCATGGATTTTCTGTTTCAGTGTCAAGCTCATAGCAGTGCGCGGGTTCGTCAAATCTCTCAATTGTAATCATAAGAACTTCGTTGTCCCATTTGACCTTGAACATAGAATACATTGTGGCCAAAGCATCAGCTAACTGATTTTCTTCTCTAGGGAAAAGGTGATTTCTTCTAAGTAGGGAATCAGAGATAGCACAATCTCCTTGTAAGGAATAATATTAGGATTCTTAGTCCCAATCTCTCTTTACTTGGCTAATCACTAGAGCGGAATCTCCGAACACATTCAAGTTCTTGATCCTTAAATCAATAGCATCCTTCAGACCCAAAATGCATGCCTCATATCCCACCATGTTATTTGTACAATCGAAGCACAGTCTAGCAGTGAAAGGGGTATGGCAACCCTCAGGAGAAACTATCACAGCACCAATTCTATTACCCAAAGCGTTGGAAGCCCCATCGAAAACCATAGTCCATCCGGATCCTTGTTCAGGTCCGTCATACGGTCCAGGTTTTGCACAGTCGGTCACTAACATGATATTCTCATCTGAGAAGTCAAAGTTCATAGATTGATAATCATCAACAACTTGATGGGCCAAATGATCTGCCAATACACTTCCTTTGATGGCCTTTTGTGTTATATATTGAATATCGTACTCAGTCAAAATCATTTGCCATCTAGCTATCTGTTCGGAAAGAGCAGGTTTCTCAAAGATGTACTTGATAGGGTCCATTTTAGAAATCAATAGAGTGGTATGAATCAACATATACTGTCTTAGCCGATGAGCAGCCCATGCCAGAGCGCAGCAAGTTTTCTCGAGCAGTCAATATCTGGTTTCACAGTCGGTAAACTTTTTGCTCAGGTAGTAAATTGCATGCTCTTTTCGGCCAGACTCGTCATGTTGGCCCAACACACACCCCATAGAATTCTCTAGCACAGTCAAGTACATGATCAAGGGTCTTCCTTCAACTGGAGGCATGAGGATAGGAGGTTCTTGCAGATATTCCTTGATTTTGTCGAAGGCAACTTGGGATTCAACATTCCGTCTGACTACTTGATCTTTCTTCAAGAGTTTGAAGATTGGCTCACAAGTAGCAGTTAAGTGAGATATGAAGCGGGCGATGTAGTTAAGACGACCCAAGAACCCTCTAACCTCCTTTTCTGAATGGGGAATTGGAATTTCTTGAATGTCTTTTACCTTTGCAGGATCAACTTTGATCCCTTTACCACTGACAACAAAACCTAGAAGTTTTCCAGATCTTACTCCGAATGTGCACTGATTAGGGTTCAACCTCAACTTGTACTTTTTCAACCTCTCGAATAGCTTGTATAAGTGGTTGAGATGTTCTTCTTTAGTTTGTGACCTTGCAATCATATCATCCACATATACCTCTATTTCATGATGGATCATATCATGAAACAAAGTTACCATATCCCTTTGATATGTTGCCCCTGCATTCTTCAATCTGAATGGCATGACCTTGTAACAAAAGGTTCCCCATTGCGTAACAAAGGTGGTGTTCTCCATGTCTTCGGGAGCCATCTTAATTTGATTATAGTCGGAGAAACCATCCATGAAAGAGAAGACTTTATGTTGAGCGGTGTTATCGACCAAGACATCAATATGAGGTAGAGGGAAGTCATCCTTGGTGTGATACAGTGAGAACTGACTTGAGGTGTTTGCGTTTGTGTTTGCAAATGTTGCGGTTTAGCAAGAGTCGCCACCGACTTTTCTTTTATCCAATAAGGAAAGGTGAAAAAGCACCGGAAAGACCTTTAGAGATGTTTTCTTGAGTTCGGGGGGTAGATTATGAAAAGGGTAGGTATTAGCACCCTTTCCATCCATGGTTTTCCATGGGCTCTTAGTTACTCGCTAGATCACTTGCTTTTGTTTGAATGTGCTTGTGGCATATGGTTTTTTGAAAGTATTTTGAAAATGTAAATTTGTAATGATTCTCGTTTCTATAAGAATGTATACAAAGTGTTTATTTCAAAAATAGTTCAAAGATGTGTTTGTGAGATGTGTTTTTGAAAGTGATTTTGAAAAGGGTTTCCTTTGTAATGGCTCTCGTCTCTATAAGAGCACGTACAAAGTGTTGTCTTTTGAAAATGTTTCAAAGTGAGAGTGTTGGTGTATAAAGTGTTTTTGTTGTGAGCAAGCGAGTAACTGAGAGCGAACCTACCTACTCAAAAGGTCTTTAAATGTGCTTTTCCTCCTCCTTTAGATGTTGCTATCTTACCATTGATTTGGTAAGAAGCCCTATCATTGGATATGAAGGGATGGGCGTTGGGTCAACGTATGACCATGATAGCAATGTTGTGAGATGACTTAGCACTTTTTATTTAGGGAGTGCGATCATTTTGAAAGGAAACTTTGATAGGGTCATCGATGGACTATGATCTTGTATTTTTGATTAGTGCTAAGATATCCCACATGCATAACATGACCATTTTTGTAAAGCAACAAGTGGAATTACCCTAAGGGTGCATGTGTGCAAGTGTGTTTGATTGCATGCATTTGTATTTGATTTTTGGTGGTCTACTTGTTGGTTTTATCTTTCCATGCACGCCTAATTACTAGTATTTATATTTGGAAGCGATAAATTGCATAAATGTACAGTCCTATACTACTACAATATTTAGGGGATAGGGGTACATATGTATGAATGAGGATTGCAAGTAAAAATAAGTCCTAAATTACTATTACAACCATATTGAAATGCATAAGAATGTACAAGAAAATGTGAAAACGAACTTGTTTTGTTTTAAGAAAATATTTTTGATCTTTTGTTTTAAGAAACCAAAATAAAGTGTGAAGGAAATATTTTTGATGTTTGTTGATTAATGGAATGGAGAGTGATATAAAAATAATAAATAAAATAAAAAAGAAAAAAAGAATCAGCGTGTTGCTGATAAAAATGAAGTCAGAGGTTCTGACCCTGGAACGCTGCAAAACAGAAACCTGTTAGTGAAAATGTATAAGGTCAGAAGCTCTGTACCCACTGGGAACACAGTAATTTTAAGAAGTTCTGACACCACTGGCAACAAAAAAAATCTTCAGAAGTTCTGATACCACTGGCAACAAAACATACTTCAGAAGTTCTGAGACCACTGGCAGAACTTGGTCTCTCTCTCTCTAAGCTAGTCAGAACATCTATAATTTGGTTATTTCTCCACAAAACAGAAGACATGCATAGAATAATTATAGCAAGTGTCATAGCGTTTCAGAAGATAAGAAATATTAGAACTATAAATCAGAGGTAAGCATGCATTTGCTAATCCTAACTCTGAGTTCTAGTCTCTCCAAGAAGTTCTGAACTGATTCATCCTCTACTTAAACATGAAGGTGCATGAAATCTCAGAATATATACAACATCAGAAACATGATATCTACATTGTATTTTTGAGCATGTAAATCTGGTAATGCTTAAGTAATGTGGTGAGGGTCAGCAGAAACTTACCTTGCAGCTGAAAGAAGTTCTGTGAACCGGAGTTAACCTTAACTCTGATGATGCTCTGAATGATTTCTTCATGTATTCAGTAAGCTGGAAGTTTTCAACTTCTAGGGATGGTAAGGAGGTGATGTTCTAATTTCTTTGAATGGACGGATAGATAGTGTATAGCAATATGAACACAGAAGTTTAGACAGTTTCCAACGTGTGGATCAGAAACCGTGTGAATGGTTTTTAATCAAGAAATAATTGAGAACAAGTGGAGTTTTGAATGCAAGGAATCAAAAGTTAACGAGGTTTTATGTGTTGTGTTTACAGTTCTTGGAACTCTTGGGAATTTTGGCAGAGATTCAAGGCTTTTCTTTCTCAAAATTTTGACCTCTTTCACAAATTTTTCTGGCCCCTCCTTAGTGACCAATGGTGTTCTATTTATAGGAAAAGTTTTGTGGGTTTGAAAATGTCAAGTAGCGCCAACATCATACACTAGATCCTGACTTGCTCTTGAAGCAAGTTCCAAAAATGTGTGATAGTTGACAGTTTTTTTAGCTTAGGCTGGATTAGCAAGCAGGAATTAAGGAAAAGTGAACCCACAAGTAAAAAGTAGCGCATGGACCCTTACCTAATTCTATACAAAAGTATTTCTATGCTACACATGGAGAGATCCTTTGGACAAAGACTCAAAAGTGGTTGTGAGCATTAATGAGCATTAAATGATGATGAGATTTGTCAAAATCAGAAATCCTGTAATGTGAGATTTTTGCATCATTGCTTAATTCTGGATCAGAAGTTCCATTTCAGCGTAGTCTAAAACAAAACACCCTACTTCTGATCTTAGTATCCTGTTGCTTCAGCATACTCTGAAGGATTCCCCAGGTTTTCCAGTAACCTTCCTTGATTTACCTTTGAAAACTATGGATTAGAAGTTCTACTTCAGCATAGCATCCAATATTCTGATCCTCTTACCTTCTGGCTCCAGCATGTTCTGAAGGAGCTTTCAGGCTTTGTATTACGCTTTATTACCTTCTTTGCATTACCCTAACAAACTATGACTGAACTTGCGTAGATGCTGAAGAGCCATGTTCTGACTGAAGACTATGTGTTGAACCATGTTTACAACTTCTGACTGCACCTGTCTGGAGGCTGGCTCAGAAGTTCTGAAGTGTCATTTTTTTCTTAAATACTTAGAAAAATCCCAAGTATTTAGAAATTTGGCTTTTCCATAGTAAATTTGACTTTGAACTTTTTGGTGATACAAACTTCATATTCCAACATGTCTTGATGAAATATGATTCTTGAAACTTGGTTTTTGTCCAAAAGTCAAAGTTAGACTTCTCAGCGTGCAAATGATCATTTTGCCCTTGTGAATGGTTTGCTTGGAAAAATTAATAATTCAAGGCTTGGAATTATATGAGAGAAAATTTTGAGAATCCAGGGTGATTCCTTGAGAAATGAGAGGGCAAATTTTGGGGTACAACACTTGGGGCTTTCCCTATTCATATCACTATAATCTACGCACATACGAACTTTTTCGTCTTTCTTCGGAACCTGTACCATGTTTGCAAACCATTGAGGATAAGATGTCACAACTAGGAATCCTGCATCAAATTGTTTCATCACTTCAGCTTTTATCTTTTCAGACATGTCAGGCCGCATGTGACGAACTTTTTGCTTGACAGGAGGACAATCTTCCTTTGTTGGCAGACGATGAACTACAATGTCAGTATCCAACCCTGGCATATCTTCATACGGCCAAGTAAACACTTCCACATAGTCATGTAACATCTGAACCAATCTGCTTTTGACACTGCTTCCTAGGTCGGCGCCGATCTTGACCTATTTCTTGTCTGTCTCAGTACCTAAATTGATGACTTCAACTGAATCTTCATGCGGCTGAATAAATTTTTCCTCTTGAATTAGAAGTCTGGATAATTCTCCCAGTATTTAGCAATCTTCCTCGCCTTCGTCTTCGGCTTGGTTAATTTGATGTTCAAAATCATAGCTAGCAATAGTATAGTCATTGGCAATGAGATCCAGAGTGGACGAGGATCTGCAAGAGTGTGTGTGTGTGTGTGTGTGTGTGTGTGTGTGTGTGTGTGTGTGTGTGTGTGTGTGCGTGTAAGATACATGGCTATTTGAAAAGTGTATTTAAAGAAAAAGAAAGACAATGAGCATAAAAAATTTGAATGCAAAAAGTCCAATGGTTTATATTGAATGATCATATGATAAAATGAACATAAATAAAACCCTTAACAAATGGACCATAGTGCCCCGGGCCAGGCATATGGCTTAAAAGTCATTGTTTAATATTACAGATAAAAGACTCTTGAATTGATAGAAAGAAAGAAATAAATAATTACTCCTCAATGAAGGATATGGGAATGAAGTTATTTGCGCGCCAATTGTTGAGCTCTATCGTAGTAGGGTATATTCATTCTTCGAAAGCATACTCATCATCAAAATCCTTCACAACGTTTACTTCATGATTTCCAATACGGAGAAGGGGATTTCCTGCACGAACACGCCTAACTTCTTTCTGAGCCTTAATAGTGAAACCAAACCTACATTTATCTGCTTTGAACGGGATCTCGGGGAGTTTCCCCCAGGTAGCACAGTTTCCATCTTCGACTGCGGCACGAGCATCCTTAAATGAAACGATCCTTGGCACGACCTTATCAGCTTTGGGCATGTCGGAAGAAATTTTGGCAGTAGCAACCATAGGTGGAACAACTTCAAAAGCCTAGCATGAGGTTTCTATAAATTCGCCATCCATCTCCACATATTTGAAAGAATTGAGCTGGCTTACCATGAATTCCTCCTCACCACAAACACTGACGATCCTCCCCTTGACTTGGTATTTTAGCTTTTGGTGAAGGGTAGACGTTAGTGCCCCTGCTCCATGAATCCAAGGGCGAACCAGCAAACAGGAGTAAGCAGGACGGATGTCCATGATATAGAAAGTAGAGTTGAAAATCTATGAGCCCACCTTAATTGGGAGGTCCACCTCTCCATGAACCATCATTTTGGACCCATTGAAAGCCCTCACGATAATATCACTTGGCTTCAATACCAGTCCTTCACAGTCTAACCAGTCCAAAGCTCCCTTGGGTAGCACGTTTAAAGAAGAGCCAGTGTCAACCAAAACATGTGCTAGGGTAGTCCCCTTACATTCAACAGAAATATGAAAAGCTTTGTTATGGTCCCTTCCAAGTGGTGTCAAATTAGTGTCTGAGAACCCCAATCCATTGTCGACCGTCAAGCTCGCCACATAATTTTCGAACTGGTCAGTTGTGGTCTCATGAGGGACATGAGCCTTCTTTAAGAATTTGATCAATGTTCGGGCATGAGCACCGGAACAAAGTCGTAAAGATAACATGGAGATCTTGGAAGGGGTTTGCCCCAGCTGCTCCACTATCTTGAAATCATTCCTCTTTATAATTTTCAAGATTTCATCCATCTCTTGAGCAGAAGGTTCCTCAGCAGCAACGTCTTTCACAGGCATCTATGTCTCAGTAGGCTCCACTACTTTCTCTTTACCTTTAATGCCAACACCAGGCTTAGCAGCGGTGACGCAGATAGGTTTCGTTGTAGTAGTTAGGGGTGAAATGTTGGGCAAAAAGATTCTCCCAGTTTTGGTCACCTTACTAGATTCGGTAATATTACCAATGTCATCAGCCTTGCTTTCTTTAATCCAAGCATCTTGCTTTATTTCATGGTAATACACTTCGGCATCGTAGTTCCACGGCACTGCTTTGTTGGAAGAGTACGGAATTGGCCCAGGGGCAATAATTATCAGAGGAGCAACAGTCGGTTCATTCAAAATCCTGATAGGACCCTGTGATACGGTGGCAGAACCGACTGTTTTGAAATGCTGGTTTGCGTTTTGCGTTTTTTATTTTGCAAAATATCGCAGTAAGCAAGAGTCTCCACTAACTTTTGTTTCATCCAACCGGAAAGGAAAAAAGCACAGAAAAAATCCTTTTTTCGAGATATTCTGAGTACGGGGGGTAGATTATAGAAAGGGAAGGTGTTAGCACCCTTTCTATCCATGGTTTTCCATGGGCTCTTAGGTACTTGCTCATCTTTTTTAAAATTGCTTGTGTGCGTGCTTGCTTTGAAAAGTTTTGTTTTACTTCGTTTTAACCCTTGTTTCTGTCCTCAAGAGTGTTACGAAGTTGTTTTTGAAAACTTTGTTTGAAAAGTGTAAGTGTGAAAAGTTTGATTTTGAGCAAGTACCTACTAGCATCTACCTACTCGAAAAAAGATTATTTCTATTCTCGTTTCCTTTAGACAATGCTATCCTACTATTGAGAAATAGGAAGCACCGTCGTTATAGTTGTAAGGGTCAATTCGAAAGGGACGTACGATCACTAAAGCAATATTAGGACGTCTTAGTAATAACCCTAGAGTCTTAAGATCATATTCGAGGCAACATTTCCGAGGCAACATTTCCGAGGGACTTTTGATCTTTGTTAGACAGGAGGGTAACCACTAAGACACCCTATACTTAATGATCGTTTACCGAAGGCAACCGAAGTGAGAGTATACCCTATGAGTGTGCATGTGCGAGTGATTTTATTTCAGTTATTATCTTTGCACATTAGGGTTTTCTAGCCGTTTTAAATTATCATGCAATCTTGTCATACAATCCTATCGACATACATCTAAACAGTTAATATTTGTGAAAATTAAAATGCGAGAAAATAAACCTACGTTATTACAAGGCTTCGGGATAGGGATTAATTACATAGCCAAAAAAACCCGTAAAAGACGATAAATAAAAGAAAGTCCTAGATTAAGCTATTACATACCGTGGACAGTTACATTAATATTGCAAAAAAAATAATAAACGCGTGCGATGAATCGAATGCAAAATAATTAGGGTTTTGACCCCAACTATACCTAATTGTAATTTAAAGGGAAATTTATTTTTGTCGTTTTTGTGTTATTTGAGAAAATAAAGCTCAATTGAAAAAAAAATACTAATTACTAATTAATTTTAATTTAAGAAAAATAATTAAATTAACCTTTCTTTTTTTTTTTGAGAAGGAAATAAAAATTAAATCAAAAGTCTAACCCTAATTTTTCTAATTGATTTTAATTATATAAAAAAAGTTAGAATTTCCCTAAATTAAATTAAACTAATATTAAATTAAATTTGATTAAAAAAAACCTAATTCTATTTTTTTTTTGTAAAACTCTTGATTTTATGATTTTGTAAAAAGGAAATTAATTTTGTTAAAAAAAATAATTAAGCAAATTAATTTAAATAAAAGAAAAAAAACAAAGAAACAAAAAAATGAAGAGATGGGCATGTGGTAAATAGCACACTAGGGGGGTGCAAATATGATTTTCTGGGCCTAAGTGGACAAAAGCCTGTTTGACTTCGTTGGATCCAGTGCACTCATTGACTGGAGGCATATGATGGACCTTCAAGGGAGAAGCCTTGGATATGGCTTGTTGATGATCTGATGGTTGGATGCTGATGATGCATGGTGGACACATGGGATACTAGCGCACCTGATCATGTAAAGAAAAATAATATGAAGCAAATGTTGGGACCTGGGGATCGAACCCAGGTACTTATACTCAAATCCCATGCCACGCTGCCAGCTGAGCCAGGATGATTAGTTGTAGTTATAACAATAATATAATATAATATGAGAAAAGTAAAAGATCTGATTTTAAAACGCGCGATTTAAACGGACGAGTCACATGCTGCCACGCCATCGTCTCCTTCACTGGCCTGTCGTTTTAGAAATCAAAGCTTTTACCTACGGACATTCACTGTAGGTATAACCCTGCACATTTCCAAAATCTTGTACACGCATGATAAATGAAAACCAATGGTACCAATCAACTCGTTTCAACCCTACGAGCATCATGGTACCATTATTAATGTCCAATTTTCCCTGTATAAGAAATCCCTAAAAACGAAGATCAAACCATAGCCATGGCAGTTTCATGTTCATTCAATAAAAATGCAATTGAATATAGTCATTAGCTTGCAAACATCTCAAGGATTATAAACATGCCAATCAATCATGCTAAATGTGCCAGAATCAATGTATTCGAATTCAAGAAAAGAGACAAACCGTGTGACTGCTACGGTGTGTTTTAGGGTGTGGGGATGCTTGCTAACGATTGAAACACGATCCTGGGACGTCCAAAAAACGATTGGTATGGTTAGAACAGCTTGCGATGGCCTGCAACTTGGAATTTGGTTTGCACTTTTTCCTTGAATTTTTTAAATTGGTTCTCTGCCTTTGCACGCCTCTAGCCTCTTCCTTTTGGTCTGCATTTGTTCCTTATGTATACTAGAGTGTATTAGGGTTCAAGTTTGTATCAAATCTTTTCCTATTATGAAGATTGATCCATGATTTAATCCTTGTACCAAATCTTTCCAAAACAAGCAAATTCAATCTTTTTCTGTCCATATGGAACCTTGCACGATTTGATCTTGTCTTCAACTGTATAATGGACCTAATCATGCACAAAATCTCAAGGTTTTAATGATTTTTGATATTTTCACTATTTTATATTGATTTTATTTAATTTAAATGAAATAAAATCAAAATAAATAACAACAATAAAAGAATGACAAGTGGAAGGGCTCATGGGTCGTGGGTCACATTACAAACTCAGTGTAAGCATAAAAGTTGGGCCCATTTGGCAAAAAATGTAATTTTGGACACATTTGACTTTTGGCAATTTTGCAAAAAGGGTCAACTTGGCCAATGCATAACTCTCTCAATTTTGACCCTAGGGATATGTTCTTGGACTTTTTAGAAAGCTTAAGATGTACTCTAAGAAACCCTTTTGTTCTCATCTCAATTGAATCTTACATGTTCATGTATGAAGCTTTGACCCAGAAGGTGTTTTTGTTGACTTTTCAAAATGACCTATAATGTCCAAATTCATATCTTCTTGTGACTGCATATTTTGAACTTGGGAGATGAAGATGAATTATAGGGAACTACATCCTCTTAAAAATGAGCTTTGGATGGGTCATTTTTGATAAAGTATGAGAAAGTTATGCTTGGTCAAAGTTGAGTTGACTTTTCCTGTAAAACCCTAATTTAGTAACTTTTGGGTTTTGATGAATTGTGAGCAATCCTTGAGGAATCATGATCAACACTTGATCAAATAATGAATAGTAATTCAAAATGATAATTTTGACCAAAAAATCTTAAAGTTTGACTGTATGTGGACCACAGTTGACTTTTGCCCTAGCACCGTCGATTTTCAGGCCTTTGAGCAATTGACTGAGCAAATTTTCTCTGCAAGGCTTGAAACTTGACATGTATGATCTTGAGAACATATTAGGACAATGGTGATAATTTGGGATCCTTTGGACTCAAACATCTTAATGAAAAATGAAACCCTAATTTGAGGTAGACTGTCTTAGGAGAGAGTTTGTCTGGTCAACTCTTGGACTTCCTTGAGCAATTTGAAGACCTTACTTGACATGTATTGAGAAATATGGGAGGGAAAATTTTGGGGTACAACAGACCCTTTGAGGCGATCCTAAGAGGCTTGTTTGAAATTGTTATGATGGAGAGGTCTTCAATCTTATTGGTCAAACTTTTGATGGACAAAATTCTCTCAAGTAGGATCTCATGACTATTCATCAGGCCTTGAATGCCTTCTTTCAGCCATTTGCCTCCATTAATTTGTTTGGCGCAGCAATCAAAATCTTTCAAACATCTAGGGAAAATCTCGGCTCTCAGAAAATTCCTTTTGATAACAGTTAACAGAGTAGTTAGATCTTCGACGGAGGAAACAAAAATAGTGTCTTCAATTGCATTGACACCTTCCTTGGTTTGGCATTGGTGCCTTTATCACATTTGGAATTGTTGGGGGATCAAATTTGATTGTCTTGTTGTCTATTAGATCTTGAATTTTTCTCTTCAGCGCCCAACATTGATCGGTCTCATGCCCGAGGCTATTTGAATGATATGCACACTTGGTATTCGGATTGTATTTAGGTGAGGAGGTGCTCGGATTGGAAAGAGGATCACGTAGTGTCACTAAGTTGGCCTTTAACAGGTGTTGTAAGGCTTGGGATAGCGACATGCCTATCCTTGTGAACTTTCTTTGTGGAGCCTCAAATTATTGATGATTGGAAGATTGTCTTTGACCAGGAGTAGGGTTGGAGATCAGAACAACATTAACGGAAGGACGGTTATCCTTCTTGGTACGGGCCCTTGCCCCATACACAACATTCGTTTCTTTCTTCCCAGTGAAGGGTTTCTTGGGTTTAGGGGTGGAAGCAGACGCCATGGAGATTTTCCCGCTCTTGATACCACTTTCGACCCTTTCATCAGTTAGGATCAGCTCGGTGAAACCGGACAAAGAACACCCAACCAATAAGTTGAAAAATGGACCAGATAACATACCTATAAACATATCAATATGTTCCCTTTCAATGGTGGTTGGACCCTACTGGCAATATCCCTCCACTTTTGGGCGTACTCTTTGAACCCCTCGTTTTTATCCATCGTCATGTCTTGGAGTTGAACTCTAGTCGGCGCCAGGTCGACATTGTACTGGTATTGGTGATAGAAAGTAGTGGCCAAGTCTTCCTAGGTATGGATACAGGAACCCTCCAATTGGTAAAACCACTCTAGTTGAGTCCCAACCAAGCTTTCTTGAAAGAAATGGACCCAAAGTTTCTTGTCGGTGGTGCGCGGATGTATTTTGCACACATAAGACTTCAGATGAAGTTTTGGGCAGGAAACCCCGTCATATTTAACGAAGACTGGTATCTTAAATTTATGGGGAATGACAACCCCAGATATTAAACCCAAATCATCAAAATCTAAACCAGAAACGTCTTGAATCTCAAGGGCCTTCAGTCTATCCTCTAACTGCTTGTACTTATCGTCGGCAGGAGGATATTGTTCGTCAAAGTAGTCTTCATCATCGGACACTTGATCATTGACACACCCAGCCCGGGTGCTCCTTACTTATCCCACTTGATTTTCGTCTTCCTCAGACGAATCTTCAACTATCTATATCTGGCAAATCAGATCTCTGAATCTTTTACCCATGTTGACTAGGGCTTTCCTTTTTGGTTTCTTTTTGGGTGCCAGCAACGTCATCAACTCTTGTTGCCCCTTAGCCAGGGTCAGCAAAGTCTCTTGAAATTGGGAATTTTGTGCTTGTAGGTCCTTCACTATTTTCTTGATATCCATCCTACTGAAATAAACAGTAGAAAGATAAGGAAACCTGTTGTGGAAAACCTGTTTTATTATGATGCATGAAAAAATGTGCATGCAAATGATTTCAAGGATTTATAAGATTTAAATTTGTCTAGGAAAAGAATAAACAAACGTCAAATTGCATTAATAAGTTCAAAATGGTTACAACGTGCCTTTTGGGCTTACAAAATAAATTCCTAAGACAAAAAGGTAGAATGCATCCTCTTTGGTGCAATGTAGGCGTTCAAGCTTTGTTCTTCACGAAGTTGCCTTGTAAGCTCCAAAACCCTTTTCTCGCTTGCATAGAATTGAGCTTCAAAGGTGTCTCGTTCTTCCTTTAGCTGAATCCAACTCTTTTGCAAGTCTTCAAGAGAAGTAGGCATGTTGGGATAGAGGACAGTATACAGGACATCTCCTTCAGCAACAGACTCCATGATAATATGTAGGATGAAGGGGTAAGGTATTACGAGCTTCTGAGCACGAGCTCGTACCCACCTAAGGTAAGGCTCAAGGGGAATAGAATTCTTGTGTCCCAGTGATTTACTATCCACTTTGTTTACCATCCTCTAAGATTGTACAAACCTCTGACGATAGCCTTGATCGTTGCTCTCGTAGTCGAACACCACTCCCTGGATGAGCATATCATGAGGACCATCTCTTCGGGAATATCCGAAATTTCGTAAAGATAAACAAGGGTTGTAAGTGATACCTCCCCTAATTCCAAGCAGAGGGACATTAGTGAATTCCCTATAACAGTCAATGATAGAAGTATCAAGGATCGGGAACACCAATAAATGTCAGAGTGGGGGAGGGACATCATCCTTTGAGACCATGTCAATCCTTGCTCATTCTTCCACATTGATCGAGGTAGGTGAGAAGTAAACTACTTGGCAAGTAGGGTAATGCAACACAAGACAGTGCCTATTTTCTTCATGGTGCGAGTATGGAAACAATGTAATATGTCTCCAAGCAAAGTAGGTATAGGATTGCGAGAGAGGAAGACTTTGATGGCATTCACACCTATGAATTGTTCTGAATTTGGAAAAAGAACCAAACCATAGATTAGAAGGGCCAGGATATCTTCAAAGGCTTGAAAATCCATATCTTCCCAGATGAGCGAGCCTTCTCCAATAAGAACTTGGCTAGGAACCCTTTAACGCCGCTTCTTGTCTCCCAATTTGCTACAATGTCGGCTTTCTTCAGATGCAGGGCTTCGGCGATGACTTCAGGTTTTGGAATCCCTTTTAAACCAGTGAACAGTATTTGATCGAGCACGGGCACTCCTAACAGTAGAGAGAATTCTTCTAATGTAGGCACCAACTGATAATCATGAAAGGTGAAGCAATGATGTATGGGATCAAAGAATTGGAAGAGAACACACATCATTTCTTCTTGGAAATTGGAGGTATTCAAACAGAGGAGTCGACCATATTTCTTGGTGAAAGGAGAATCTTCAGGTACCCTTGATGCTAATTCTTGGAGTAGAGGGTGCACTTTCACGAAGCTGATTCGGATGGTATTTCTTTGGACGGGATTCATGGCCTACAAAACAAAGCAAAGATAAATCCCTAAATCCTTGAAATGGTCAGTGATAATGCTTATGATGTTATGATGTTTATGATGTTATTTAATAATATGCAAAGCAAGCAAGTTGTTATGTGCACACAAAGCAGACAAGTCCTTAGGTTTATCCTTGCATGGAGTTGGTAGGCAAGTACCCTCTTGAAGTTTAGTTGTCTCAACATGTCCTAGAAAGCAACCGGGTTCTAGGGGATCTCAATATCACTGACCTTTCTTTTAGGCATTGTCTCAGCATAATCAATCTTTTCTTGCTGCCGAGATTTCCCAAAAGTCCGATCTCAATGAGTGTAGTATCGAGTATCAACCAATTTTAGCGTTCCACCGAAACCGGCTATCTCACTACTTCCTAATGGCCAAGTTGTTCAATTAAGGTTCTAAGGTCAGTTAGTGCTTCATGACACTGCTCAGCGGCCCCGTATTCTCCTCGATTCAACACAAGGGATACCGGTACAAACAAATACGTCACACCAACATAGCCATTGCTTCAACCATATCGGTCTACACCGTACAATTTCAACAATCTATTGCTACTTACCTAAAAAGGTGTCCTTGATCCAGGTAGAGGATCAAAACAAGCCCAAACAAGGAACCAAAATGTAAAGCAAACAAGTCAAACAAAGAAAAGCAAGTAAATGTGATCTAGCCCTAAGGTAACCCCACTTTTAAGTAACTCCCCAGTAGAGTCGTCAGTTCTGTAATACGGTGGGAGAACTGACTCGGTGTGTTTTGCGTATGATCGCAATTGTTACGGATAGAAAGAGTCGGCACCGACTTTTCTTTTATCCAATAAAGGAAAGGGTGAAAAGAACATGAAATACCTTTTGAGATTTTTTTCTTGAGTTCAGGTGGTAGATTATGAAAAGGGAAGGTGTTAGCACCCTTTTCATCCATAGTTATCTCTGGGCTTTTAGTTGCTTGCTAGATCATTACTTTTGTTTGAAAATGTGCTTTGGGATGTGTTATAACCCAAAATTTTCCCTCCCATATTTCTTAAGACATGACAAGAGTGATCTCCAAGTTGTTCAAGATTGCTCAAGAGTTGGACAGTCAAATCACCTCCTAAGGCAGTCAATTCAAAATTAGGGTTTTGTGTTGCATCAAGGTCCTCACATCCAAATGACCTCCAGTTCTCCCCAATGTCCTAATATGTTCTTAAGTTCATCCATGTCAAATTTCAAGCCTTGCAGAGGAAGTTTGGTTAGTCAATTGCTCAAGAGGCCCAAAAATCGACTGTGCTAGGGTAAAAGTCAATGGTGTCCCAAATACAGTCAAAACTCAAGATTTTTTGTCAACATTCTCATTTTGAAGGATAATTCATCATTTTATCAAGGGTTGATCATGATTCATCAAGGATTTCTCAAGATTCATCAAGATTCAAAAGTTGCTAAATTAGGGTTTTGTAGGAAAAGTCAACTCAACTTTGACCAAGCATAACGTTCTCATACTTTATGAGAAATGACCCATCCAAATATCATTTTTAAGAGGATTCAATTTCCTACAATCCATATTCACACCCCAAGATCAAGAAATGCTCTCACAAAAAGTTACAAATTTGGACATTATAGGTCATTTTTGAAAGCCAACAAAAACACCTTTTTTGCCAAAGCTTATAACTTGAGAATGGAAGATAAATATGAGATGAGACAAAAAAGGTTGGTTATAGGACATCTCAAGGTTTCTAAAAAGTCCAAGAATACCTCCAAAAGTTCAAAATTGAAGAAGTTATGCATTGTTGAAGTTGGGCATTTTTCCAAAATGGTCAAAAGTCAACTATCCTTAAAACTCCAATTTTTGACAAAAGGGCCCACTGTTTTCCACTTGATTTGGTCTTGTCATGCCACACACGTGTCCCATCCTTAATTTCATGACCAATCATTTATTTTTCTGTTTTTATTTAATTTTTATTGATTTAATTCATTTTTAATCAATATTAAATCAAATAAAATCTAAAAATGAATGGAATGATATCTTTTTGATCATTGTAGCTTTCAATTATCATGATTCATCAAATCAAATTCGTATCAAGGCTTTTCATGCATAAAAAAATCAGATTTGGCCTATATTTGGAAACTTGATAATGATTATCAAAATCAAATCTTCCATCTTCAATGCATATGGACTAAGGCCCAAGTTTTGACCTAAATACATTCCTTTATGTACACACAAGCCAAGCATAGCAAGAACACGCCCTAAGGACTGCAAAAACGACCAACTCAGAATTGAAAAAACCTTGAAAAAGTTGGAGATTGAATTCTTGTTTGGAGGCGTTTTCAAAGCAAGATCTCAACACTACTCCCTCGCCTGACATCCTGTGAAGCAAAAGCAACCAAAACCAGGCCTTGAGACCATCTGAAACACGCTGTAAGTATCCTTGAATATGGCTCTGAACATGGCATCGTAAATCATTTTTCTTGCATCTTTTTGCCAATTTACTTGCACCATTATGCTTAACGTTCAAATGCTAACAATTCTGCATTATTTAATTTGATTTTCATGGCCTGTACTGTAATTCCCGAGCCTAGGGTTCTTGTTCTTGTTTTTTAGGCCTTTTCGATACAGGAAAAATCAATGCTAATGGTGGGTATAGGGATAACCAGGAGGAAGAGACGAACGTATTGGTGCTCTTAGATTTTGTTTCCATGGCCTAGGGTGAATTTTGGGAGACATCCTACGAATCTTCCTGCGGATAAAAATCCGCAGGTAAATAACCAGGGTTATTTGGAGAAGATGATCATGTGTCCCTGCGTCATTGGCCTATTCCAATGTGTTTATCGCGTTTTTTTATTCCAGCATAATTAGTTGTTTTCACATATTATATTTATTTCTTCTCTCATTAACAATAATGCAACATAGTTGGATTGGTGAGAGAGGCGTGGCAAAACCCCTTGGGACCTGGGTTCGAATCCCAGGTCCCCCTAAAACTTTATTTAATTTTTCTTCAGGTACTCATATGCAGCGCCTAGAGTGAAGTGCATCATGTGCCTCAAATATCAACACGCCAGGTGGCTTCAGATCTAGATCCAGTGGCCAAGGATGGAGGACTACCATGGTCTCTAGTCAACAGGCATGTGGGCGATCCAAAAAGTCAAGCAGGCTGGAGCGTTAATGGGCCAAAAATTGCTGATCATACACCCAGATCAGGCCCACACCCCCCTGAGTATTTCTTTTAATTTCTATATCTTTTTCTTTATTTATTATTTATTTTATTAAGTATTATTATTATTATTTAAAAATTTAACCAATTAACATTTTTTTTATAAAATCAGAAAACCCAAAAAAAAAATATAATATTTTTATTAATTTCACTATTTCATTATTTTTGTAAATAAATTTTAACCAATTAATTTAGTTTTTAATTAGGTACGATTTTAATATCTTTTGCAATAAATTAAAATTAATATAGAATTAGGGCTTTTAATAATTTTAATCATTTTATTTTATTTCCTTAATTATAAATAAAACCCAAAAATATTTTCATTTAATTCAATTATTAACTTAGACTTAATTTTTAATTCAAAAAAATAATAAAAAAATATGCTTTATTTAATAAAAAAGGGTCAAAACCCTAAGACACTCCGATTTAATTTTCTCGCGCGCGTATTATTTTTGATGCATATTTCAATAATGTAATTGCTTCGAGTATGTAATAGTTTTTAAATTAGGATTTTTATTTATCATTTTTATTTACTTTCCGCAATTTAATTTTAAAGGGTTTGTCTTTGGCGATGTAAATACCCGACACCTTGTAATAGCTTAGATTAATTTCCCGCAATTTAATTTCCGCTCAATATTAACTGTTAGATGTTTAATAACTAGGCAATGCATGACAAGATCAATCTTTAAACTAAAATCAACATAGCTCACCATAACATGTACAGATAAAAATTAACCGAACTAACACACTCGCACATGCCACTCTTAGGGTACACCTCACTTGGTTGCCTCGAACGTGGTCATTAAGTATAGGAAGTTTTAGAGGTCGTCCTCTTGTCCAAAGATCATAGTTGCCTCGAAATGGTTGCCTCGGATAAAATGATCTAAGACATTAGGGTTACCGCTAAGGCGTCCTAGCATTGCTTTAGTGACCACACGTCCCTTAATCAAATTGACCCGAAAACTCCAACGACGGTGCTACCTGCTCCTCAATAGTGGGATAGCATTGTCTAAAGGAAACTTGTACAGATTAATTACTTTTCGAGTAGGTAGATGGTTCTTAAGTACTTGCTCCTTTTAAAACAAAACAAAACTTTTCGCACTTACACCCCTTTCAAACAAAAAACTCTTTTCAAACCCACAAACACAAAGAAAAGCAAACTTTTGAAAACACAATGAGCAAGTACCTAAGAGCCCGTGGATAACCACGGATAGAAAGGGTGCTAACACCTTCCCTTTCTATAATCTACCTCCCGAACCCGAGAAATATCTCAAAAAGGAATTTTTCTGTGCTTTCGTCCTTTCCTTGTTGGATAAAATAAAAGACGGTGGCGACTCTTACTTACCGCGACATTTTGCAAAAACAAACGCAAAACGCGAACCAGCATTCCAAAACAGTCAGTTCTCTTTCCCACCGATCACAGAACTGGCGACTCTGCTGGGGACTATCTAAAAGTGGGGTGTACCTTAGGATTAGATCATTATGTTTTCAATTGTATGCTTTGTATGCTTTAATTTCGTAGGCTTGTAGCGGAGTTCTATAGATCCTAACCCGGATCTGGGGATACCCTTTAGGTAAGTAGCAATAAACTGTGAGGGATTTGTACGGCGTAGACCGATACAGATGAAGCAGTAGCTACGTTGGTGTGGCACTTTAGTCTGTACCGATATCCCTTGTGTTGGAACGAGGAGAATATGGATCTTCTAAGGGGTCATTAAGCACCAACTAACCTTAGAACCTTAAATTGACCAACTTGGCCAGAGAACAGTAGCAGTATGCTACACTCATTGAGACTAAACTCTCGCGATGATTCTGGCCGCAAGAAAAGGTTGCTAAACTGGAATTATGATCGATTGAGGGTAGTTAGTGATATTGAGATCCCATATAACCCGGTTAATATTTTTATGACAGGTTTTAACCAACTGAACTGAAAGAGGGTAGTACCTAAGCTCCATGCCAGCCTGAAATCTAAGGGCTCTCAGTGTGACTTGTGTGCCTTTACCATGTTTGCCTTTTGTGGATATTTGTGGAGTGCCTTTATCATGACATCATGACGTCATAACATTGCATACATCTTGCATAAGGACTAACCTATTTCAAAGACAAGAGGGTTTCATATTTGCTCTGTTTTGTAGGTCATCATGATGCCCATGCGTAAGAATACTATTCGGATCAACTTTGTCCAAGTACCTACCCTGCTTAAAGATTTGGTTGTCAGGATGCCAAACACTACTTCCTTCATCAGAAGGCATGGTTCTCTTCTCAGTTTGGTCACCTCTAAATTGGACGAGCAAATGATGAGTGTCCTGGTCCAATTCTATGATCCGTTGTACCATTGTTTTACTTTCCAGGACTTCCAGCTGGTTCCCACCCTAGAAGAGTTCTCTGAGCTGCTCGGTATCTCTGTTTTGGAACAGACTCTGTTTACTGGTTGGGAAAAGACTCTTAAGCCTGAAGAGATTGCTGCAACCCTTCACTTGACCAAAGAGGAGGTAATGGCTAACTGGGAGACTAGAAGCGGAGCTAAGGGTTTTATGACTAAGTTCTTGGTTGGCAAGGCTAACTACTTCTGGGACAGCTTAGACTTTAAGGCCTTTGAGGACATTTTGGCTCTTCTGATTTATGGTCTGGTATTGTTTCCGAATCCTAACACTTTTGTTGATGTGAATGCTATAAAGATCTTCATTTCTCAGAACCTGGTACCCACTCTCTTGGGTGACATTCTTCATCAGCTATATGCTCGTACTGCCCGAAAGAGGGGAACTTTGATGTGTTGTGCTCCTTTATTATCGAGGTGGCTTATTTCGCACCTCCCTAAGTCAGTATTGAAGAACAAAGAGGGAATGGGCTGGGCTTATAGGGTGATGTCTCTTTATAATAATTACATTATCTGGACTCTCAAAGGTATGGATGAGGTGACTATCATTGACCGCTGTGGGGAGTATCCTAATGTTCCATTGATAGGAACCCATGGAGGAATTTCCTACAACCCATGCTTAGCTCTCCGTCAGTTTGGAAGAGCCAGAAGAGAAGGGACTCATGAGATGTTGATGCCTCATATCATCTTTGATTTTTAGGGAGATAGCGACGAGCTACATCGTAGATTCATCAGGGCTTGGGACAGAGTTCACCAATCAGATCCACATGAGTTGGGCCCAAAGACTTCTCTGCCAATGGAGCCATATCTCAGATGGGTCCGCATCCGTGCCTAGAAGCTAGGTATGTCATATGAAGTTGTCCGGCCTGTCACTCTGGAAGTTGCTAATGAAGAAGGGGTTCTTCCAACCATTCTCCACCCTTATATGCCCACTGATATTGGGGCACTGAAGAGGTCTTGGATGCAATTGAGGGATGAACGGGATTCTTACCGAGAGAAGTTCAATGAACAAGAGCAGAAGATCTAGAAGCTGACTAGACAGTTGGAGAACGAGCAGATCCTGAACGATTATGTTCGCACTGAGAAGAAGAGACCCTGAGAGCATTGATGGACCTTTGATGATTTCTTTTACAGTTTTTATTTACTTTTCAGTATTTCCATTCTTGTAACGCCTAAGGGCAGTTTGTTGAACAATTTAAATTTTGAAGTTTAAATCTAATAAAGTGTGTTTCCTTTCTTATTTACAAATTTGAATCTCGATTGTCTTTGAAATCATAATCATACGCATTTCATCCCATGCACTCCATAAGCAGGTACCCTTTATAGGTCTCTTATCTTCTTCGCTGTTTATTTCAGCACTCACTCATCATGTCTGCTGAACCTTCAACTGAGCAAGCTATCAAGGCCTTCCAGGCCCAGAATGCCCAATTTCAAGAGCTGTTCATGAATCTAGCCAAGGGTCAGCAGGACCTGAAGACCTTGATTCTGAAGGAGAAAAAGAAGAAGAAGAAGAAGAGGACCATCCTGTTCAATACTGGACGCAGGTTTGGAAACGGGCTGCAGAATGAAGTTGATCTGACCACCTCGTCTAGAGGGAAAGATAGTCCATAAGAAAGGAGGGATCCTAGCCCTATGGTCTCCGACAACGAGACGGAATACGATGAAGAACAGTATCCTCCTGCTGAGGATAAGTACAAATAGCTGGAAGATCGTTTGAGAGCTATGGAAAT
The DNA here is from genome assembly GCA_948472305.1 of Vicia faba. Taxonomy (NCBI): domain Eukaryota; kingdom Viridiplantae; phylum Streptophyta; class Magnoliopsida; order Fabales; family Fabaceae; genus Vicia; species Vicia faba. The sequence continues at coordinate 267,441 of CATIWC010001242.1, forward strand.
TCAGAAGGTGTCCGGTCTGGACTTCGGAGATCTAGGTCCATCATCTGGGGTGGTGATTCCCCATAAGTTCAAGGCACCTGCCTTTGCCAAGTATGACGAAGTTTCCTGTCCGAAGCTGCACCTCCGGTCATATGTGAGGAAGATCCAGCCTTACACTGCTGATAAGAACTTATGGATCCATTTCTTTCAAGACAGTCTCTCAGGGACTCAGCTTGAGTGGTTCTATCAGTTGGACGGAGCCAGTATCTGCAGCTGGGAAGATTTGGCTACTGCATTCTATAGGCAGTATCAGTACAACTCCGACCTCGCTCCTACACGCACCTAACTCTAGGGTATGTCAATAGGAATGGGTGAAGGATTTAAAGAGTATGCTCAGAAGTGGAGAGACCTTGCCGGAAGGGTGCAACCACCTTTGGCTGATCGTGAACTTGTTGACATGTTTCTGGGGACCCTGTCTGGTCCATTCTTTAACCATCTGATTGGAAGCTCTTCATCTGGGTTTACAGATCTTATTTTGACTGGTGAGAGGATTGAAGCTGGTATTAAGGCTGGGAACATACAGAAGGGTGCCTCATCGAGCACCGAGAAGAAGCCGTTTAAGAAAGAGTCCAGTGTTGTCTACAGTGCAAGAAGAAAGAATAGACCTGAACACCGCCAAGCTGTCAATGAGGTTGTTATTTCAAAACCTGCTGGTGCTCCTCAGTACAACAATCAACAAAAGGACGAGAAACCTAAGAGGCAATTCACTCGTCTCAGCATGACCTTATCTCAGATTCTGCCACAATTGCTGAAGACTAATCTGGTGACTCTAAGGGAAGCCCCAAAGAATTAAAATACAACGTCACCAAGGTATAACCCTAACGCCCGCTGCGCTTATCACTCTGATAGCCTGGGGCATAATACAAATGATTGTTGGGCTTTGAAGAACAAGATACAAGACTTAATTGATGCAAAGGAGATTGAGTTTGAGGCTCCTGAGAGGCCTAATGTTGTGACTGCTCCCATGCCCAAACATGGAGTGAATGCTGTAGAGGAAGACTTGTTTGTAGTTTCTGTGGATGACATTGTTACCCCTCTGATGACTGTCAAGAAGAACCTATTGCTAGCCGGTTTATTTCTGGGATGTGGTGAAGGTTGCCATATGTGTTCCGTTTTACCTACCGGTTGCCCATTCCTGAAGTCAGGTATCCAAAACCTGATGGATAGTAAAGAGATTCTGTTTGAGAAGACTGTTGTTCCATCCGTTCATTCTGAAGAAGTTGCCATCATTACCATTTTTGATAATTCTTCCAAGGCTCCCTCGAGGAAGCCTGTTAGAATTACATCTGTTCCGAAGATCGCACCTGTAATCATCACTGTTCCGGGGCCCATCCCCTACACCTCTGACAAAGCTGTCCCCTGGCACTATGGGGCAGATGTTTATGTTCTTGGAATTAAGCAAGAGTTGGATGCTGATACTGGCGTCAGCAACATTACTGGACCTGCTAAAGTCACCCGCAACGGCCGACTTTTCTCACCTGATATTGCTCCACCAACTGTCCGAAGACCTGTTGTTATTACACCTGCAAGTAAACCTACTGCCATTCCTGATCAAGTCCCTATTCTTACCCCTATCGCCGAGTCATCTGACGCTCGGGGCAAAGGGATCACCACTGATGCGCCTGCCCAGACGGAGGCACCGAAGACAATCACCGTTGAAGCTTCCAAACAAGAGATGGAAGAGATTCTGAAGATTATTAAGAAGAGTGATTATAACGTAGTGGAGCAGCTGGGGCAAACCCCATCCAAGATTTATATGTTGTCACTGCTGTTGTGTTCAGAGGCCCATGCTAAGGCTCTGATTACCTTCCTGAAGACTGCCCACGTGCCACAAGAGACATCAGCTGATTAGTTTACAGATTGTGTGGCTAATTTGACTGCTGATAATGGATTGGGTTTCTCCGACGCCGATTTGACTGCCAAGGGGAAAAATCATAACGATGCCCTGCATGTCTCCATTGAATGCAGGGGCACTACTCTTGCACATGTGTTGGTTAATACTGGTTCCTCATTGAACGTCTTGCCCAAGAAAGCTCTAGACCGGTTGGATTGCGAAGGGTTAGAGCTAAAACCAAGTAACATTGTTGTCAGGGCCTTTGATGGGTCTAAAAGGATGGTGCACGGTTAAGGTGATATTCCAATTAAAGTTAGTTCACAAGTCTTCAATTCTACGTTCTATGTGATGGACATTCGGCCATCCTATTCTTGTTTGCTGGGTCATCCATGGATCCACAAAGCTGGGGCCGTAACCTCAACGCTCCACCAGAAGTTGAAGTACCCGGTCAGAGGGAAGATTGTGACAGTACAAGGGGAGGAAGAGTACATGGTCAGCCACCTCAATTCGTTCCGATACTTAGAGATGGATGGGGAGTTCATTGAGACCCCATTTCAACACTTTGAAGAGGTTCCCCAGACATTGGCATCAGCTGAGGCTGTGGTAGAGGATTCTCCTATGAAGATGGCTTCCTTAAAAGATGCCCGGGCTGTTATTGAGAAGGGTGAGTATGCAAATTGGGGCCGACTTCCTGATTTTACACAGAAGACAAACAAGTTTGGTTTGGGTTTCACTGCAGAAGCTCAAAGGGTTGTTCGAAGTGCGAGGGTCGGAAGACCTCCCGTGTTCATCAGCAACTCGGGAGTAAATGCCATTGAAGAGGATGTAGAAGAGTCTGAATTTGATAGCTGGATCTATCCCACGACCGACGGTGGACCAAGCAACTGGACAGCAAAGGACTTCATCCCTATTACTTTTGATACCCAGTAATGAACTCTTTGTTTTGAATTTGTAACAGACAATGTTTCGAAACTTTATGGCCCGGTGTCTTACCCGGGGCACCGTGGCTTCATTTCTGAGGGCTTTTGTGTGTCATTTTCATATATCATTAATAAAAACATTGGACGGTCTTGCATTTCAAATCTTGCGCTCCTTGTATTTCTTTATTACATATTACGAAACAGCTATTTACACACACTCACATATACAGGTCCACATCCACTCTAGATCTCACTGGTAACGGCTCTGCTACTGCCAGTTATGACTTCGAAAATTCGATCAACTTAGCCGAAGACGAAGGTGAAGATGATTGCGAAGTTCCTGGTGAACTTGCAAGACTACTGCTCCAGGAAGAGAGGGCTATTCAGCCACATGAAGAGCCAGTGGAAACAGTGAATCTGGGTACTAAGGCAGACAAAAAGGAAGTCAAGATCGGTGCAAATCTAGAGCTTAGTGTGAAGCAACGGTTGATTCAGATGCTGCGTGACTGTTGAAATCGTTGCCTGGTCCTACGAAGATATGCCTGGGTTTGATACCGATATTGTGGTTCACCGCCTGCCTACCAAGGAAGACTGTCCTTCGGTAAAACAAAAGGTTCGCCGTATGCGCCCAGAGATGTCCGAGAAAATCAAGGCTGAAGTTATGAAATAGTTTGACGCCGGTTTTCTAGCAGTTACTTCTTACCCTCAGTGGGTTGCCAATGTGGTTCCAGTGCCGAAGAAAGACGATAAGGTTCGAATGTGTGTCGACTACAGGGATTTGAACAGGGCGAGCCCTAAGGATGACTTCCCTCTACCTCACATCGACGTTCTGTTTGACAATACTGCTCAGCACAAGGTATTCTCCTTTATGGATGGTTTCTTCGGTTATAATCAGATAAAGATGGCTCCCGAAGACATGGAGAAGACGACCTTTGTTACTCAGTGGGGTACCTTTTGCTATAAGGTCATGCCTTTTGGACTAAAGAATGCTGGGGCAACATATCAGCGTGCCATGGTTGCTTTGTTTCATGACATGATCAATCATGAGATTGAAGTATACGTCGACGATATGATTGCAAGGTCCCAGACTGAGGAGGAACACCTTGACCATCTATAGAAGTTGTTTGACAGATTGAAGTTGTACAAGCTGAGATTGAACCCGAACAAGTGCACCTTCGGGGTGAGGTCTGGTAAGATACTGGGTTTCGTCGTGAGCGATAAAGGTATTCAAGTGGACCCTGCCAAGGTGAAAGCTATACAAGAGATGCCAGCTCCCAAGACAGAGAAAGAGGTCAGAGGCTTTCTGGGACGTCTGAATTACATTGCCCGATTCATCTCACACCTAACTGCTACTTGTGAGCCAATCTTCAAGCTGCTGAAGAAAGATCAAGTGGTACGTTGGAATGATGAATGCCATGCCGCTTTCGAAAGGATCAAAGAGTATCTCCAAGAGCCACCTATTCTGATGCCACCAGTTGAAGAGAGACCTCTGATCTTATACTTGACAGTACTTGACAACTCAATGGGGTGTGTGCTGGGGCAGTATGACGAGTCTGGCCGAAAAGAGCATGCTATTTATTACCTTAGCAAAAAGTTTACCGACTGTAAGACCCGTTACTCACTGCTTGAGAAAAATTGTTGCGCTTTGGCATGGGCTGCTCGCCGGCTGAGACAGTATATGCTGACTCACACTACTCTGTTGATTTCAAAGATGGATCCAATCAAGTATATCTTCGAGAAGCCTGCCTTGTCCGGAAGAATAGCAAGATGGCAGATGATCTTGACTGAGTATGACATCTAATACACGACTCAAAAGGAAATCAAGGGATGTGTATTGGCAGACCATTTGGCACATCAGGCAGTGGATGATTACCAGTCTATGAACTTTGAATTCCCGGACGAGAATATCATGCTGATAACTGATTGTGAGACACCTGGACCGGATGAAGGACCTGAGGAAGGATCCTGATGGTCTATTTACTTTGACGGAGATTCGAACGCTTTGGGTAATGGCATTGGCGCCATGATCATATCTCCTAAGGGCTCTCATACTCGGTTTACCGCCCGACTATGTTTCAACTGCACCAACAACATGGCGGAGTATGAAGCATGCATTATGGGTCTTCGAGCAGCAATTGACCTAAGGATTAAGTTCTTGAGTGTCTTCGGAGATTCCGCTCTCGTGATCAGTCAGATCAAAGGAAAGTGGGATACGAAACATCCAAATCTTATTCCTTATAAGGAGTATGTGTTGACATTGCTTCCCTATTTTGAGGAGATAACCTTTGAACACTTCCCAAGAGAGGAGAAACAGTTGGCGGACGCGCTGGCTACGATGTCTTCTATGTTCAAAGTCAATTGGGACAACGAGGCTCCCCGGATCATTATTGAAAGATTGGATGAACCTGCACATTGCTGTGATCTTGAGACTGAAGAGGTAACAGAAAAGCCCTGGTTTCACGAAGTAAAAAGGTACCTTGAAGCTCAAGAATACCCCGAGGGTGAATCTGTTAATGATAAGAAATTTCTGAGGAGGTTCGCGGTGAAGTTCTTCATCAGCAATGGCATTCTTTACAAGCGTAACCATGATTCGACCTTACTACGTTGTGTGGATAAAAATGAAGCAGGAAGGATCATGGCAGATTTACATGAAGGTACCTTCGGAACCCATTCCAGTGGACATACCATGGTAAAGAAAATCCTCCGGGCAGGATACTATTGGTCCACAATGGAAGGTGACTGTTATCAGCATTCTCGAACATGTCACAAATGCCAGGTCTATGCTGATAAGGTGCACATACCTCCAGTTACTCTGAACGTCTTGACAACGCCTTGGCCTTTTGCAATGTGGTGCATTGATATGATCGGCGAGATCAGACCTACGACATCTAATGGGCATCGTTTCATCCTGGTAGCGATTGATTACTTTACAAAGTGGGTTGAAGCAGCTTCCTTTGCTACTGTAACCAAGAACGTCGTGGCACGGTTCATTCGGCACAATCTGATTTGTCGATACGGTGTACCAGAGAGGATCATTACGGACAATGGCACCAATCTCAACAACAAGATGATCATTGAGCTCTGCGAGCAATTCAAGATACATCATCATAACTCTTCTCCCTACCGGTCGAAGATGAATGGGGCTGTTGAAGCAGCTAATAAGAACATTAAGAAGACCGTTCAGAAGATGACAGTGACTTATAAAGACTGGCACGAGATGTTACCATTTGCTCTTCATGGGTACCGCACCTCAACACGGACGTCAACAGGGGCAACACCCTATTCCTTGGTTTATGGCATGGAGGCGGTCTTGCCCATTGAAGTTCAGATACCCTCTCTCCGGATCATGAAGGATGCAGGTTTGAGTGAAGATGATTGGATTCAGACCCGGCTTGATCAACTGAACCTAATCAACGAAAAGAGACTTACTGCTATTTGTCATGGTCAGACGTACCAAAAACGGATGATCAAGGCATTTAATAAGAAAGTTAGACAACAAGAGTATCAAGTTGGGGACCTGGTAATCAAGCGCATTATCTTACCTCAAGGTGATCCCAGGGGCAAATGGACCCCTACTTATGAAGGGCCACTTGTGGTTAAGAACATCTTCTCAGGAGGAGCTATGATTCTAACCACCATGGATGGTGACGACCTTCCTCACCCCGTCAATGCAGACATAGTAAAAAGATACTACGCATAATCAAAGACCCGCTAGGTTGACTGGCCTAGGAAAAAATAAAGGCTTCCCAGCGAACCAAAAGGGTTCGGGAAAAAATAAGGGATGAAAATAAAAAAAATCTGTACACTCGGCATGTCGAAAACCTGAAAAGGCGGCTTGGGCAAAAAAGGGTATCCCGGTGGACTGAAAACCCGAAAGGGCGGTCTAGGAAAAAGTTAGGGATTAAAGCGTAATACTATGTCTCATTGGATCACCTCGCATCCAGACTACGATATCGACTATCAAGCTCGGACGACACTAATCAATCAGATTCATCTTCAACTAAGCAGCAAAGTGATGAGATGCTTGAAGATATAAAGGCAATAGCAGAGTTGGAACCCAGTGGGATTATTCACATAGCTGTTTTGTTTCCTTTTTACAAATTGTATAAATTCCATTTGTTCGGCAGCGTTCTCTTACTAGGACGTCAGCCTCTTGTACAAAAAACGCCTATTTTCAGGCAAACTTCAAAATCAATACAAATTCATTTTCAGACAAATTTTAAACTGTTTTTCCTTTATCTGTTTTGTTTTGCAAAGAACGTCCAATGTTCATGTTTGATATATGCATTTGACATTAATTGCTGCTCATAAATATTTATATGCGAAACAAAGGACGAATTACGGGTAATATCAGAAGCAGGGGCAATAAGAATTGTCCGAACTGTCTAGTTGCTTTGTCCACCAAGGTACCAAGGTAGGTTCAGTTGAAGAACATGACCAAGATACCATCACTCCCCGCAGAGTAAAACAGTAATGGTAGATCTCCCCAACTGAGACTTGCAACCATGAACGAATCAACAATACTCTCCCCAAGCAGAGTTAATCTACCATGAGCCCTGAAAGGTTTGGTATCTCCAGAAGGTCTTAATATTCCCCGACAGAGTATAAGAATATTCCCTAGCAAGTACAAGAGCATCCCCGACAGTCTTAATATTCCCCAACGGAGTATAAGAATATTCCCCGGTCGAGTCCAAGATATCCACAGTGGAGTCATTTCCACAGCGCAGTCTAAAAAGGTTTTCCCAATAGAGTTGAACCATCTTCCCCAGTAGATTGTGGAAGCTTATCCCCTGCAGAGCATAAATAAATCTCCCCAGCCAAATTCAGAGGGTTATCCCCACAGGAGTCTAACTGGGTTATCCTCAGCAAGTTGCAACTGAAAGATCGTCCCCAGCAAAATTCTTTCTTTCCCTAAACGGGAGTTCAATCCTCAACCGATTCTGTATCACCAGTAACGGTAATCCATCCCAGCGGAGTTCATCATCAAAATCCCCAACAGAGTTTATCAGCGGAACCGCCAGCGGAGTTTATCGTTAAGATCTTCAGCAGCACATCTCTTCCCCACAGAGTAATTCCCCTCGAAGTAATCTCTTCATCAGTTCATCCCCAACGAAATTTACTTTCTCCTGCAAGTTTATTCTCACAATCATCTTCGTCCACCATCCCTGGCGGAAGCAAAGCATTCAACTTTATTCTCCCAGCAGCTCCGGGATTTATTTTTCCCAGCTAAGACATTACATGTCCATACATCATGATGCATGCATATACGCATCATACCATACAATCTCATTTATTTTGAGAACATCATTGCCTGATACATATCATGCATTACATACAGCTAACCTTTACCTTTCAGGAAAAATACAATCAAAATTCAAGTTATGAAGCCCAGGTACGACCGGATAGTATCTTGATTTCTACAGCATATTGAGAAGCCCGGACTACGACCGGATAACAATATCAGACTACCGCGAAGCTTGGATTACAACCAGATAGTGATATCTCTCAAAAGCAAGCTATGAAGCCCGGAGAACGACCAGATAATAGTTTATTCCCCAGTGAGCCGTGAAGCCTGGATTACGACCGGATAGAAGCTCAGTAAGCACCATGAAGCCTGGATTCGACCAGATAGTGGTATATCATGAACACAAGCCGTGAATCCCAGATCACGACCGGATAATAGCTCAGCAAGTCATTGTGAAGCCTAGATTACGACCAGAAAGCAATACAAGACCATGAAGCCTGGATTTCGACCAGATGGTGGTATGATACATCATGAAGCCTGGATTACGACCAGATAATGATAGAAGTTGTTGTGAAGACTGGGTTACGACCAGATAGCAACCAAGAGTACTACGAAGCCTGGATTTCAACCAGATAGTGGTATGACACATCGTGAAGCCTGGATTACGACTAAATAGCGTTTAGGGACACTGTGAAGCTTGGATTACGACCAAATGACAGTTTACCCAGCCAGTTACTATGAAGCCCGGATTCGACCGGATACTAGTAAACCCAACAGTCAAAGTGAATTCTGGAGGCGACCAGATAACCATTTGATTTGTTTCGAAGCCTGGATCACGACCAGATAGCGGTACAAGACACTATGAAGCTTGGATTTTGACCAAATAGCAGTTTACATGGACAGTTACTAAGAAGCCCGGAATCGGCCGGATATTAGTGTGCCCTAAATTCAAGTTGAAGCCCGGATGCGACCGGATAACCACTTGATTTATTCTGAAGCCTGGATTTCGACCAGATAAGAAGTGAGGTATTGCAAAGCCTGGATTACAACCGGATAGCAAGTTTAATCTCATCTCCCCAGTAAGTCACTGTAAAGCCTGGATTGTGACCAGATAGCAGTCGGTCTTATCACTATGAAGCCTGGGTTGTGACCAGATAGTAGTTCACTCTCACCTCTTCAACAGAGATGATTCCCCAGTAGAATAACGGACGACCGAAGCTCCTAAAGTTCTATTTCTCCTACGACAAAGAACAACATTCCCCAGCGGAATCTCCCTCAACAACAGGTATACAAGCTCTCGCTAAAGAATCTCTTACGTGATCGACACTCCTTCGGATGGCATCTTTAAGCCCATCTCCCATCATCAATCTCCAAATTGCATCTGTAATCCCATTCCCGACATCACAAGGCTGATACAACTTCATGCGAGTGCAAATTTCTGGGCACTCTAGTGTTCAATCATCTTCCACCTTCGGATCACGAAAGGCCCGAACGCCAATCTATATCCTCAGGTTTAAGAAGATTGAAGGGGCAACTGTTGTACCCCAAACTTTTCCCTCCCATATTTCTCAAGACATGACAAGAGTGATCTCTAAGTTGTTCAAGATTGCTCAAGAGTTGGACAGTCAAATCACCTCCTAAGGCAGTCAATTCAAAATTAGGGTTTTGTGTTGCATCAAGGTCCTCACATACAAATTACCTCCAGTGCTCCCCAATGTCCTAATATGTTCTTAAGTTCATCCATGTCAAATTTCAAGCCTTGCAGATGAAGTTTGGTCAGTCAATTGCTCAAGAGGCCCAAAAATCGACTGTGCTAGGGTAAAAGTCAACTGTGTCCCAAATACAGTCAAAACTCAATATTTTTTGTCAACATTCTCATTTTGAAGGATAATTCATCATTTGATCAAGGTTTGATCATGATTCATCAAGGATTTCTCAAGATTCATCAAGATTCAAAAGTTGCTAAATTAGGGTTTTGTAGGAAAAGTCAACTCAACTTTGACCAAGCATAACTTTCTCATACTTTATGAGAAATGACCCATACAAATCTAATTTTTAATAGGATGCAATTTCCTACAATCCATCTTCACACCCCAAGATCAAGAAATTATCTCACAAAAAGTTGCAAATTTAGACATTATAGGTCATTTTTGAAAGTCAACAAAAACACCTTTTTTGCCAAAGCTTATAACTTTAGCATGGAAGATCAAAATTAGATGAGACCAAAAAGGTTGGTTAGAGGACATCACAAGGTTTCTAAAAAGTCCAAGAACACCTCCAAAAGTTCGAAATTGAAGAAGTTATGCATTGTTGAAGTTGGGCATTTTTCCAAAATGGCCAAAAGCCAACTATCCTCAAAACTCCAATTTTTGATAAAAGGGCCCACTTTTTTCCACTTGATTTGGTCTTTTCATGCCACACACGTGTCCCGTCCTTAATTTCATGACCAATCATTTATTTTTCTATTTTTATTTAATTTTATTGATTTAATTCATTTTTAATCAATATTAAATCAAATAAAATTTAAAAATGAATGGAATGATATCTTTTTGATCATTATAGCTTTCAATTATCATGATTCATCAAATCAAATTCGTATCAAGGCTTTTCAATGCATAAAAAATCAGATTTGGCCTATATTTAGAAACTTGATAATGGTGATCAAAATCAAATCTTCCATCTTCAATGCATATGGACTAAGGCCCAAGTTTTGACCTAAATACATTCCTTTATGTACACACAAGCCAAGCATAGAAAGAACACGCCCTAAGGACTGCAAAAACGGACAACTCAGAATTGAAAAAACCTTGAAAAAAGTGGAGATTGAATTCTTGTTTGGAGGCGTTTTCAAAGCAAGATCTCAACACTACTCCCTTTCCTGGCATCCTGTGAAGCAAAAGCAACCAAAACCAGGCCTTGAGACCATCTGAAACACGCTGTAAGTATCCTTGAATATGGCTCTGAACATGGCATCGTAAATCATTTTTCTTGCATCTTTTTGCCAATTTACTTGCACCATCATGCTTAACGTTCAAATTCTAACAATTCTGCATTATTTAATTTAATTTTCATGGCCTGTACTGTAATTCCCGAGCCTAGGGTTCTTGTTCTTGTTTTTTAGGCCTTTTCGATACAGGCAAAATCAATGATAATGGTGGGTATAGGGATAACCAGGAGGAAGAGACGAACGTATTGGTGCTCTTAGATTTCGTTTCCATGGCCTAGGGTGAATTTTGGGAGACATCATACGAATCTTCCTGCGGATAAAAATCCGCAGGTAAATAACCAGGGTTATTTGGAGAAGATGATCATGTGTCCCTGCGTCATTGGCCTATACAAATGTGTTTATCGCGTTTTTTTTATTCCAGCATAATTAGTTGTTTTCACATATTATATTTATTTCGTCTCCCATTAACAATAATGCAGCATAGTTGGATTGGTGAGAGAGGTGTGGCAAAACCCCTTGGGACCTGGGTTCGAATCCCAGGTCCCCCCAAAACTTTATTTGATTTTTCTTCAGGTACTCATATGCAGCGCCTAGAGTGAAGTGCATCATGTGCCTCAAATATCAACACGCCAGGTGGCTTCAGATCTAGATCCAGTGGCCAAGGATGGAGGACTACCATGGTCTCTAGTCAACAGGCATGTGGGCGATCCAAAAAGTCAAGCAGGATGGAGCGTTAATGGGCCAAAAGTTGCTGATCATACACCCAGATCAGGCCCACACCCCCCTGAGTATTTCTTTTAATTTCTATATCTTTTTCTTTATTTATTATTTATTTTATTAAGTATTATTATTATTATTTAAAAATTTAACCAATTAACATTTTTTTTATAAAATCAGAAAACCCAAAAAAAATATATAATATTTTTATTAATTTCACTATTTCATTATTTTTGTAAATAAATTTTTACCAATTAATTTAGTTTTTAATTAGGTACAATTTTAATATCTTTTGCAATAAATTAAAATTAATATAGAATTAGGGCTTTTAATAATTTTAATCATTTTATTTTATTTCCTTAATTATAAATAAAAACCCAAAAATATTTTCATTTAATTCAATTATTAACTTAGACTTAATTTTTAATTCAAAAAAATAATTAAAAAATATGCTTTATTTAATAAAAAAGGGTCAAAACCCTAAGACACTCCGATTTAATTTTCTCGCGCGCGTATTATTTTTTATCCATATTTCAATAATGTAATTGCTTCAAGTATGTAATAGTTTTTAAATTAGGATTTTTATTTATTGTTTTTATTTACTTTCCGCAATTTAATTTTAAAGGGTTTGTCTTTGGCGATGTAAATACCCGACGCCTTTAAATAGCTTAGATTAATTTCCCGCAATTTAATTTCCACTCAATATTAACTGTTAGATGTTTGATAACTAGGCAATGCATGACAAGATCAATCTTTAAACTAAAATCAACATAGCTCACCATAACATGTACAGATAAAAATTAACCGAACTAACACACTCGCACATGCCACTCTTAGGGTACACCTCACTTGGTTGCCTCGAACGTGGTCATTAAGTATAGGAAGTTTTAGAGGTCGTCCTCTTGTTCAAAGATCATAGTTGCCTCGAAACGGTTGCCTCGGATAAAATGATCTAAGACATTAGGGTTACCGCTAAGGCGTCCTAACATTGCTTTAGTGACCACACGTCTCTTAATCGAATTGACCCGAAAACTCCAACGACGGTGCTACCTGCTCCTCAATAGTGGGATAGCATTGTCTAAAGGACACTTGTACAGATTAATTCCTTTTTGAGTAGGTAGATGGTTCTTAAGTACTTGCTCCTTTTAAAACAAAACAAAACTTTTCGCACTTACACCCCTTTCAAACAAAAAACTCTTTTCAAACCCACAAACACAAAGAAAAGCAAACTTTTGAAAACACAATGAGCAAGTACCTAAGAGCCCGTGGATAACCATGGATAGAAAGGGTGCTAACACCTTCCCTTTCTATAATCTACCTCCCGAACCCGAGAAATATCTCAAAAAGGAATTTTTCTGTGCTTTCGTCCTTTCCTTGTTGGATAAAATAAATGACGGTGGCGACTCTTGCTTACCGCGACATTTTGCAAAATCAAACGCAAAACGCGAACCAGCATTCCAAAACAGTCAGTTCTCTTTCCCACCGATCACAAGATGGGTTTTGAAAGTATTTTGAAAAAGTGAATTTGTTTTAGGCTAACTTTATAATGATTCTCGTCTCTATAAGAATGTATGCAAAGTGTTTGACTTTTGAAAATATTTCATGGAAAGTGTTGGTGCATTTAAAAAGGTGTTTATGTTTGAAGATGAGAAAGCAACTAAGAACGTTTCTACCTACTCAAAAGTCTTTGTTCTTTTCCTCCTCCTTTAGATTTTTCTATCTTACCATTGGTTTGGTAAGAATCCCCATCGTTGGATGTGAAGGGACGGGCGTGGGTCATCGTATCGTCATGATAGCAATGTTGTGAGATATCTTAGCATTTCTCTTGAGGGACTAGATCATTTGTAAGTAACATTCGAAGCATCATCGAGGGACTATGATCTTGTATTTTTATTGTTTTTGCTAAGACGCCTCACATGCATAACATGGCCATTTTCTTCAAGGCAACAAGTGGAGTTAACCCTAGAGATGCAAGTGTTCAAGTGTTTGTATTTCATGCTTGGTTTATCTTGGATTAGTGTTTTCTAAGATTGATTTTATCTTCCCATACAAATCCTACTTTACTAACATTTATATGAAAGCGATAAATTGCAGAAAGTAAATATCCTACTCTATTACAATCACTTGGGGATGGGGTGTACAAATTTACAAATGGGGGTTGCAAGAAATTAAAATCCTAATTATCTATTACAACCATATTGAAATAATGTACAAGAATTGCAATGTAAAATAGATTTGTTTTGTTTTTGTTAAGAGAAGAAATAAGTTTGCTTAAGGAAATGTTTTTAGTCTTTTTGTTTTAAAAGAAATAAAGCAAAGTATATGAATATAAAGTATTTTTAGTATTTTTTATTAATGAAAATAAAAGTGATGATAAAAATAATAAAAGAATAAGATTTAAGGTCAATGTGTTGCTGAAAGAATAGAAATAAGGGAGAGCAGAAGTTCTGACTCTGGCGCGCTGCAAATCAGAAAGAAAATGTTAGTATAAATGGGGAAAGCCAGAAGTTCTGGATCCAGACGCACTAAAGTTCTGGGGTTGATGGGAACAAAGGAAAGCCTAGAAGCTCTGATGCTGCTGGAAACCTAGAAGTTCTAGTTTTACTGGAAGGCTAGAAGTTCTGGTTGTTGAGAGAGCCTAGAAGTTCTGATGCAGCTGGAAACCTAGAAGTTCTAGTGTTACTGGAAGGCTAGAAGTTCTGGTAATGGGTAAGTGAAGTGATGATGCTGTTGGATGAGAATATCTAGAAGTTTTGGTCCAGGAGTACTGTTTTGACAAACAACAGTGAGGGGGTTTATCTAGAAGTTCTGGTCCAGGATTATTGTTTGACAAATAATGGGGTAAAAATGTTAAGAAATAAATACAAAAGATGCTTCTGGGGCTAGAACCCAGGACCCTTAACATTAATTCCTTAAGCGTGCGCTCTCTACCACTGGGGTGGCTATACATCCAATATTTAGAAGCAAAACATAAACATATATTACAAAGTAAGTTCTGATAATGAACTTCATCTTCTTCTTCTCGCCAGCCAGAGTATCTGCAACTTAGTCATTTCTCAACAAAAATGGAAAATGTAAACATGGAAGTTTTGGAAAATTTCATCATGATTTCAGAAATACAAAGCATCAAAACTGTAAACCAGGAGCAAGCATGAATTTTGCTAATCCTAATTCTGAACCCTAAATTTCTCAATAAGTTCGGATCTGAAATTCTCTCTACTTAGGCCATATAAATGAAATCTATAAATATGTACAAATTCAGATCCATGATATCTACATTATGTCTTTGAAATTTCAAGCCTAACAATGCATATGTAATGAGATGAAAATAAGAAGACACTTACCTTACAACTGGAGATTGTTAGAGCCTGGTTCAGATTGTTGTGATGTTCTGGTTAACCTCCTCAAGTTCTCATAAAGTTAAAGAAAACCTTAACTTGAGTTATGAATGGTTGGAATGCTTTGGAGCAGTCAAGATGCAAAGTTTTGATTTTTGAAATGGAGGGTGGTGAAGACTGTATTTCAGTTTGAAAAACAGAAGTTGGGAAAGCTTCTACGTGTATACCAGAAACTGTGTGGATGATTTGGCCAAGAAACGCACAAGGAAAATTAGAGTTTGGATGCAAAAACTAAAAACTAGCAGGTTTTGTATTTGTGTTGCAGTTTCAGGTTCTTGGGAATTTTCAGCAAAGTTTCAGGGCTTTTTTTCAATCTTTTTGAATCCTCCTTCTATTTGCAAATGAAGTTCAATTTGTAGGCAAAGGATTTAGAAGCTTGGAGAAGTCAGGAGTACATCCATCATGTGTTATGGATCGTTTACTTGTTTTTGAAGCAGGTTTAGACAAGCATGTTTCAAGGCAAGGTAGGGTGGTTAGCAGCTTTAAACACGCCTAATCTGAGTTTGTAGGCATGATTTGTGGGGAAGTACACTCAGAAACAAAGTAAAGTATGGGCTCAAAATAAACTTTATACAAAAGTTTGCTTTTCAATGACAGTAGCGGTACTTTCATGCCACACGTGAGAAGATCTTTTGGATAAAAGCTTAAACACTGGGATAAAGACTCAAAAGTTGGTGTGAGCATTAAATGATGATGATTTTTGACAAGCAAGAAGGCCTACAACATGAGATTATGCAGCCTAGCTTGAATTTGGATCAGAAGTTCAGCATAAATGTAAGCTTATATTAAGAACAAATGTCCAACTTCTGATCTTTGATTCTCTCTTCTCCAGCATGATCTGAAGGAGTTCTTAGACTTTTCAGAAAGCTTGTAACATGCTTTGTAATCCCCCTTTGAATCATCTTTGCAAACTCTGATTGTACCTACGTAAAAACTGGCCCAGAAGTTCTAGTCAAATTCTGACTTGGAAATGTTCAGAATTTACTAAGTGTTTTAGTTTCGTGGACGTGTCTTCAAGGATATATAACTTGAAATCTCAACATCTCTAGGAGGAATTATGTCCTGCAATGTTTTAGATCTCATTGAGATCTACAACTCTTGTGTCATAAGTTCTTCCTAAATCATCTTGCATCATGATGAAAATCTGGCTAGAAGTTCTGAACTTATCATACTTTCTTAACACTTAGAAAAATTTCTAAGTGTTTAGAACTTTGACTCTTCCAATGTAATTTTGACTTTTGATTTTCTTGGTGAACCAGCTTCATATTCTAACATGTCTTGATGGAATGTGATTCTTGAAACTTGATTTTTGATCTAAAAGTCAAAGTTTGACTTTTTAGTATGTATTTTGACCATTTTGCCCTTGTGTCAATCCAAACCTAAATTGATGTATCAGTGTTGTAAACTTGAGTCATGGGAGATCTCATGAGAAAATTCTTGAGAAATGAGAGGGAAAATTTTGGGGTACAACAGGTACCACTGGGGCTTGAACCCAGGTCCCTACACACTAATAACTTACGCACGCTTCTCCTGCCACTGGGGTGGCTGTTTCATTCGTTATTAAGACATCTTGTAATAAATATAAAATAAACTTCTTCCTAATGGCACTTTATCCCTAACTGTGCGCCAACATATCAAAGACCATTTTTGAATTTTGTAACTTCCTCATTTCTGAACCAAATGAAAAAGTGTAAACATCAAACTTGTTAGAAATTTCACCACGATTTCAAATATGTAAATAACTTGAAATAACACTCAAAGATGAACACGAATTTCTGTTGGTACCAAATTCTGAACTAATTTTTCACAAAGTTCATTTCAAAATTCGCATCACTCAGGCAACATAAATGAAATCTAAGGGCATGGTTAGTTTCAGGGCTATGATGTCTACATTTTTTATTCACAAAGTAACCATTAATGATGCTTGTAGAGAAAGTTCAAAGTTGAGAAAAGTTACCTCAAAACTGGAAATTGTGTATGGAGTTTGAGCACTTCTGGAGGTGTGGTAATGATCTGGATAGCTTCACTAGACTCCTAGGAAGCTAATGCAACTCTTACTTTATGCTGAGAGTGGTTGAATCGTGCTGGAGAAGTCAATGTGGAGTGCTTTGTTTTTGAGTTTGGAAGATGGGGAAGATGATGTTACAGTTGTGAAACAGTGATGGGGATGAGTTATATTTGAGTTTGGAATTCAAAGTCAGAAATAGCACGAAAATGGAGTTTATGTGAAAATTCTGATTTCAGGGAGTTTGAGAGAGTTTCTAGGCTTGTGAATTTGTGTCTTAGCTTGCAAATACATCCTCTATTTATAGGAAAGAGGCTTGGAAGGTTCAAGGGATCAGAATCACAAGATCACATGTTATGGTTTTTGACTTGTTTTTTGAAGCAATCTTGACAAACATTGTTCCAATGCATAGTACAAGGATATCTATAGTGGTTAGGCACTTTAAACATGTTGCTTCTGGATTTTGTGTTGAGTGTATGCATAGGGAGCAAGTTAGAGGCTCAATACAAGTTGACTTTGTGATTAAAGCAACTTTACAAGAATGGAAATATTACTTTGTGCCAAAAATGAATGAATCTCTTGGACAATGGCTCAAATGCTTGGATCATAGCTCTAACAGTTATGTAATCAATTAATTATGGAGTTATTTGCAAGTTATAATCCTGCAAAGCAATATTATGCAGCATAGGTTTGAGATTTGGTTAAGTGTTCATCATGAAAATGACTTGTAATTCAAGAATGGATTCCCAACTTCTTCTCTTCGATTCTCTTAGCTCAAGCATGATCTATCCAAGTTATTGGACATTTTGGAAAGCTTTAAACATTTACTACAATCTTCATGTTGGGCATTTTGGCTAAATCATTTTAGAACTAGGTGAAAATTAGTCAAGAAGTTAGGTCAAAAATCTGCCTAAACTTGTTGAAAATTTCACTAAGTGTTTATGAAAAATGTCATGACTTCATGAGCCTATATCTTAAAATCTAAGCATTTTTTGGACATTAACCTTCTAATAAAAAGTTGTATAATTCATAAATATCTACAACTTTCATGTTAAAAGTTTTCCTTGAATCTTCTTGCATCTTAGTGAAAAATTATCATGAAGGAATGAATTTATCAAGTATAAAAATACTTAGAAAATTTCTAAGCATTGAAAACTTTGAATTTTTGTGGACTTTCTTGACTTTCTTGATTTTTGATGATCAAGTTTGATATTTTTGAGTATCTTGATGAATCTTGATATTTGAAATTCAATGTTGATCAAAAAGTCAAATTTGACTTTTTGTGTATTAGTTCACTTTTCATAAGTTGATCCAAAATTCAACTATCAATCCTTTGATCTTGAGAAATGATATGAGCCATGAAGTTAGGTCAACATGTTGTGTTTTAATCCTTGAAATCATGCATTAAGCCATTGGGTCATGTACTAGGTCAAAAGTCAATGATCAGTCCATCTCAGTTAAAACCCTAATTTTGACAATTTGCCCCTTTGATGATTTGAGTGCTTTTCTTGAGGAATTATGATCAAACCTTGGTCAATTGATAAATATCACTTAAAAATGTTGATATTGTCCAAAAATCATGAAGTTTGACTATATATTGACCATAATTGACTTTTTACCCAATACAACTGATTTTTAGTCATTTAAGCAATTGACTGAGCAAAATTGTGATGCAAGACTTGAAACTTGGTATGAGAAATATAGGAGACCTATAATGAACCATGAAAGTCATTTTAGGCATCAAAATTTCAATTGTCCTTGAGAAAAACAAAACCCTAATTTGGAGGCTCAGTGCGTAGGAGGTGAGCTTGTCTGATCAAACCCTTAAGAACCCTTGAGCATTTGAGATCCTTTGTGAGAAATGTCTTGAGAATAGAGAGGGCAAGTTTCGAGGTACAAAAGTTTTGTATGCATATATTATGATATTTTGTAAATGATGTATGGATGCAATATGTCGTTGTACCGTATCGGTAGCTTCTTGTAACAATGTTTGGCTGGGGAAATAAATCCTTGACTGTTGCTCGGGATGAAGAAAGTAATTCTTAAATTCCTGTTTAGAATGTTTCTGCTGGGGATTTTTGCTTCCTGTTTAGGGAAACTTCGCTGGGGAATGTTGACTTCTGCGTGGGGAGAAGAGTTCAGGAATATTGGTCATTCGTCGCTCTACCGGGGAACCTAATTTTTATATACCCTGACTTGGGATAAAAGAGATGGACAACCTTTCGAGGTGTTGTCTAACCAAGTTTTTGATACGGATGCTGACTCGTCTGGGGAGGATAAGGTTGAATGATATCTGGTCTGGTTTTAGATTCCATGGAAACTCTATAGGGATGGCAATCTGGACAGCCTTTCACTAGAGAGAGGATTTTTGCCGGTGATCTAAAGTAGTTAGAGGAACATACTTAAGCCGGGGAGACTGTAGTCTGTTGGGGAAATAAACCCTAGACTTGCTGGAGAAACTCTTTGCTGAGGAACACTCTTGTTGAGGAAATGAGCTATGCTGAAGAAAAGAATTGTGCAGGGGACTTTACAGTTTTTGGAGGAATTAACTCAGTTGGGGAAGAGAATTCCTATGAATTGTGCTGACGTTATGATTTCTGATGAGGGTTAAGACTTTGTAGGTTAGCGATATTGTCGGGGAAAAGTTCATACTCCTTTGTCCGCTAGGGGGATCTGCTGGTGAGTATGATTAGGTTAACAGTTGGAAGATGCCCCAATTTCTGTCTTGAAGTCATATTAGACTTGCGGGGAATGTATCTCTGTTGAAGATGAGCTTGTGATGACTATGGGGATAATCCTATGGTGGAGGTGGATTACTTGAACATTATCACAGCTTCTAGGGCCCTTGGTAAATACTGATTAGAGTGATAAGTCTTCTACTGATAGACACATGATAAGATAACATGACATAGTTGTAAGCTTTAATCCCTAACTTTTTCCTGGACAGTCTTTTCAGATTTTCAGTCCACCGGGATACCCATTTTTTACCCAAGCCGCCTTTTCAGGTTTTTGACCTGTCAGGTGTATAATTTTATTTATATATCCCTAATTTTTTTCCCGAACTTCTTTAGTTCATCAGGATGCCCTTATTTTTTCCTAGGCCTGTCAACATAGTGGGTCTCTTTTCACATGTAGTATTTTCCGACTATGTCTGTGTTCTCAGGGTGCAGAGAAATGTCTCTATCCATAATAGTAAGTGTTGTAGCACTACCAGAAAATGTTTGCTTAATCGTACGTGACCCCTTTATTGGGATTCATGTTCAATTCCCCAAGTGGTTCATATGGAGATATGCCCCTGGTTATTCAGCACTTTTGAGAGATTCTTTGAATCTTGACTTGATAGCCACATATGAGTTAGACAATAACATGTCATGCCCCTTGATTTATAACCAAATGGGTCCATGAAAGGCCTGTTACTGGAAGTGTCTTTCCATTTGAAGTGATTCTGTCTGTTGAGAGAATTTCCGTTCATTGAATATTCATCGTTTGAATTTCTCCGCTATCGAACAATTATGTATATGCAAACAATGGTGTTAAAAAATGAAAAGCTTATGTCTGTCTTGAATTTTTTAAAATTCATTTTTAGTAAAAAAAATAGAATTTTTTAAGAATATGAATTCAACTTAGGATTTATAGTAAGCCTTACAGGAGTCAGGATACCTTTTGTAACAGTATGCGTTCTGTTGTACCCCAAAATTTGCCCTCTCATGTTTTCCAAAATCTTCCATTTGCATGGTGGTTACAAACACTTGCTTAAGGAAAATAAAACTTTTGGAGATAATCAAGTGTCTTTCATTGGCATCTGGACAGGGTATTTCAATTGGTATCTGAGCAAGCTTCGATTGGGCATTGAACTTCCTTCGACGCAAGCCTGATTCACAAGCTACGATTAGGCGCTGGAATTCCTTCGATGCAAGCTTGATTCATAAGCTTCGATTGGGTGTTGGACTTCCTTCGACACAAGTATGATTCATAAGCTTCGATTGGGTGTTGGGCCTCCTTCGATCAAGTGCAATTCCCAAGGCTTCGACTGTGCATTGGCTACTTCAGGCTTGCCTTCGATTCACAAGGCAAGAACTTCCTACCTGCCTGCTTCGATTCAGAAAGTAGTAGTCCTCTGCAGACAAGTCTCGAGTGGACCTCTTAAACCATTCGATCAAGCTTTGGTCCACAAGTATCATTCCAGAAATGTCTTCTCTGTGCTTGCCTTCAACACATAAAGCACAAAGGCCTTTTTATGCTTGCCTTGGATTCACAAACCAAAGGGCTTCTCCAGACTTGCCTTCAATTCACTAGACAAAGGACTTCCTACATTCCTTAGAGTCACAAGGAAAGGTCCTATTTCATGTGTGCTTTGACCCATAAGGAAATACTCCCTTTGTGCGTGCCTTCAGTGCACAAAGCCAAGGCCCCTTCAATTGGCCTTCGATTCACAAAGCAATGGCTATCTAGCTTCAACTGGGCAATGTCTCTTCATGTTTGCCTTTGATCCACTAGGCAAAAGGTTTCCTCATGCTTGCCTTGGATTCACAAGGCAAAGGCCCATCAGCTTGCCTTTGATCTACAAGGCAAAAGGCCCCTTTCAACTGACCTTCGATCCACTAGGCAAATACTCCCTCTATGCTTTCCTTCAGCGCACAAGGAAAAAGTTTCCTCTTCATGCCTACCTTCGTTTCACAAAGCACGGGATTGCTGCATTATGAACACATTGGTGGCCCATTCGAAGAATGCACAAGGGGTGCATGTAGGCTATTGAAAGGACACACAAATGGTGCCTTCAAAGGGCATACATTTGGTCCATTCGAAGGACACACAAATGGTGCCTTCAAAGGGCATACATTTGGTCCATTCGAAGGACACACAAATGGTGCCTTCAAAGGTCCTATAATGGGTCCATTCGAAGGATACATAATTTTGAGAAACCACTTTGTTTTATGTTGAGTACTGGTCCAAGATGTTTGTTGGCCAAAGTCCAACATGTTGCCAAGCCCAAGCCTCCTGCGCAATTGTATTCGAAGGAAGTGACAGAAGAAGCTTCGACTGGACAGAGTGAAGTGTTCAATTGGGATAGTTGGAGCCATCGAAGGGAGCAATTTAGAGCCAATCGAAATACCAGGCGTTGGAGCATTCAGAAGAGTCAAGGCGCCAAACATCACCTACCCATGTTCATTCAAAATTCCAAAATGGCATGAAAAGTCTCAAAATGGCAATCTTTAAATTTGTCTGATTTTATTTTCAAAGCCATGTTTAATGGCTGGTCTTTAAGGACATGTTTCTTTCCCCATTTTCTTGTCTCCTCCACCTCCTATAAATACAAGACACCAACACAAGCCAACAGACTACATACATACACACACAGATTATACGCACACGCTGCCTCAGAAAGCATACCAAAAATATCATAATTCAAAACTAATTTTTACGAGGTACTCTCAGTCCAAATGAATACTAGATTCGTGTCCCTGAGACATCCAGGAATCCACACCAGCCCCTAAGCAAGTGTGTCCATGCCTGAAGCCACAAAATCCACAAACTTCTGATTGGTAAGGGTGGTAAAATCGAAGCCACACTTTTGTCACATATTATTTTTTTAATCATTTAACTTGTGTTCAGAACCGTCATTAGTGCAGGTTTAACAAGATACATGTAGGTATATACGCAAGAATGAGATCATGCCATTGTTAGGGCGCGATCTAATATTTCCTTCGAAACTCAAAGCCTAGGATATCCAGGCCAAACAAACCTTAGATTAGAATTAAGGGAGGTCGAATTAAGGAAAAGGACTTGGGTTCGACAACCAAGTCATGCTTTTGTTTTGTTAACATTTTTCTTGCAGATTCAGTGCCTTCCTCCACAGGCAATACAACATACACCTCCAACAATATTCTCTGTTGGATCGAAGGATGACATCCTTCATTGGGTCGAAGGCCCCCTTTCATTGGATCGAAGGCCACCCTTCATTGGATCAAAAACTATCTTTTCTTTGGATCAGATGATTCTTCTTCTTGTACCTTTATTTTATTACTCATTTCTTTTAATAGTTTCACTCTTTAAATTAACATAAAAAATCATCATAAAATTTAGGATTAGGTTTTATTAATTAAATTAATTTCTGAATTAATTAATTAATTAATTTTAACATCTTTCTTCTTAAAAATTAAAATAAATTTGAATTTAGGTTTAATTTCATTTTTTAATTTAATGTCTTTTCATAAAAACCAAAAACGAAACAAAAGGATGTTATTCTTAGGATTTTAGACATCTTTTCAAATTCGTGCGTTATTGTTCTTTCGCATTGTTTCATATTATTGTAACTGCCTAATGAGTTGTAATAGTTAGTACTTTATTCTCTGCTTTTCATTTCTTCCCAAGTTTTTGGACATGTAAATATCCCCCTCCCCGAAGCCATGTAATAGCATAGCTTTAATTTCCATGCTTTTTATTACTGCAAACTATTAACTGTTAGATGCATGAATAATAGGATTGTATGGCAAGAATAAAAACAAAACGCTAGAAAACTTAAATTCAAAGACAAATAACTGAAACAAGCACACTTGCACATATACACATCTAGGGTACTCTCACTTTGGTTGCCTTCGGAAAATAAAACAGTCATGTCACTCGAAAGTAGGGACGCTTTAGCAAAGACCCTCGAATCAAAAGATCATAGTCCCTCGATGACCCTTTGTTATTGCCTTACGGTAAATGATCTAGTCCCTTAAACAAAATTGCTAAAGTGTCTCTATATGTTTCCTTTATGATTGTACGATGACCCACAAATGTCCCTCATACATCCAAACGGCTAGAGCTACCTACTCACTAATAGCAGGATAGCCTTGTCTAAATAAAGGGAGGAAAAGAACAAACCTTTTGAGTAAAAGTAGATAGTTGTTAGATGCTTGCTCAAACGAACTTTTTATACCTACATAAAAACATTTCAAAACATTTTCAAAAACACTTTATCAACACTCTTGAGGACTGATACAAGAGTTATCATAAAGCAAATTGTCGCACTAAGGCATTTCAAAATACTTTTCAAAACACACAAAGCACAAGGTATTTCAAAATGAGCTAAGCATCTAAGAGCCCGTAGATAACTACAGATGGAAAGGGTGTTAACGCCTTCCCTTTCCATAATCTACCCCCCTTACTCAGAAATAATCCCGAAAGGTTTTTTTCTGTTCTTTTCACCCTTTCCTTTGTTGGATAAAAGAAAAGCCGGTGGCGAGTCTTGCTTGCCATAACATTTGCGAATACAAACACAAAACCAATATAACAGTCAGTTCTCCCACCATATTACAGAACTGGCGACTCTGCTGGGGATCACTAAAAAAGTGGGGTTACCTTAGAGTTAGATCATTTTAAATTTGCTTTACATTGTGTGATTTGTATGCTTTATTTTTCAGGGCTTGTTTGGGTTGTTACTAAAAGATCCTACACCCGGATCGGGGAACATTATTAGGTAAGTAGCAATAAACCGTGGGGATTGTACGGGGCACACCGACATGGTCGAAATGATGGCTACATTAGTGTGACACATTTGTTGGTACCGGTAGCTCTTGAGTTTAGTCAAGGAGAATACGGGGCCGCTGTGTGGTGTCATGAAGCACTAACTGACCTTAGAACCTTTAATTGAATAACTTGGCCATTAGGAAGTAGTGAGATAGCCAGCTTTGGTGCAGTCCGAAGTTGGTTGATACTCGATACTACGCTCATTAAGATCAGACTTTCGGGATATTTTGGTTGCCAATAAAGAGCCTTGCGCTGAAATAATGTCCGATGAAGAAAGATCAGTGATATTGAGATTCCCTAGAACCCGACTACTTTCTAGGACAGGTTGAACCAACTAAACTTCAAGAGGGTACTTACCTACACACTCCATGCAAGCCTGAACCTAAGGCTACTTATGTGACTTATTTGCTTTCATTACCTAACAACTTGAACTCCTTACAGGGATGGTTTGTTTTCATTACCTAACGACGTGAGTTCCTTGCATGACCTATTTGTATCCATTATCCAATAACCTGGATTTCTTGCAAGATTTACTTGTTTACGTCACCTTACACTTTTTCTTGGTGCATAACATACACCTTATAACATCATGCCATAGCATTTCCTTAACCATTTCAAGGATCTTTAGGGCCTGTGAGGTAGGTTATGATGAACCAGATGTCTAGCAAGGGGCAAGGGGATTTATTTTCCTCTAACCAATGTTGTCAAAAGACCAAAGTACAACAACTTCAGTCAGAGGCTATGACCCACTCGACATGGTGAGCTTGATTCTCATATAAGGACATTCAACAATACGAAGTTCTTAGATCAAAGTTGCAATTAAAATTCAAACATTTTCTTGTGTTTACCCCGCGAAATTCTTGAAAATATTGCATAAACATTATCATGCATATCATTGCATTAAGCAGGTATTTCGAGACAAGTTTCTTATCTTTTCGCTGTTTATTTCAGCAAAATAAATGGCTATTGAACAAACAGTAAAGGATCTTCAAGCTCAAAATGCTCAATTCCAACAAATTTTCCTGGCTCTGACCAAGGGGCAAGAAGATCTAAAAGCTCTGATTGTTAAAGAGAAGACTAAGAAGGAAAAGAAAATAGCTGGTGTTTTGAATTTGGGAAGAAAGTTCATAGGACCAGCTAAGCGAGCTCTAGATTTCACAACCCCGTCAAATGAGGGGGACAATCAATAAGAGAAGCCAACTGAAGAAAATAACTATCCAGCGTCTGAGGAAGATGAAGTTGACTATTCTGAGGAGCAATATCCTCCTATTGGTGATAAATACAAATAGCTGGAGGATCATCTCAATGATATGGAGATCCAGAGGGTACTCGGGATAGATTTTGAAGAGCTAAGTCTGATCTTAGGGGTGGTCATCCCGCAGAAATTCAAGGTCCTCACCTTTTCCAAGTACGACATTGTCTCCTGCCCTAAGCTGCACTTAAGGTCATACGTCAGGAAGATTCAACCCTACACCACTGATAGGAATCTGTGGGTACATTTCTTCCAGGAAAATTTGGCAAGGACTCAGCTGGGATGGTTCTATCAACTAGAAAGAACCAACATTCATAATTGGTAAGATCTGGCTGCTACTTTCTACAAGCAATACCAATATAACACTAACCTCGCCCCAACTCGTACACAATTGAAAAGTATGTCTATGGGTTCTGGCGACGGTTTCAAAAATTATGCCCAAAAATGGAGAGACCTTGTGGGGAGAGTCCAGCCTCCTTTGTCTGATAGAGAGTTGGTAGACATGTTCTTGGGCACGTTGTCTGGTATGTTCTTTAACCATCTGATTGGAAGCTCTTCTAATGGGTTCACTGAACTAATACTGACTGGTGAACGGGTAGAAGCTAGCATCAAAAGTGGTAAAATCTAGAGAGATGTATCCTCCAGTACAGCAAAGAAACCCTTCACTGGAAAGAAGAAGGTCAGTGCAACTTATGGCCAAAGAAATCAAAACAAAACTGAACATCGTCTGACGGTAGGGGCTGTTATGATTTCCAATCATGCATCAAACCAACAACGAAACAATCAGTGCAGGCCAGATGTGCCCAGAAGACAGTTTACCTGGATCAACATGACCTTATCCTAGGTTTTTCCACACCTGCTTAAGTCCAACCTGGTGACCCTAAAGGAGGCTCCTAAGAATCCCAATACTGCATCTCCTCGCTACAATCCAAATGCTCGATGTGCCTACCATTATGGTGAGGGCCTTCGATGGTTCCAAAAGAATGGTGCACGGGGAGGTGGACATCCCTATCAAAGTTGGTACTCAGACTTTTGACTCAACCTTATATGTGACAAACATCCACCCATCTTATTCCTGTTTATTGAGTCGACCCTGGATCCATGGGGCTGGTGCTGTTACTTCTACCCTGCATCAGATGTTGAAGTATCTAGTCAATAGAAAGATTATCACAGTCCATAGGGAGGAGGAATATATGGTGATCCACCTGAACTCTTTCAGGTATGTTGAAATGGACGGCGAGTTCATTGAGACTCCCTGTCAGAACTTTGAGGAGGTTCCACAGACAGTTGTTGTGACCAAGACTGCTACCAGTGTTCCAAAGACTACCAGACCTCCGGTGAAGATGGCTTCTCTAAGGGATGCCAAAGAAGTAGTTGAAGAAGGTGGGTATACCATTTGGGGCCAACTTCCAGACATTCCCTACAAATCTAACAAGTTTAGTTTGGGTTTTACTTCAGGAGCCCAGAGATCTATTCGTCGTGCTCGCATCAGGGGACCACCATTACAGATCAGCAACCATGGGGTCAATGCTCTGGAGGACAGTGATAGCGACTACGACATGGACAAGTGGATCTTCCCAACTACCATCGGTGGACTCAACAATTGGGAGGCCAAAGATTTTGTGCCTATTACTTTTATTTAAGAGTAATTGTCTTTTTGTTTTTGGGATATGTAATATGTGAACAATTAAAGCATTTAAAGCCTTGTGTCTTACCCGAGGCATAATGGTCTATTTTGTGAGGGTTATTGCTTCATATTCATATGTCATTAATAAATCATGGGACTTTTTGCATACAAATTTTACACTCTCTGTTTTTCTTTTTTACCTTTTTACTTTATCAAAAAACAGCTATGCTCTTACACACACACACACACACGTACCAAACAGCAGATCCACATTTACTCTGGATCCCATTGATAACGGTTCTTCTATTGCCAATTATGACTTTGAAAATCCAATCTACCAAGCTGAGGACGAAGGTGAGGAAGATTGTGAAGTACCAGGGTATGATACGGTGGGAGAACTGACTTGAGGGTTTTGCGTTTTATCGTAAATGTTGCGGTTAGCAAGAGTCGTCACTGACTCTTCTTTTATCCAAAAGGAAAGGTGAAAAAGCACAGGAAATACCTTTGAGATTTTTTCCTTGAGTTCGGGGGGTAGATTATGAAAAGGGAAGGTATTAGCACCCTTTTCATCCATGGTTTTCCATGGGATCTTAGTTACTTGCTAGATCACTTGCTTTTTTTTATTTTAAATTATGCTTGGTGTGGTTTTTGAAAGTATTTTGTAAAGAGGCCACTGTTTAGGAAATCTTTGTAATGATTCTTGATTGTAAGAATGTATACAAAGATGTTTGATCTTTTGAAAATGTTTTCAAGTTTGTAAGATGTTTGAAAGTGTAGGTGTTTGTGATACGGTGGGAGAACTGACTTGAGGTTTGCGTTTGTATTCGCAAATGTTGCGGTTAGCAAGAGTCGCCACCGACTTTTTATTTTATCCTAAGGAAAGGTTAAAAAGCACAGCAAAAACCTTTTGAGATGTTTTCTTGGGTTCGGGGAGTAGATTATAGAAAGGGAAGGTATTAGCACCCTTTCAATCCATGGTTATCCATGGGCTCTTAGTTACTTGCTTAGATCACTTGCCTTTTGTTTTCAATTGTTTTAAATGGTGCTTTGTGTGGGTTTTGAAAATGTTTTTGAAAAGAGGCCAATGTGGTGGCAACCTTTGTGATGATCCATGTGGGGATGTATACAAAGATGTATGTCTTTTGAAAAGGTTTTCTTTTGTTTTTGAAAGTTGTTTTGAAAGTGTAGTGGATTGTGGTTTTTGAAAAGAAGGCAAGTGTTTTTGTTTTGCAAGTTGATTCAAGTAACTAAGAGGTTATCTACTCCTAAATTTCTCAAAAGATTATTGCTATACTTTAACCCTTTTAACAAGTTTGCACCACCATTGTATTTGGTGGGCAACCTTGTGTTAGGATGTGAAAGGGACAGGCGCGGGTCATCGTTTAGACCATAATTCTAACGACGTTAAATGTCTTTGGGCAATTTCTCTAAGGGACTTGATCATTTATTTTGTTTGTTTGAAAAGTTTTATCGAGGGACTATGATCATTCAAACTGTTTGCTTTGCCCAAAGATGTTCAACATACAATATGGCCCATTTATTTGAAGGCAACAAGTGGAATACCCTAGGGGGGGGGGGTGCAAGTGTGATTTGTGTGTCCATTTTCATGCTTGTTTATCTTTGTATTAGGTCAAACTATTTTTTATCGTTTTTTCGCATACAAACCCTAATTCTAACATGTTATTTATTAGAAAGCAATAAAGTGCGAAATTAAAATTACTAAGCTATTACACAACCAAATATGGGAAGGGGGGTACAAATGTTCAAATGGGGGATATTGACAAGAATTTAAATCTAAATTATTACAACAATTGGATATTTTGCAATGCATAATTAAATGTACTAAAATTAAATGGAAACTAAATAAATATGTGAAATGCAAAAGGGAAGTTTTTATGTGTATGAGAAAATATTATTTTTTATGTAAAAGGGAAAAGAAAATAAAAATGTATTTATTTTTGAGTATTTTGAACTTAGGGTAAAAAACCCTAATTTTTAAATAAAAGGTATTATTATCTAATTTAATTCTACTATTTATCTATTATTTATAAAAATAAAATAAAATGGAGTATTTTGTGAAAAAAAAGTATTTTTGTATCAAATATTAATAAAAATGAAGAAAATCAAGTATTTTATATTTTTATCTTAAATATATTAATAAACATATATATATATATATATATATATATATATATATATATATATATATATATATATATATATATATTAAACCCTAAATAAGTATTATACAAAATAAGTATTTATTTAATATTTTAATAAAATAAATAAAAGTATTTTTTTGTGTGAAATATTTTCAGGAAGTAAAATAAAAAAAATAAAAATGTATCTACATTATTTTCTATTTATTTTAATAATAGTGTATATATATATTTGTATATAAACAAGAGAAATAAACAAACAAATATGCCATAAATACAAAAAATGATGGAAAAAATATTTTAAAAATTTTAATGGCATGAGAAAAAATAAACAAAGTCAACCCAAAAAGAAAAAGTCAAAAATGTTGAAAAATAAACAAATGGGCTCAGGGGGGTGTAAGCCAAAAAGGATGGTGTGAAAAGAAAAAACAACAACAGCCCAGCCCAATAACACACTGTCTTCAACCTCCAGCTTCAAACTTTGAGAAAACGCGCGCCTCTTGCTTCAATGTCTAACTCCTGATTCCTTGATTTTTTGAACAAACTTCCAACACAAAAGATGTTAAGCATGAAGAGACGGTTCTAACCATATAAAGAACATGTCCTATCTCTCTAAGATGAGGGAGAATTTCTCTCCCCCTCTTTTCTGACCTAGTTTTTCTACCATTTTCAGAGCTCAAATTCTCTTCACTCAGATAAAAGAAATGAAAAGTAAAGCTATGTACATGTTCAGGGCTATGAGTAGGACTTTGTTTCTTCACAAACTTAAGACTAAAGATGCCTAATAAGAGAGATACGAATTCAAACTTTTACCTGTGCAGTTGAACTTCTATGTGGAGAATGAGAGACTTTCAGTGCAATGTAATGATTGGAAAAGCTTCCTTGAGGTCCAGGGATGCTTTTTCAATGCTCACTTTGTCTTGAACCTTCTTGTATCAAGCTATAGAACTTCACCTGCAAGTCAAAGATGTGAAAATGGTGGAAGTGGTTAGAGCAACTACAGATCGTGCCTTAGCTTCTGGATAGCTTGCATATGTTGTAAGGAAGGTAGAGGAACAGGTTTGGACAGAAATGCCTGAAGGGAATGAGAGATTGCACTCAAACTGCAGGGGCACCCCTGTTTGTGCAGTTTGAGGATGATTCTGAGATGGAGAGGGTTTGAAAGGGAAATGGCTCGTGCAAAAGCTTGAATGTGGTCTATGGAATCTGTTTGATATCTTTTGTGCTGTGTTTTTATGCTGGTATGAGAGATAGCATAAGTTATGGATGTTACTTCTATGTGAAGCAAGCAAATGTCAACTTGGTTTCTAGGCTAGTACAATGCCTCAATCTATGCTGCACATTTGGGTCTTGATCAGTGGGATATGCCCATGCCTTTTTGCTTCAAAGATCTGCATTGTACCTCATAGATTTGCAAAGTTGCCATAAAGTATCACTTTACAAGAATGGATAACATGCTTTTTCTAGTTTAGGCTTGATTTTGTGTGTATTATCCAAATGAGCAAAATAATGCTAGAACACAAAGGATATGCATTGAATTATTGAGTGAAAATGGGATTAGAGGCCTGCAATGTAGCTTAAGCATGCTGAATTCAAATTTGCCAAGTTATGAACATGCTTTTGATGAAGAACAAAAGTGAATTTTTGCCAACTTGTGAAATTCGAATCTCTCAAGTTATGAGGTTGTTTGATGAGTTCTTGGACATTTTGGAAAGCTTGGAATGTGTACTACAATCCATCTTTGAAATGCAATTTGAAATTCCAAGTGAAAGGGTATGAAAAGTGGCCTTGAAGTAGGGTAGAAAACCTTGTCAAAATAGGTCAAATTTCACTAAGTTAAAAGATGGTTTAGTGCCCTTATTCAAAAAATCATAACTTGAGATACAAGCTTCAAATGAGAAAACTTTGTGAATCAAAGTTGTAGATTATGCAACAAGCTACAACTTTCATGTTTTGACTTTTGTTTGAATCCAAATGGATCATGGTGAAAAGATGGGGCAAAGTTGGGAAAAAATTAGGGTTTTTCATAACTTAGAAAAATTCTAAGTTATGAAAATTTTCATTTTCAAACCCTAATTTGCATTTTGTGATTTCTTGGTGAACAAGTTTCATGATTTGGCATGTTTTGATGAAAAATGAATCTTGACTCTTGATTTTGACCAAAAAGTCAAAGTTTGACTTTTCAGTATACAGTCAAAATTGATCAATTGACTGGGAAATTCAACTATCAACCTTGTGTACTTGGGATCTTTTGAGCTTGGTGAACATGTCAAGATAATTCCATGGGGTCCTTGAGTCCATAGGTGAGCTTGGTTTGCTTTTGGCTAGGTCAAACAGTCAAAAATTGCCTTTGTGCAGTCAAAACCCTAAAAATGACCATTTTGCCCTTTTGATGATCTGATCAAATTTCTTGTGGAATTGTGATCCAAACTTGATCAAATGGTTCATGTGAGTTCATAATGTTGATGTGGATCAAATTTCATGAGGTTTGACTGTCAATTGGCCACAGTTGACTTTTTCCCCAATACAGCTGATTTCTAGGTCAACTGTCCAATTGACTGGGTAAAACTTGGAATCAAGACCTGAGACTTGGTATGGGTAAACTTGGGAGTTCAATATGAAGCATGAAAGTCATCTTAAGCATTTTAGGTCAAAACATCTTTAGGCAAACACAAACCCTAATTTGAGTCCACAGTACAAGGAGAAGTCTTGAGCAGAGGGAACCCTAATTGTATCTTGATCTTTAAATGTCTTGTGTTGAGAAAATGTTGAGGAAATGGGAGGGCAAATTTTGGGGTACAACAGTTGCCCCTGTTCAATCTTCTTGGACCTGAAGAGTTAGATTGGCAAGTTTGCCTTTCGTGACTCGAGGGTAAAAGGAGATTGGACACTAGAGTGCCCGGAAATTTGCACTCGCATGCTGGAGTCTCAACAATGTGGTGTCGGGAATGGGCTTATAGATGCCATTTGGAAGTGACAGAACTTTGTCGGGAATGGGCTTATAGATGCCATTTGGAAGTGTTGATCGCATAAGAGGTTCCTTAGCGAGAACTTGTGTATTTAAGAAAGACAGATGTTTCCCTGGCTTGTTACAGGTGTTTGATCTTCAGTCTCCTTATGCAGATATGCCCTGGCTAGATACAGGTATCGAATCTTTGAACTCTGCAGACGTGCCCTGGCTAGATACAGGAATCGAGTCTGGAAATGTGGTCAACAGATATGCCCTGGCTGGATACAGGAATCGAATCTGGAAATGTTGTAGTTGATAGATGTGCCCTGGCTGGATACAGGAGTCGAATCTTTGAACTCTGCAGACGTGCCCTGGCTAGATACAGGTATCGAATCTGGAATTGTGACAGTTGAAAGTAGTCGTTTTTGAGATTGTCTTTTTCCTGAAAAGGCAAAGACGTAAGCTGTATGTAATGTCATGATGTATGATATGCATGATGTATGATATGTCATGATGTTCAACATTTGATGTTGTATGTGTCTCATCATGTATGTAAGCAAGATGTATGAAAAATGTGAAATGTTTATGAGTGTAATTTCATCTTTAGGAAAATAAATCCTTGACGAATGACCGGGAAACTGTTCTGCGGAAGAGATGCTTGACCGAAGCTTTGATGAGAGGCCCGCTGAGGACTTTTAACGATGGACTCTGCTGAGGATAATGATGGTAAACTCCGCTGGGGAACTCCAAAGATAAACTCTGCTTGGGAATACCAAAGATAGACTTTGCTGGGGATTGAAGGAACTTTTGCCGAGAACGGTCTTCCGTGGCTTTTAGCTGAGGATAACCCAGTTATAAGTCCTTGTGAGGAAATAACTCTAAATAAAACTTGGGCGAGACGTCCGTACTTCGCCGGGGATAAGCTCGCAGAATCTACTGGGGATGAGCTTTTAAGACCTGCCGGGGAATGTTGTGCCTTTTTCAGGATCGACGGGGGATCGACTCCTGCTTGGGGAAAGTGCTGCTGAACTTTGTTTTACTCTGCGGGGAGCTAAGATGATTTGGCCACATTTTCAGTTGAACCTACCTTGGTGCCTTGGTGGACAAAACAACTAGACCGCATTAGACAACTCCACATTGCCCCTGTCTTTGATGTCATTTGTAATTAATCTCCTTTTTCATATGCAAACATTTATGAATCAGCAATTTAATGTCAAATGCATATATCAAAAATGAACATTGGACGTTCTTCGCAAGACAAAACAGAAAAAGAAAAACAATGGCAATTCGTATGGACAAGTGAATTTGTATTGATTTAGACTTTGCCTGTGAATAGGCGTTTTTTGTACAAGAGGCTGATATCCTAGTAAGAGGACATCGCCAAAAAGTATAGAGTTTACAATTTGAAAAAGAAAACAAAACAGCTATGTGAACAATCCCACTGGGTTCCAACTCTGCTATTGCCTTTATGTCTCTGAGCGTCTCATCGCTTTGCTGCTTAGTTGAAGATGAAGCCGATTGATCAATGCCGAAATCTGGAGCCAGATAATTGATGCCGAATTCCGGATGCGAGGTGATCCAATGAGACATAGTGTTACGCTTTTATCCCTAACTTTTGCCTGGACCGCCCTTTCGGGTTTTCGGTCCACCGGGATACCCATTTTTGCCCAAGCCGCCCTTTCAGGTTTTCGACTTGCCGGGTGTACAGATTTTTTTTCATTTCATCCCTTATTTTTGCCCGAACCCTTTTGGTTCGCCGGGAAGCCCTTATTTTTGCCTAGGCATGTCAACCTAGCGGGTCTTTTATTTATGCGTAGTATTTTTTCACTATGTCTGCATTGGCGGGGTGAGGAAGGTCGTCACCATCCATGGTGGTTAGGATCATGGCTCCTCCTGAGAACACACGTTTAACCACAAATGGCCCTTCATAAGTAGGGGTCCATTTGCCCCGGGGATCACTTTGGGGAAGGATGATGCGTTTGATTACCAGGTCCCCAACCTGATACTCTAACGGTCTGACTTTCTTGTTAAATGCCCTGATCATCCGTTTCTGATACGTTTGACCGTGACAGATAGCAGTGAGCCTCTTTTCGTCAATCAGATTTAGCTGATCAAGTCGAGTCTGGATCCAATCATCTTCATTCAAGTCTGCATCCTTCATTATCCGAAGAGAGGGTATCTGGATTTCAATCGGTAAGACTGCCTCCATGCCGTAGACCAAGGAGAAAGGAGTTGCCCCGGTTGATGTCCTTGCTGAGGTGCGGTACCCATGAAGAGCGAACGGTAACATTTCGTGCCAATCTTTATAGGTCACTGTCATCTTCTGCACAATTTTCTTGATATTTTTATTGGCGGCCTCTACAGCTCCATTCATCTTCGGCCGGTAGGGAGAAGAATTGTGGTGCTGTATCTTGAATTGTTCACAGAGTTCAGTGATCATTTTGTTATTGAGATTGGTACCGTTGTCCGTAATGATTCTTTCCGGGACACCGTACCGGCATATCAGATTATGCCGGATGAAACGCGCCACGACGCTCTTGGTTACCGTGGCATATGAAGCTGCCTCAACCCATTTCGTGAAGTAATCGATCGCCACCAGGATGAAGCGATGCCCATTGGATGCCGTTGGTCGGATCTCACCGATCATATCGATCCCCCACATTGCGAAAGGCCAGGGTGCCGTTAGGACATTCAAAGGAACTGGAGGGATATGCACCTTGTCAGCATAGATCTGGCATTTGTGACAAGTTCGGGAGTGTTGGTAACAATCGGCTTCCATCGTGGACCAGAAATATCCTGCCCGAAGGATTTTCTTAACCATGGTGTGTCCACTGGAATGGGTTCCAAATGTTCCTTCATGCAGTTCCATCATAATTTTCTCTGCTTCAGCCTTATCCACACAACGTAACAGAGTTGAATCATGATTCCGTTTGTAGAGAACGCCGTTGCTGAGAAAGAATTTTGCAGCAAACCTCCTCATGAACTTCTTGTCGTTGACAGATGCACCTTCAGGGTATTCCTGAGCTTCCAAGTACCTCTTCACCTCGTGATACCAGGGTTTCTCAGTCACCTTCTCAGCCTCGAGCTCACAGCAGTACGCCGGTTCATCCAACTTCCAGATTACGATTTGGGGGGCCTCATTGTCCCATTTAACTTTGAACATTGAAGACATCGTGGCTAGTGCGTCCGCTAGCTGATTCTCCTCTCTGGGGAAATGCTCAAAAGTTATTTCTTCAAAGTGAGGGAGCAAGGTCGACACATACTCCTTGTAAGGGATAAGATTCGGGTGTTTCGTATCCCACTCGCCCTTGATCTGATTGATCACGAGAGCGGAATCTCCGAAGACACTTAGAAACTTGATCCTCAAATCGATTGCAGCTTGTAGACCCATGATACATGCTTCGTATTCTGCCATATTGTTGGTGCAGCTGAAACATAATCGGGCGGTGAGTGGAGTATGAGTCCCCTTGGGAGATATGATCACAGCGCCGACGCCGTTACCCAAAGCAATGGAGGCTCCATCAAAATGCATAGACCATCGGGATCCTTCCTCAGGTCCTTCATCCGGTCCAGGTACTTCACAGTCAGTTATCACCATGATGTCTTCGTCCGGAAAATCAAAGTTCAGTGATTGGTAATCGTCCACAGGTTGGTGTGCCAAATGATCAGCCAGTACACTTCCCTTAATTGCTTTCTGAGTTGTATACTGGATATCATATTCTGTTAAGATCATTTGCCATCTCGCTATTCTCCCAGACAGAGCGGGCTTTTCAAATATGTACTTGATGGGGTCCATTTTTGAAATCAATAAGGTAGTGTGAGTCAGCATATACTGTCTCAGCCGGCGAGCAGCCCATACAAGAGCGCAGCAAGTTTTCTCAAGCAGCGAGTAACGAGACTCACAGTCGGTAAACTTTTTGCTCAAGTAATAAATAGCGTGCTCTTTTCGGCCAGACTCGTCATGCTGCCCCAGCACACACCCCATTGAATTATCAAGCACTGTCAAGTATAGTATCAGAGGTCTTCCTTCCACCGGTGGCATAAGAATGGGTGGCTCTTGGAGGTATTCCTTTATTCTTTCAAAGGCGGCCTGACATTCATCATTCCAGCGTACCACTTGATCTTTCTTCAGTAATTTGAAGATTGGCTCACAGGTAGCAGTCAGATGTGAGATGAATCGGGCAATGTAATTCAGTCGTCCCAGGAAACCTCTGACTTCTTTCTCTGTTTTTGGGGTCGGCATCTCTTGAATAGCCTTAACCTTGGCAGGATCCACCTGAATACCTTTATCACTTACAATGAAACCTAGCAACTTTCCGGATCTTACCCCAAAGGTGCATTTGTTGGGATTCAACCTCAGCTTGTATAACTTGAGTCGGTCAAACAGCTTACTCAGATGATCAAGGTGCTCCTCCTCAGTTTGAGACCTTGCAATCATGTCATCAATGTATACTTCAATCTCATGATGGATCATATCATGAAATAAAGCAACCATGGCACGCTGATAGGTTGCCCCAGCATTTTTCAATTCGAATGGCATGACCTTATAACAGAAGGTCCCCCACTGAGTTACAAATGTAGTCTTCTCCATATCTTCAGGAGCCATCTTGATCTGATTATACCCTGAGAAGCCATCCATGAAGGAGAACACCTTGTGTTGAGCTGTATTGTCAACAAGGACATCAATGTGAGGTAGGGGGAAATCGTCCTTGGGGCTGGCCCTGTTCAGATCCCTGTAGTCGACACACATTCTGACTTTACCGTCCTTCTTCGGTACTGGCACAACATTGGCAACCCACTGAGGGTAAGAAGTTACTGCAAGGAAACCTGCATCAAACTGTTTCATCACCTCAGCTTTAATCTTCTCAGACATCTCTGGACGCATTCGTCGAACTTTTTGCTTTACTGGAGGGCAATCTTCCTTGGTTGGCAAATGGTGAACTACAATGTCGGCATCCAAACCAGGCATATCCTCATAGGACCAAGCAAAAATCTCCATGTAGTCTTGTAGCATCTGGATCAATCGTTGCTTTACGCTGAGTTCTAGATTAGCACCAATCTTGACCTCTTTCCTATCTGTCTCAGTACCCAAGTTAATTGTCTCCACAGGCTCTTCATGTGGTTGAATAGCCCTCTCTTCCTGTAGTAGCAGTCTTGCAAGTTCACCAGGCACTTCGCAATCATCTTCACCTTCGTCTTCGGCCAAGTTGATCGGATTTTCGAAGTCATAACTGGCGGTAGCAGAGCTGTTGCCAGTGAGATCCAGAGTGGATTGAAACCTGTATAAGTGAGTGTGTGTAAATATAGCTGTTTTGCAATATGTATAACACAGAAAGAAAAGGAGCACAAGATTTGAAATGCAACAAACGTCCAATGTTTTGATTGATGATATATGAAAATGTCATACAAAAAGCCCTCACAAATGGAGCTACGATGCCCCGGGCAGGACACCGAGCTAACAGAGTTTTAACATATTGTTTGTTACAAATTTGGAAATCAAAAGAAATCAATTACTGCGTGACAAATGTGATAGGGGTAAAATCCTTTGCTGTCCAGTTGCTTGGTCCGTCGCTGGCAGTCGGGTAGATCCAATTATCAAACTCAGCTTCCTCCGCGTCTTCCTCAATAGCGTTCACCCTTGAGCTGGAAATAAACACCGGAGCCTTTCCAATCTTCTCTTTGCGCACTGCCTTCTGAGCCTCTGCAGTAAAGCCTAGCCCAAACTTGTCGTTCTTCTGAGTGAAGTCAGGAAGCTGACCCCAGTGTGCACCATTGCCTTTCTGAACCACAGCCCGGGCATCCCTTAGGGAAACCATTTTCAAGGAATCATCCTCTTCGGCCATTGTCTCTGCAGCTGCTGAAATTGGATGTACCTCCTCGAAATGTTGGAAGGGGGTTTCAATGAACTCCCCGTCCATCTCGATATACCTGAAGGAGTTCAAATGGCTCACCATATACTCCTCTTCTCCTTGCACAGTGACAATCTTTCCTCTGACGGGATATTTCAGCTTTTGGTGCAAGGTGGAGGTCACTGCCCCAGCTTTATGGATCCAAGGTCGACCCAACAGACAAGAATACGATGGACGTATATCCATCACGTAAAAGGTAGAGTCAAACACTTGAGAGCCCACACGAATAGGGATGTTAACCTCTCCATGAACCATCCTTTTGGAACCGTCAAAGGCCCTGACGATGATATTGCTGGGTTTCAACTCCAGGCCCTCATAATCCAAACGATCCAAAGCCTTTTTCGGAAGAACATTCAAAGAAGACCCAGTGTCTACCAATACATGTGCCAGAGTAGTGCCCCTGCATTCAATAGAGACATGCAGGGCATCATTGTGGTCTCTCCCTTTCGCGGTCAGGTCAGCATCTGAAAAGCCCAAGCCGTTGTCCGCCGTCAGATTTGCTATGCAGTCAGTGAACTGAACCGCAGACGTCTCCTGCGGCACGTGGGCCGTCTTGAGAAATGAGATTAAGGCCTTAGCATGAGCCTCGGAGCACAGCAATAGGGAGAGCAGGGAGATCTTGGAGGGTGTATGCCCCAACTGCTCGACAACATTAAAATCACTTTTCTTTATTATTTTCAGAATCTCCTCCATTTCTTGTCGGGAGGCCTCAGCATTTACAGGTATTGGTGCCTCCATCCGGGCAGGCTCTTCTTCAATCCCTTTGCCCCGAGCATTTGATGACTCGGCAGCAGGGGACACAATTTGATCAGCAACGGGACTTGGTAAACTTGCAGGTTTTATGAGGAGGGGTTTTCGAATAGCGGGCGGCGCAATGTCAGGCGAGAAGAGCCTGCCACTGCGGGTGACTTTAGCTGGACCGGTGATATCGCAAATACTGGCACTAGCATTAAATTCTTGCTTGATTCCATTTACATATACGTCTGCCCCATAATGCCAGGGGACAGCTTTATCAGACACGTAGGAGAGGGGTCCTGGAACAGTAATGATCACAGGCGCAACTGTCAAGATTTGAATAGGCTTCTTTGGGGGAGCCTTGGTTGGATTTTTGAAGATGGTAATCACGGACACTTCCTTCGTTGGAACCAAATGAACAGCAGTCTTTTTGAATAGAATCTCCTTGCTATCCATTAGGCCTTGGATGCCTAACCTTAGCAAGGGACAATCAGATAGGGAAATAGCACAGAATGGGCAACCTTTGCCGCAACCCGGAAATAAACCGGCCCGCAGTAGGTTCTTCTTAACAGTCTTCAAAGGGGTAACAACTTCATCTACCGAAACAGCGTACACTTCTTCCTCAATGGCATTCACCCTATGCTGGGGCATAGGAGCCGTTACAACATTCGGTCTTTCCGGCGCTTCAAACTGAATTTCTTTTGCGTCAATTAGATCTTGCACTTTGTTTCTCAAGGCCCAACAATCATCAGTAGTGTGCCCGGGGCTATCAGAATGATAAGCACACCGGGCATTTGGGTTGTATTTAGGAGACGCAGTGTTGACGACTTTAGGAGCTTCTTTGAGGGTCACCAGGTTGGTGGATAACAGTTGGGGTAAAATTTGAGATAATGTCATACTCAATCGGGTATACTGCCTCTTGGGCCTTTCACTTCTTTGCTGATTGTACTGCTGAGGAGCAGCAACAGGTTTAGAGATGACCAAAGCATTGACGGCTTGGCGATTTTCGGGCTTGACTTGTCTTCTAGGGCCGTAGACGGCACTTGCTTCTTTCTTAAACGGCCTCTTCTCAGCACTTGTAGAGGCAGCCTTCTGCATCTTGCCTGACCTGATGCCAGCTTCAATTCTCTCTCCCGTTAATATCAAATCTGTGAACCCAGCGGAGGAGTTACCAACCAAATGATTGAAAAACGGACCAGACAACGTTCCCAGAAACATATCAACCAGCTCTCGATCAGTTAATGGAGGCTGCACCCTGCCAGCCAAATCTCTCCATTTTTGAGCGTACTCTTTGAACCCTTCACCCGTCCCTAGAGACATACCCTGAAGTTGGGTACGCGTAGGAGCGAGATCAGAATTGTATTGGTATTGTCTGTAAAACGCAGTTGCCAAATCTTCCCAGTGCCGGATGCTAGCTCCGTCCAATTGGTAGAACCATTCAAGTTGTGACCCCGAGAGGCTGTCTTGGAAGAAGTGAATCCAGAGATTCTTATCCGCCGTGTAAGGTTGGATTTTCCTTACATACGACCTCAGATGCAGTTTGGGGCAAGAGACCCCATCATACTCGGCGAAGGCAGGCGCCTTAAACTTGTGTGGAATTACTACTCCAGAAGATAATCCCAAATCTCCGAAATCCAGTCCCGGCACGTTCTGAATTTCCATAGCACTCAAGCGGTCCTCCAATTGTTTGTATCTGTCAGCAGCAGGTGGGTATTGTTCCTCGTTATAGTCCGTCTCGTTGTCGGAGACTGCGGGACTAGGAGCTTCTCCCCCTTGGGGACTGTCTTTCTCAGCAGAAGAAGTGGTTGGATCAGCTTCATTGTGGAGTGTGTTCCCAAATCTGCGTCCGGTGTTGAACATCGCCGTCCTCTTTTTCTTCTTCTTCTTCAGGAGTAAAGTCTTCAACTCTTGCTGACCTTGGGCTAGGCTTAGGACCATCTCTTGAAACTGTGCACTTTGGGCCTGAAGGGCCTTGATTGCTTGCTCACTGGATGATTCCGGATTCATGATGACTGTGCACACAAACAGCGAAGAAAATTAAGCAACCTGTGAAATAGGGTACCTGCTATGCATATGGTGCAATGGAATGCGTATGTATGCAATGCATTCAAGGATT
Source organism: Vicia faba (assembly GCA_948472305.1). Lineage (NCBI taxonomy): Eukaryota > Viridiplantae > Streptophyta > Magnoliopsida > Fabales > Fabaceae > Vicia > Vicia faba. The sequence goes on from CATIWC010001242.1 coordinate 308,806, forward strand.
TAGAACATTCAAACTTTGTTGTAGACAAAAAAAGGAACGCACATCATATTAATAAGGAGAAATTCGTTAGTACATAAATGCCTCATGGGCCAAATATTACAAAATAACCCCTTAAGGTAAAAAGACATTGCGCATCCTTTTTGGCGCGATGTAGGTGTTGAGATTCCTTTCCTCGTGCAGCAGGCGGGTGAGTTCCAGGACCTTCTTTTCACTAGCATGTAGATTGGTCTCAAGAGAATTCCGTTCTTCCTTAAGTTGGATCCAGCTCTTCTGCATCTCTTCCCAAGAGGTGGGCATGTCGGGATGTTGAATGGTGTAGGATGCTTCTCCTCCCAAGATTGGCTCTTTGATTACAGGTAGTATGTGAGGGTAAGGCATTACTAACTTCTGAGAGCGGGCCCGTACCCACTTGAGGTAAGGCTCCAACGGGATGGAGTTCCGGTGCCCCAGTGTTTTGCTGTCTATCCTACTTGGCATCCTCCAAGCTCTGATAAATCTCTGACGAAGTCCTTGAGTATCGTTGTCGAAGTCGAAGACTATGTCAGGAATTAACATGTCATGAGGGCCCTCCTTCCGAGCATAACCAAACTGTCTCCAAGCCAGGCATGGGTTGTAGGTTATACCTCCTTTGATTCCAAATAAAGGAACATTAGGGTATTCCCCACAACGATCAATGATAGTGACGTCTTCCCTGGACCTAGGACACCAATGTATATCTGCATGCGTGAGAGTCATTAGCCGTTGTGACCATCTCAAACCCCGCTCGTTCTTCAAAACTGATTGTGGAAGATGCGAAATAAACCACCTTCCCAAAAGAGGAGTGCAACACATAAGGACACCCCTTCTCCTCATGGTTCGAGTGTAACATGAGTGAAGGATGTCCCCCAACAGTGTAGGTATAGGATTCCTGGTCATAAAGATCTGGACAGCACTGATATCAATAAGCTGATCTGGGTTAGGGAACAACACCAAACCATAGACAAGGAGGGCCATGACTTCTTCAAAAGCTCGTAGGTCAAGAGAGTTCCAACATTCCTGAGCCTTTTCAAACAGAAATCTAGCTAAGAAACCTTTGATACCACTTCTAACTTCCCAATGTCCCTTGAGGTCAGACGTCTGTAGGTGCAAGGCTTTAGCAATCTCTTCAAGCTTGGGTTCCTCTTCCATACCGTTGTAGGGTAGTTGATCAAGGATAGGGACCTTCAGAAGTCGGGAGAACTCTTCCAATGTAGGCACCAACTGATAATCCGGGAAGGTGAAGCAGTGATGCAGAGGGTCAAAGAATTGGAACAGGACCTTTAACAAGTCCTCCTCAATGTTGGTGTTAACCAAGTTGATGAGTCTCCCATGTCTCTCACTGAATGAAGAACCCTCGGGAATCCTGGACAGGAGCTCCTTAAGCTGAGGAGGGATCTTTACAAGGCTAATCGGAATTGTCTTTCTGCGAGCAGTTTCCATGTCCTATAAAACAAGAACAAAGATGAAGATTCGAAACCCTTGAAACGGTTAGTCAATGCTCATGATGTTTGTATGATGTAATGATGTGATGATTAAATGCACTATAAACATTCACAAAGGCAAACATGGTGAGGCACACAAGTCACACAAACCCTTAGAGTTTAGGCCTGCATGAAGTCTGGGTATTACCCTCTTGAAGTTTTGTGGGCTCAACCTGTCCTATCGAAAGTAACCGGGTTCTAAAGGTCCCAATATCACTGGATTGCTTTCATTGTTCATCGTTTCGATTTAGCCACTGAACTGGCGACCGAAATATTCCAGGAAAGCAACCCTCAATTGAGTGTAGTATCGAGTATCAACCAACCTCGGACTGCACCAAAGTCAGTTATCTCACTACCCTAAAAAAGGCCAAGATGGTTTAATTAAGGTTCCTAAGGTCAGTTGATGCTTCATGACACCACGCGGCGGCCCCGTACTCTCCTTGACTGAACTCAAGGGTTACCGGTACACACCAAAGTTCCACATCAACGTAGCAGACTGCTTCAACCATGTCGGTATACCCCGCACAGTTCCCTCACAGCCTTGTTGCTACCTAAAAGGGTTTCCCCAGATCCGGGTTAGGATCCATAAAACTCCGATACAAAGCCCACAATATGTAAAAGCAAACAAAGCAAGCAATTGAAAACAAAGGTGATCTAAACCCTAAGGTTACTCCACTTTAAAAGTTATCCCCAGCAGAGTCGCCAGTTCTGTGATACGGTGGGAGAACTGACTTGAGGTTTGCGTTTGTATTCGCAAATGTTGCGGTTAGCAAGAGTCGCCACCGACTTTTTATTTTATCCTAAGGAAAGGTTAAAAAGCACAGCAAAAACCTTTTGAGATGTTTTCTTGGGTTCGGGGAGTAGATTATAGAAAGGGAAGGTATTAGCACCCTTTCTATCCATGGTTATCCATGGGCTCTTAGTTACTTGCTTAGATCACTTGCCTTTTGTTTTCAATTGTTTTAAATGGTGCTTTGTGTGGGTTTTGAAAATGTTTTTGAAAAGAGGCCAATGTGGTGGCAACCTTTGTGATGATCCATGTGGGGATGTATACAAAGATGTATGTCTTTTGAAAAGGTTTTCTTTTGTTTTTGAAAGTTGTTTTGAAAGTGTAGTGGATTGTGGTTTTTGAAAAGAAGGCAAGTGTTTTTGTTTTGCAAGTTGATTCAAGTAACTAAGAGGTTATCTACTCCTAAATTTCTCAAAAGATTATTGCTATACTTTAACCCTTTTAACAAGTTTGCACCACCATTGTATTTGGTGGGCAACCTTGTGTTAGGATGTGAAAGGGACAGGCGCGGGTCATCGTTTAGACCATAATTGTAACGACGTTAAATGTCTTTGGGCAATTTCTCTAAGGGACTTGATCATTTATTTTGTTTGTTTGAAAAGTTTTATCGAGGGACTATGATCATTCAAACTGTTTGCTTTGCCCAAAGATGTTCAACATACAATATGGCCCATTTATTTGAAGGCAACAAGTGGAATACCCTAGGGGGGGTGCAAGTGTGATTTGTGTGTCCATTTTCATGCTTGTTTATCTTTGTATTAGGTCAAACTATTTTTTATCGTTTTTTCGCATACAAACCCTAATTCTAACATGTTATTTATTAGAAAGCAATAAAGTGCGAAATTAAAATTACTAAGCTATTACACAACCAAATATGGGAAGGGGGGTACAAATGTTCAAATGGGGGATATTGACAAGAATTTAAATCTAAATTATTACAACAATTGGATATTTTGCAATGCATAATTAAATGTACTAAAATTAAATGGAAACTAAATAAATATGTGAAATGCAAAAGGGAAGTTTTTATGTGTATGAGAAAATATTATTTTTTATGTAAAAGGGAAAAGAAAATAAAAATGTATTTATTTTTGAGTATTTTGAACTTAGGGTAAAAAACCCTAATTTTTAAATAAAAGGTATTATTATCTAATTTAATTCTACTATTTATCTATTATTTATAAAAATAAAATAAAATGGAGTATTTTGTGAAAAAAAAGTATTTTTGTATCAAATATTAATAAAAATGAAGAAAATCAAGTATTTTATATTTTTATCTTAAATATATTAATAAACATATATATATATATATATATATATATATATATATATATATATATATATATATATATATATATATATATATATATATATTAAACCCTAAATAAGTATTATACAAAATAAGTATTTATTTAATATTTTAATAAAATAAATAAAAGTATTTTTTTGTGTGAAATATTTTCAGGAAGTAAAATAAAAAAAATAAAAATGTATCTACATTATTTTCTATTTATTTTAATAATAGTGTATATATATATTTGTATATAAACAAGAGAAATAAACAAACAAATATGCCATAAATACAAAAAATGATGGAAAAAATATTTTAAAAATTTTAATGGCATGAGAAAAAATAAACAAAGTCAACCCAAAAAGAAAAAGTCAAAAATGTTGAAAAATAAACAAATGGGCTCAGGGGGGTGTAAGCCAAAAAGGATGGTGTGAAAAGAAAAAACAACAACAGCCCAGCCCAATAACACACTGTCTTCAACCTCCAGCTTCAAACTTTGAGAAAACGCGCGCCTCTTGCTTCAATGTCTAACTCCTGATTCCTTGATTTTTTGAACAAACTTCCAACACAAAAGATGTTAAGCATGAAGAGACGGTTCTAACCATATAAAGAACATGTCCTATCTCTCTAAGATGAGGGAGAATTTCTCTCCCCCTCTTTTCTGACCTAGTTTTTCTACCATTTTCAGAGCTCAAATTCTCTTCACTCAGATAAAAGAAATGAAAAGTAAAGCTATGTACATGTTCAGGGCTATGAGTAGGACTTTGTTTCTTCACAAACTTAAGACTAAAGATGCCTAATAAGAGAGATACGAATTCAAACTTTTACCTGTGCAGTTGAACTTCTATGTGGAGAATGAGAGACTTTCAGTGCAATGTAATGATTGGAAAAGCTTCCTTGAGGTCCAGGGATGCTTTTTCAATGCTCACTTTGTCTTGAACCTTCTTGTATCAAGCTATAGAACTTCACCTGCAAGTCAAAGATGTGAAAATGGTGGAAGTGGTTAGAGCAACTACAGATCGTGCCTTAGCTTCTGGATAGCTTGCATATGTTGTAAGGAAGGTAGAGGAACAGGTTTGGACAGAAATGCCTGAAGGGAATGAGAGATTGCACTCAAACTGCAGGGGCACCCCTGTTTGTGCAGTTTGAGGATGATTCTGAGATGGAGAGGGTTTGAAAGGGAAATGGCTCGTGCAAAAGCTTGAATGTGGTCTATGGAATCTGTTTGATATCTTTTGTGCTGTGTTTTTATGCTGGTATGAGAGATAGCATAAGTTATGGATGTTACTTCTATGTGAAGCAAGCAAATGTCAACTTGGTTTCTAGGCTAGTACAATGCCTCAATCTATGCTGCACATTTGGGTCTTGATCAGTGGGATATGCCCATGCCTTTTTGCTTCAAAGATCTGCATTGTACCTCATAGATTTGCAAAGTTGCCATAAAGTATCACTTTACAAGAATGGATAACATGCTTTTTCTAGTTTAGGCTTGATTTTGTGTGTATTATCCAAATGAGCAAAATAATGCTAGAACACAAAGGATATGCATTGAATTATTGAGTGAAAATGGGATTAGAGGCCTGCAATGTAGCTTAAGCATGCTGAATTCAAATTTGCCAAGTTATGAACATGCTTTTGATGAAGAACAAAAGTGAATTTTTGCCAACTTGTGAAATTCGAATCTCTCAAGTTATGAGGTTGTTTGATGAGTTCTTGGACATTTTGGAAAGCTTGGAATGTGTACTACAATCCATCTTTGAAATGCAATTTGAAATTCCAAGTGAAAGGGTATGAAAAGTGGCCTTGAAGTAGGGTAGAAAACCTTGTCAAAATAGGTCAAATTTCACTAAGTTAAAAGATGGTTTAGTGCCCTTATTCAAAAAATCATAACTTGAGATACAAGCTTCAAATGAGAAAACTTTGTGAATCAAAGTTGTAGATTATGCAACAAGCTACAACTTTCATGTTTTGACTTTTGTTTGAATCCAAATGGATCATGGTGAAAAGATGGGGCAAAGTTGGGAAAAAATTAGGGTTTTTCATAACTTAGAAAAATTCTAAGTTATGAAAAATTTCATTTTCAAACCCTAATTTGCATTTTGTGATTTCTTGGTGAACAATTTTCATGATTTGGCATGTTTTGATGAAAAATGAATCTTGACTCTTGATTTTGACCAAAAAGTCAAAGTTTGACTTTTCAGTATACAGTCAAAATTGATCAATTGACTGGGAAATTCAACTATCAACCTTGTGTACTTGGGATCTTTTGAGCTTGGTGAACATGTCAAGATAATTCCATGGGGTCCTTGAGTCCATAGGTGAGCTTGGTTTGCTTTTGGCTAGGTCAAACAGTCAAAAATTGCCTTTGTGCAGTCAAAACCCTAAAAATGACCATTTTGCCCTTTTGATGATCTGATCAAATTTCTTGTGGAATTGTGATCCAAACTTGATCAAATGGTTCATGTGAGTTCATAATGTTGATGTGGATCAAATTTCATGAGGTTTGACTGTCAATTGGCCACAGTTGACTTTTTCCCCAATACAGCTGATTTCTAGGTCAACTGTCCAATTGACTGGGTAAAACTTGGAATCAAGACCTGAGACTTGGTATGGGTAAACTTGGGAGTTCAATATGAAGCATGAAAGTCATCTTAAGCATTTTAGGTCAAAACATCTTTAGGCAAACACAAACCCTAATTTGAGTCCACAGTACAAGGAGAAGTCTTGAGCAGAGGGAACCCTAATTGTATCTTGATCTTTAAATGTCTTGTGTTGAGAAAATGTTGAGGAAATGGGAGGGCAAATTTTGGGGTACAACAGTGTTCATTTTGAAAATAGCAAGGATGTTTGTTTGAAATTGAGCAAATAATTAGGAGCATTCTACCTACTCAAAAGTCTTTCTTGTTCATTTTCCTTTTCCTTTGACATTTTTATCTTACCATTGATTTGGTAAGTAACACTATCTTTGGATGTAAACGGGACGGACGTGGGTCATCATATAACCATGATTAGCAATGTTGCAAGGTATCTTATCATTTTTCTTTGAGGGACTTAAGATCATTTGAAAGGCAACTTAGATAGCACCGTCGAGGGACTATGATCTTGTATTTGCTTGTTTTTGCTAAGATACCTCACGTGCGTAATATGGCCATTTTTGTATAAGGCAACCAAGTGGAATAACCATAGGGGTGCTTGTGTGCAAATGTTTTGTTTTCATGCTTAATTTGGTCTTTAATTAGGGTTTTCTAAGTATTGGTTTTAGTCTTTCCATACAAATCCTAATTACGAGCATTTGTATATAAAAGCGATAAATTACGGAATTTAAAGTTACTACGCTATTACAACATTTGTGAGAGGGGGTGTACAAATTGTAAATGGGGATTGCAAGAATATAAACCTAGTTCATCTATTACAACCATATTGAATTGGTATAAATATACAAGGATTTAAATGAATACATTGTACAAAATAAATATGCAGCAATGTAAATGTAAAGAAAATGAATATTTTTATTTGGATTTTTTAGGGAAAAGGGATTTGTTTTAACCTAATTAATTAAATAAAATAATTAATTAAACTTAAAAGTAAACCTAATTCACTAAGAAAAGAAATTAATAAAACCCTAATTCATTATTTGATTAAAGAAAATAAGTTTAAGAAAAGTATTTTTTTTGGTATTTTTGTCTTGAAAATATTTATAGTATTATAAAATATTTTTGATCCTTTTTTACATTAAAATAAATATATTTTAATTAGTGTAAAAGAAAATAAATAATAACCTAGTTTTAAATTAAATTTACAAGACTAGTTAGTAAAAATAAATAAAATATAGTTAAATAAAATATTTTGTGAGAAAAATAAAATAAACTAAGTCAAAATATAAATCTATTATTTTTTTTTTGTATTTTTTATGATTTTTTAACATTAGGAAAATATTAAAGAAAATAAATGAAATAAAAATAAGAAAATAAAATAAACTAGGCCATGGGGGCGCAAATAGTCTACAGGGGGTTAGAAAGCAAAAATAAAAAATAATAATAATAAAAGCCCAATGAGGCCCAGGTGCCTGCAAAAAAAATCAGAATGAAGCAAGAAATGTGAAAAAAACACAAAAGGGTACCACTGGGGCTCGAACCCAGGTCCCAAAGGTTACAGGAGTGCGCTTCTACCACTGAGGTGGCTATACATCCGTTAACATAAGCAAAACAATAAGTATATGATACAAAACACGCCCTGGCTACTTCATCTCCAACCTCCAGCCAGACCAACTGTAACTTTCTCATTTCTCATCAAAAATGAAAACTATAAACATGAAACTTGTAGCAAATTTCCTCACGGTTTCAAAAATGTAAAACATTAAAACTATAGATCAAAGATAAGCATGAATTTTATTGGCCCTAATCTGAACCCTAAAAATCTCAGAAACTTCAATCTTAAAATTCTCTAAGCTCAAGCAAAATTAATGGAAACTATGAACATGGTTAGCTTTAGGGCAATGATCCCTACATGTTTTGTTCATAAATAAATCATTAATGATGCTTGTATGAAGAGTTCAAAGTTAAGAAAACTCACCTCAAAACTGGAAATCGTGTTTTGAGTTTGAGCTTGTTTCAAGTGATGGTGATGATTAAGTTAGATTCCTTGAGGTCCTAGGAAGCTAATGCAATGATTAGCTTGAGAAATGGATGGGTGAAATTGTCTGGAGAAGTCAATGTTCAGAGCTCTGTTTTTGAAAATGAAGGATGGTGTTAATGGTGTTACAGTTCTGTAACAGGGTGTGGGATCAATTCTATATGATATTTAGAAACTTTAGAAACCAAAAGGCCAAGAAACGCACGAGTAGATTATGAGTTTCAAGTTTTTGGTCAGTTTGTGTGAAAATGGAAGTATGAGATATGTTTCTGAGTTCTAAGTGTTTTCAGGGCAGGAGCATACGTGTGTTTGTGGTCCAAGGTTTGTGTATGTATAAACAAAAGTGTTTGAGAGTTTTGGACAATCATAAGTACAAGTCTTTAGCCTTTGGCTAGGTTACTTAATTTTAAAGAAAAGTGGGAAACAAGTTTCAAGAGGAGGTATAAGCATGGGCTGGGTGATTGTAAGTGTCTAAACCATTTCTTATGGGTTATAGGACTTGTTTGATCAGAAGAGAACAATTGCAAGGCTCAAGAACAAGTTTTGTACAAAAAGTCACTTTATCAAAATGGAAATGTAACATTTCTTCTAAAAATGGATATAAAGCATGTCCATGCATTGAATGCTTGAAGTGAGGCCTCTAACAGTTGTGTAAACCATTAATTATGGAGTGCCTAACAAGTTTGAAGCCTACAAAATATAGTTTATGCAACATAGTTTGAATTTTGAAATTGGTTCATCACAAAATTCCTTGTAAATCAAGTGACAAAACCCTAACTTCATCTCTTAGATTCTCCCTACTCAAAAATGATCTCAAGGAGTTCTTTGACATTTTGGAAATCTTGACCAAATTAGGGCAAAATTTCACTAAGTGTTTTGTTTCATAGCCACATGTTCATAAAATTATAACTTGAGATCCAAGCACTTTTGGAAGAAGTTGTGTGTATAAAAGTTGTATATTTCATGGATATATACAACTTTCATGTTGGAAGTTTCTCTTGAATCATCTTGCATCATGGTGAAAACTTTGCTCAAAGTTATGAAAAAATAAGAAATTTCCAGCACTTAGAAAAATTTCTAAGTTTAGAAATTTTGACTTTTCAAAATGAAATCTTTACTTTTTGATTTCTTGATGAATAATTTTCATATTTTGACATGTTTTGATGAATTGTGATCTTTGGCATTTGAATTTTACCAAAAAGTCAAAGTTTGACTTTTCAGTATACAGTTGACTGAAAATTCATCTGTCAATCCTTTGAACTTGCAATGTTTTGAACCATGTTATTAGGTTAAAATGATGCAATTGGACTCTTGAGATCATGCCTTAAACCAATTGATCATTTACTAGGTCAAAAATCAGAAATTTCCCTTTCTCAGTCAAAACCCTAATTTTGACCATTTTGCGCTTTTGGAGATTTGATCAAATTTCTTGAGGAGATATGGTCTAAACTTGATCAAATGATGCATATGAGTTTAAAATGTTTATATGGATAAAAAATTATGAAGTTTGACTGTAAATTGGCCATGGTTGACTTTTTCCCCAATACAACTGATTTGTAGGTCAAATGCTCAATTTACTGAGCAAAAGTGTGATCCAAGGCTTGAAACTTGACATGAATAATCTCGGGGGTCCATAATGATCCATGAAAGTCATATGAGGCATTGAAAGTTCAAATATCCTAGTGCAATCTCAAACCCTAATTTTGGTCATCGGTGCTTAAGGATGTGTCTTGAGCTGATCAAACCCTAGTGCAATCTTGGACCCAAGGAAATATTGTGAGCAAATTTTTTATAAGTGAGAGGGAAAATTTTGGGGTACAACAGCTGCCCCTGTTAAATCTTCTTAAGCCTGAAGAGTTAGATTGGCGAGTTTTGCCATTCGTAACTCGAAGGTGGAAGATGATTGGACACTAGAGTGCCCAAAAATTTGCACTCGGTGATGTAAGATAGAGGGAGTGGGCTTAAAAGATGCCATTTGGAGAGATGATATAAAGTTGTTGGAGATGGGCTTGTAGATGCCATCCAGAAATGATTGCTGAAATGAATCTGAATTAGTATCAGAATATCGTCCGTGTCTGGAGTGTATCTGAACTGTATCTGAAGGCTGAATCTGAATGAGTATCATAATGAGTATCAGAATGGCATCCATGTCTGGAGCGTATCTGAATTGTATCTGAAAACTGAAATTGAATGAGTAACAGAATGGCATCCGTGTTTTGGAGCGTATCTGAACCGTATCTGAAGGCTGAATCTGAATGAGTATCAGAATGGCGTCCGTGTTTGGAGAGTATCTGAACTGTATCTGAAAACTGAAATTGAATGAGTAACAGAATGGCATCCGTGTCTTGGAGCGTATTTGAACTGTATCTGAAAGCTGAGTCTGAATGAGTATTAGGATGGCATCCATGTCTGGAGCGTATCTGAGAGTTGAATGAGTTCCAGGATGGCATCCGTGTCAGGAGCGTATCTGAACTGTATCTGAGAAGCTGAATCCGAATGAGTATCAGAATGGCATCCGTGTCTGGAGCGTATCTGAACTGTATCTAAGAAGCTGAATCTGAATGAGTATCAGAATAGCGTATGTGTCTGTAGCATATCTGAACTGTATCTGAGAAGCTGAATTCGAATGAATATCAGAATGGCGTCCGTGTCTGGAGCGTATCTGAACTATATCTGAAAACTTTGAACATTGTTAATGGTAGATGTTAACCCTATCCTGAAAAGGGTAAAATGTTAGCTAAAATGAAATGTCATGTGGCATGAAATGCATGGTATAATGCATCCGTGTTATCAATGTTTATGATATATGGATGCGATGTATGCGTATGTGAGCTAATTTGCTGCACTGCTGTTGGATTGGGGAAAATAAATCCATGACCACTGTTGAGGATATGGAGTGTAAGTCTTCATGTTGTGAAGTTTAAAGAATTTCCACTTAGAGAAATAAACTCTTTTGTAAGGGAAATTCCGTGTACTGTTTGTAAAATCCTGTTTGGGAATCCTAAGAAATTAGACGACTTCTACTGGGGATTGATAACTGGAAGCTTTGTTCCGTTGGGGATTAAATTGCACACTGTGGGGGATTTTATGGAATAGCTCAAAGATATTGCCCTATCTCTTAAAGCCATCAGTGATTGTCTTTTTACTTTTTTTATTTGTAACTAGTAATTATGTTCAAATGCATATGTTCAAAAATAAATCATTGGACGTTTTTGTAAACAAAACACAGGAGTAAAGAAAAACAAGTAGTTTTTCACTTTCAAAGGGATATCTTTGTATTGACTTTGAGTAAGTATTTTGTACAATGAGAAAAACATTTTAGTATGAGAATGCCGTCGTAAAAAATGAAAATTTTTATACAAAGAAAAGATAGCTATGTGCAATAATCCCATGGGGTTCCCATTCTGCTATAGCATTCGTGTCTCTGAGCATCTTGTTTGTTTGTTACCTTGTCTAAAGCTGATTAGATTGATCAGAACCTCTGAGTTTGTCAGGTTGTTCGTGAGGTGATCTGACAAGACATAGTCGTATGCTTTAATTCCCTAACTTTTTCCTGGACCTCCCTTTCGGGTTTTCAGTCCACTGGGATACCCTTTTTTGCCCAAGACGCCCTTTCGGGTTTTTAACTTGCCGGGTGTACAGATTTTTTTTGTTTTATCCCTAACTTTTTCCCGAACCTTTTGGTTCGCCGGGATGCCCTTGTTTTTCCTAGGTGTGTCAACCTAGCGGATCTCTTATGCGTAGTATCTTTTGACTATGTCTGCATTTGCAAGGTGCGGTAGATCGTCGCCATCCATGGTGGCCAAGATCATTGCTCCACCAGAGAATATGTTTTTGATCACAAATGGTCCTTCGTATGTAGGAGTCCATTTTCCCCTGGGATCACCTTGCGGCAGTATGATATGCTTGATCACCAGATCCCCAACTTGATATACTTGGCGTCTGAGCTTTTTTTGAAAGCCTTGATCATCCGTTTTTGATACATTTGACCATGGCAGACAGCAGTAAGTCTTTTCTCATCAATCAATTCAGTTGATCAAGTCGAGTCTGGATCCAATCGACTTTGTTCAACCTTGTGTCCTTCATAATTCTCAAAGAAGGGGTCTTGACCTCAATAGGCAAGACAGCCTCCATGCCGTATACCAGAGAGTAAGGTGTTGCCCCGATTGATGTGCGAGCTGTGGTATGATACCCATGGAGAGCGAATGGTAGCATCTCATGCCAGTCTTTATATGTGACTGTCATTTTCTGTATGATCTTTTTAATGTTCTTATTCGCGGCTTCGACAGCACCATTCATCTTTGGCCGATAAGGGGAAGAGTTGTAATGCTGGATCTTGAATTGCTCGCACAGGGAGGTGATCATAGTATTGTTCAGGTTCATACTATTGTCAGTGATGATCCTTTCCGGGATACCATACCGACAGATGAGATTCTGCTTGATGAACCGGGCGACAACATTCTTGGTCACGGAAGTGAAAGAGGCTGCCTCAACCCACTTTGTAAAATAGTCAATGTCCACTAAGATGAAGCGGTGTCCATTGGAGGTTGTTGGCTTGATTTCCCCAATAATATTGATGCCCCACAGAGCAAAGGGCCAAGGAGCCGTCAAGACATTTAAAGGAACCAGAGGTATGTGCACCTTGTCAGCATAGATCTGACACTTGTGGCAGGTTCGAGAATGTTGATAGCAATCTGCTTCCATTGTAGACCAGTAATAGCCTGCCCGTAGGATCTTCTTTGCCATCGTATGCCCACTGGAATGGGTGCCAAAAGCGCCTTCATGTAACTCAGCCATGATCCTTTCAGCTTCAACCTTACCTACGCACCCAAGTAACACAGTGTCATGGTTGCGTTTGTAAATAATTCCATTACTAAGGAAGAATTTAGCTGAGAATCTCCTTAAGAACTTCTTATCATTGATTGAAGCTCCTTCCAGATATTCTTGAGCCTCGAGATAGCTCTTGACTTCATGAAACCAAGGTTGGTCCACTACTTCTTTAGTATTAATCTCGTGACAATGAGCTGGTTCATCCATTCGTTCAATGGTGATCTGGGGAGCCTCGTCATCCCATTTAAGTTTAAACATGGATGACATTGTGGCTAGTGCGTCTACTAGCTGATTTTCTTCTCGCAGGAAATGCTCAAAGGTAATCTTCTCAAAATGTGGGAGAAATGTCAAAACATGTTCTTTGTAAGGGATAAGATTGGGATGTTTGGTGTCTCATTCCCCTTTGATCTGGCTGATGACCAAAGCTGAATCTCCGAATACATTTAAGGATTTGATCCCCAAATCTATGGCAGCTTTGAGACCAAAAATGCACGCTTCGTATTCCGCCATGTTATTTGTAAAATTGAAGCAGAGTCTTGCAGTAAACGGAGTATGACACCCTTCAGGAGATATGAGTAGAGCACCAATACCATTGCTGAGTGCGTTAGGTGCCCCATCAAAAATCAGGGTCCATCGGGATCCTTGTTGTGATACGGTGGCCAGAACCGGGACTGTTTTTTAGGAATATTGGTTCGCATTTTACGTTTGTGTTTGCAAAATGTCGCGGTAAGCAAGAGTCGCCACCGACTTTTATTTTATACAACAAGGAAAGGAAAAAAGCACAGAAAAATACCTTTTTCGAAATATTTCTGAGTACGGGGGGTAGACTATAGAAAGGGAAGGTATTAGCACCCTTTCTATCCGTAGTTATCTACGGGCTCTTAGGTACTTGCTCATCATTTTCAAAATTGCTTCTTTGTGTTTGTGTGATTTGAAAAGTTTTTGTTTTTGACTTCGATTTAACTCTTGCTTCTGTCTTCAAGAGTGTAATGAAGTGTTTTTGAAAACTTTGTTTGTAAAGGAGTGTAAGTGTGCAAAAAAAAGTTTGTTTTTGATTGAGCAAGTACTTAATAACTAACCTACCTACTCGAAAAAAGAATAATTCTATATTCGTTTCCTTTAGACAATGCTATCCCACTATTAGTGAGTAGGTAGCATCGTCGTTGGAGTTTTGAGGGTCAATTTGAAAGGGACGTATGGTCACTAAAGCAATGTTAGGACGTCTTAGTAATAACCCTAATATCTTAGATCAATTATCCGAGGCAACAATATCCGAGGCAACCTTTTCGAGGAAACTTTAATCTTTGGACAAAAGGATGACCATTAAAATATCCTATACTCAATGACCGTTTACCGAAGGCAACCAAGTGGGGTGTACCCTAGGAGTGCGCATGTGCGAGTGATTCAATTTCAGATTATTTATCTTTGCACATTTTAGGTTTATCTAACTGTTTTAAAGTTAAGCATACATTCTTGTCATGCAACCCTATATCATACATCTAACAGTTTAATATTTTGCGGAATTTAAAGTGCGGAAATTAAACTACACTATTACAAGACTTCGGGTATTTACATAGCCAAAAACAAACCCTTGAATAATAAAGTGATAAATGAAAATAAAGACCTAATTTAAACTATTACAACTTGTGAACAGTTACATTAATATGGATAAAAATAATAATAAAGCGCGCGATGAAATTAAGATCGGGAAGAAATTAGGGTTTTGACCCTTCTTAACCTAATTAAAAAGAAAAAAAATGTTTTTTGTTGTTTTTAATTATTTTTTAAGAAAAGAATTAGGTCCCAAAATTAATTACATAAATAATTAGTTAATAAAAATAATTACATGGCCTATTTTGTGGTTTTTGGTTATTTTTAAGAAAAGAAAATATAATTAAGTTTAGACAAAACCCTAATTTTCTAATTATTTATTAATTTATTTGCAAAAAGAATTAAAGTTACCTAAAATTAAAATCTAATTTAATTAATTAATTTTTTTTTATAAAAAATAAAATCTAAACCTAATTTGTGAAAAGTATTATTTTTTATGATTTTTTGATAAAAGAAAATAATTTAATTTGGTTAATAAAACAAATAAATAAATTAAATGAAATAAAATATAAAAAGAAAAAGGTGAAGAAATTGGGCCTGAAAGGACTTTTGGGTGTGCAGATAGTGATTCTGGGCCCAAGAAGGGAAGGTTCACGTTGACCTTCAGAATCTGATGTTGCAGGTTGACTATGGCTTATGGTGCTCCTCCATTGATGGCTCTTGGATCTGGCCATCTGGCCACTTGGCATGTTAGATGATGAGGCCATATGGTAGACCTTAGACTTGTAAACACGCTGGATCCTAAAAAGGAAAATAATATGGAGAAATTGGGGGACCTGGGATTCGAACCCAAGTCTTGAGGCACGTTCCAGTGACTGGCTACCAGCTGAGCTAGTTGTTCTTGTTGTATATAAAATAACGATGTAAAATAATATATGATAAAGAGCGTTAGTGGGAAAAACAAGCGCCAGAACTCAAATGGCCCAATGGAAGGACGCCACGCAGTCATCTTCCTCCCTTCTCAGTGGGTAAAAGTCCCAGACTTTTACCTACGGACGTTCGTCCATAGCTATAGCCCCTGTACATTCTCAAAATCAATTATAGGCAAGATAAATCAAAACTAAAGCCATGAATGGCTTCGTCTGGACCTGCTGAGTTCAATGATATCCCTTTCATAGCCCAATTTTGCCTGTAAACGGAAACCCTAAATTGAACCATAAAACCCTATCTATGGTGAAATCCAATACAAGCCATGAAAATGCAATCAAATGTTACAGGAAGCTTGCAAACATGATGGTGATCAAGAATATATCATTAATTCCTGCTATCAATGTCTAAATCATGCAAACCGAATTCAAGAAATAAGCAATGTCGTGATGGACTTACAGCGAGATATAGGGCTTGGGAACACTTGTTCTTGATTGCTTTTGCTTGCTGGGGATCCCAGGAAGCGATTGGAATGGTCCAAGGGTCTTGAATTGGCCTCTAAGTAGGAATTCATGTTCTCACTTTTTCTTGTTTTTTCAAGTTTTGTTTCTTGTTCATACGCCTCCTTCTCACCTAGTTTTGGGTCTGCATTCCTTCTATATGTAATGAGGAATGAATTAGGGTTGAAAACCTGGCCTCAATCTTCCTCCATCAATGTCTTTGATCTTGATTTGATTCACTTTAAAATCATTCCAAAAATATCCTAAATCCAATCTTTTTTTGCACTCCATGCCTTTACACGAATTTGATCTGATGCTAGATGGACATTAAGACCTGAAACAAGCACAAAATCTTTGAATTTCAATGTTTTAGATTTTATATGATTTGTTTTGATTTAAAATGATTTAATTCAATTAAAAATTAAAATAAATAATATAAATAAGACAATGACAAGTGGAAAAGACTAGGGCTCGTGGACCATGTTTCCAACTCAAAACAAGTGAAAAAGATTGGGCCAATTTGGCAAAAATTGAAGTTTTAGGCATAGTTGACTTTTGGCAATTTTGCAAAAAAGGTCAACTTCGCCAATGCATAACTTCCTCAATTTTGACTCTTTGAAGGTGTTCTTGTACTTTTTAAAAATCTTGAGATGTCCTATAAGCAAACCTTTTGGTATCATCTCAATTTGATATTCCATGCTCATGTATGAAGCTTTGACAAAAAAGGTGTTTTTGTTGACTTTTCAAAATGACCTATAATGTCCAATTTCATAACTTCTTGTGAGTGCATATTTTGAAATTGGGAGATGAAGATGGATTGTAGATAATTGCATCCTCTTAAAAATGAGCTTTGGATGGGTCATTTCTCATAAAGTATGAGAAAGTTATGCTTAGTCAAATTTGGGTTGACTTTTCCTACAAAACCCTAATTTAGCAACTTTTGATTCTTGATGAATTGTGAACAATCCTTGATGAATCATGATCAACCCTTGATCAAATGATGAAATATACTTCAAAATTATGATGTTGACCAAAAATCTTGAAGTTTTACTGTATGTGGGCCATAGTTGACTTTTGCCCTAGCACAGTCGATTTTCAGGCTTTTGAGCAATTGATTGAGCAATTGACGAAGAAAATTTTCTCTGTAGGGCTTGAAACTTGACATGGATGTTCTTGAGAACATATTAGGTCAATGGTGAGCATTTGGGATCCCTTGGAATCAATTATCTTGATGCAACATGAAACCCTAATTTGAGGTAGACTGCCTTAGGAGAGAGCTTGTCTGGTCAACCCTTGGACTTCTTTGAGCAACTTGAAGATCTTTCTTGAAATGTTTTGAGAAATATGGGAGGGCAAATTTTGGGGTACAACACTTGTTTAGGTCCATCATATGGCCTGAATTCTTCACAGTTGTTTACCATCATGATGTGTTCATCTAGGAATTTGAACTTCATGGATTGGTAGTCTTCCACAACTTGGTGAGCAAGGTGATCAGCCAGTACACTTCCCTTTATTTCTTTATGGGTAGTATATTGTATGTCATATTCTGTCAGGATCATCTGCAATCTCGCTATTCTCCCAGAGAGCGGGTTTCTCGAAGATGTATTTTATTGGATCCATTTTTGATATCAACAAGGTAGTATGAGTCAGCATATACTGTCTTAGCCGGTGAGCAGCCCATGCCAGAGCGCAGCAAGTTTTCTCGAGCAGTGAATATCTTGTTTCACAGTTGGTAAACTTTTTGCTCAGGTAATAAATAGCATGCTCTTTTTGGCCAGACTCGTCATGCTGCCCCAACACACACCCCATTGAATTTTCCAAAACAGTCTGATACATGATCAATGGTATTCCCTCGACTGGTGGCATCAAAACAGGAGGCTCTTGTAAGTACTCTTTGATCTTGCCGAAATCAGTTTGGCATTCATCGTTCCATTTGACTACTTGATCTTTCTTCGGTAATTTAAAGATTGGTTCACAAGTAGCTGTCAGGTGAGAAATGAATCTGGCAATGTAGTTTAAACTTCCCAAGAACCCTCTGACTTCCTTCTCAGTACGAGGAGCAGGCATCTCTTGTATCGCTTTCACCTTGGCATGATCTACTTCAATACCCTTATTGTTGACGACAAAGCCTAGGAGCTTACCATACCTCACTCCAAACGTGCATTTATTTGGGTTCAACCTCATCTTGTACTTTTTTAGCCTCTCAAACAGTTTCTGTAAATGATTAAGATGCTCTTCTTATGTTTGAGACCTAGCTATCATGTCGTCCACATAGACCTCTATTTTGTGATTTATCATGTCATGAAATAGGGCTACCATGGCACGCTGATAGGTTGCCCCAGCATTCTTCAGTCCGAATGGCATAACCTTGTAGAAGAATGTGCCCCATTGTGTGACAAAGGTTGTTTTCTCCATGTCCTCAGGCGCCATTTTGATTTGGTTGTAGTCTGAGAAACCATCCATGAAGGAAAACACTTTGTGTTGTGCCGTATTGTAAACTATAATATCAATGTGGGGAAGTGGGAAATCATCCTTAGGGCTTGCCCTATTCAAATCTCTGTAGTCCATGCACATTCGTACTTTGCTGTCCTTTTTGGGCACGAGAACAACATTGGCAACCCATTACGGATAAGAGGTGACGGCCAAGAATCCAGCATTGAATTGTTTCATGACTTCTGCTTTAATCTTCTCTGACATATCTGGTCACATTCGACGGACCTTTTATTTTACTGGTGGGCAGTCCTCTTTTGTTGGTAGACGATGTACCATGATACATGCATCAAGTCCTGGCATGTCTTCATACAACCAGGCAAAGATCTTAACATACTCGTGTAGCAACTGAATCAGATGTTCTTTGACACTGCGTTCCAGATTGGCACCCACCTTGAGTTCTCTTTTGTCTTCTTCGGTACCTATGTTGATAGTGTCCACTGGCTCTTTGTGGGGCTGAGTGGTCCTCTCTTCTTGTTGTAGTAACCTGGCGAGTTCCCCTGGTACTTCACAATCTTCCTCACCTTCGTCTTCAGCTTGGTAGATTAGATTTTTCAGATTCACAAAAGGCCATAGCAGAACCATTACCCATGGGATCCCGAATGGATGTAGACCTGCATTGTGAGCGTGAGTGTGTGTAAGAGTATAACTATCTTCGAAAGAAATGAAAATGTAAAAAATAAAAACAATGAGCACAAAGTTTGTATGCAAAAACGTCCATGATTCATTAATGTCATATGGACATGAGATAATAACCCTTACAAATGGACCATTGTGCCTCGGGTAAGGCACAAGGTTTTAAGAGTCTGAATTGTTTTAATATTACAGATCCAATAAAATGTAAAGATAAATTACTGTGGGATAAAAGTGATCGGGACAAAATATCTAGCCTCCCAATTGTTGAGCCCTCTACTGACAGTTGGGAAAATTCAATCCTCCAAGTCATAATTGTCTTCATCATCCTCTACTGCATTGACTTCAAGGTTGCTGATCTTCAAGGGTGGTCCTCCCGCACGAGCGCGGCGTACACCTTTCTGGGCACCTGAAGTGAAACCTAGACCAAACATCTCATATTTGTATGGGATACCTGGGAGTTGTCCCCAAATAGTGCACCCACCTTCTTCTATCACTGCCTTGGCATCCTTTAAAGATGACATCATGAGTGGAGGCCTTGTGATCTTGGGAACTTGAGACACAACCTTGGTTACTGCCACATCTTGCAGGACTTCTTCAAAGTGCTGGAATGGAGTTTCAATAAATTCACCATCTAGTTCCACATATCTGAAGGAATTTAGATGGTTGGCCATATACTCTTCTTCTACATGAACGGTGATTATCTTTCCTTGAATTGGATATTTCAGCATTTGGTGCAACGTAGAAGTAACTGCGCCAGCATTGTGAATCCAGGGTCGGCCTAGCAAGCAGGAATATGAAGGGTGAATATCCATTACATAAAAAGTTGAATCAAATGTTTGGGTTCCAAACTTTATGGGGATATCCACTTCTCCATGCACCATCCTTTTTGAGCCTTCAAAGGCCATCATTACTATGTTGCTCGGTTTCAATGTCAATCCCTCACAGTCAAGCCTATCAAGATCCTTTTTAGGCAACACATTCAGAGACGAACCGGTGTCCACCAAAACATGGGCCAAGGTTGTGCCCCTACATTCCACTGAGACATGTAATGCCTCATTATGCTTCCTCCCTCTTGGCGTTAAATCATCATCTGAAAAACCTAAGCCATTATCTGTAGTCAAACTAGCTACCAGTCTTGGAACTGATCGGCAGATATTTCTTGGGGTACATGGGCAGTTTTCAGGAATTTTACCAAGGCTTTTGCATGAGCCTCGGAACATAGTAATAAAGCCAGCATGGAAATTTTTGATGGAGTTTTCCCCAGTTGCTCGACTACATTGTAGTCGCTTCTTTTTATGATCTTTAGAATTTCCTCCATCTCTTTCCGGGAGGTCTCAGGGATAGCCATCGATTGTGCCTTCGTCTGGACAGGCTCAACCAGAACATCTTTACCTCGAGTCTCAGTTGACTCGGCAGCAGGAATGTCTGTACGAATGATAACAGGGGTTGTAACAGCTTTTTCAATTGGAGTACTAGCAGAGATGATTGTAGGACTGCGAACAACCTTCGGGGGAGCAACAACAACAGGAATGATTACGGGTCCAGAAACTGCTTTTGGGGGAGAAATTTCTGGAGAGAATATCCTTCCGCTTCGGGTTATCTTACTATTCCCTGCAATATTACTGACATCGGAGTCAACTTTCTCAGAATTTGAATCTTCAGCAGCTGGCCAATCTTGCTTGATATCGTGGTAGTAGACATACCATCCATAATTCCATGGTACGGTTTTGTCTGACAAATACGGGATTGGTCCAGGCATTGTAATTATCAAATGATCTACTTTAGGAACTGATGTAATTCTAACAGGTCTTTTGGTGGAGACCCTGGAAGAATTGTCGGAAAGGGTCACGATGGAAACATCACTATCAGAAACAGTTGGAATAGAATTCTTCTCGAATAAAATTTCTTGGTTATCTATTAGGCACTGAACGCCTGCTTTCAACAAGGGACAGTTGGTTGGTGAGGATAAACAGAAGTGACAGCTTTCATCACATCCTGGGAAAACATCGGTGTTCGACTAGTTCTTTTTGATAGTCAGGAGTGGGGTCATAAGTTCATCAACTGAAGTAACAAACATATCTTCCTCAATGGCGTTGGTATTATGGCCGTGTTTGGGCATAGAGGCGGGATGACATTGGGATTTTCTGGCGCATAGAATTCAATCTCTTTGGCTTCAAGGAGGTCTTTTACTTTGTTCTTTAGAGCCCAACAATTGTTAGTGTCATGGTCGAGACTCTCAGAATGGTATGCACAACGGGCATTAGGATGATAGTGAGGAGAGGTTGTGTAAGGATTCTTTAGAGCTTCTTTCAAAGTCACTAGGGTGGATCTTAACAAATGTGGAAATACTTGAGATAGTGTCATATTAATTCAGGTGAATTGTTTGACATGTCTTTCCATTCTTGGTTGGTTATCTCTTTGTTGATCAGGCGCAAGTTTAGGAATTATAACAGCCCCACCATTGGACGGCGTTCGACCTTATCTTGATTTCTATGAGGATATACATCTACCACTTCTTTCTTTCCAATGAATGGCTTCCTTACGGTAGCAGAGGATGCATCTTTTTAAATCTTTCCATTATTTATCCCGGCTTCTACCCTTTCTCCGGTCAATACCAATTCAGTAAAACCTGCCGATGAATCCTAATTAAGTGATTAAAGAAGGGACCAGACAAGGTGCCCAAAAACATGTCTACCAACTCTCTTTCAAATAGGGGAGGTTGAACTCTTCCGTCCAAGTCCCTCCATTTTTGTGCATTGTCCTTGAAGCCTTCACTTGAAACCATGGCCATACTCTAGAGTTGAGTACGGGTAGATGCAAGATCAGCGTTGTATTGGTATTGTTTGTAAAAGGCAGCAGCAAGATCTTCCCAATTATGAACATTGGCTCTTTCTGTTAGAACAAAGTTTGAATCTACTACCCTATGTTTAAGTTTTGATGATAACAAAGTGAAAAGATATATTATTTATATGATTCATGTATGAACTATATGCTGCCTAAATTATTACGTTCTGATTTGCAGATACTCTGATTGATATAAGCAAGATCACACCTAATCAGCATCAGAAATTTGGTTCCTGACATCAGCATCAGAAGTTGCCATATCAGAATGTCAGAATCAGAAGATTAATTCACGTATATGCTGAAGTATGATGAACAGAACTGCGCTCAACACTCTGATAAAGAAACACAACAGTTCATCAGCAGCTAAGCAGAATCAGAATGAGCCAAGCCAGAAATTGCATTAAGTAAGCAACGGTACTGTGCATTGAAAGCAAATTAATACCAACTGCCTCATTCCAGACAAGATCTGCTCGATAAGGAAAGTTTGTTATTAGCATTGAATCAAGAATATTGCTCCAACGTTCAACATCTCAGTGCTATATAAACAAGACTTTGAAGATTGAATTGGCTAATGCTCTCCAAATCTTTACACGCATAAAAGCTGATCAAAATCTTCCTTCTCTCTTTTTGCTAGACACTACACATTCTCTTATTCAATCATTATTTAGCAATCTAGTTTCTAAGCTTTAAGTTGTGTATACATCACAGTTGTGATACAGTTTTGTAGAAAACATTCACACACTTAGATTTATCTTCTTTGTAATAAAGTGTTTCCTTGACAAATCGGGTTGTGGTTTGCATCAAGAAGGCTTTAGCAGTTGTTAAAGCAGTATGTAATATTCAGTTGAATATAGTGGATTAAGACCTCGTTGGAGAGAGGCGAAATCACCTTGACGGGTGGACTGGAGTAGTTTGAGATCAAACGAACCAGGATAAAAATATCTTGTTCATTGCATTATTTTTTAGTTTTACAATTCAACCCCCCCTTCTTGTGTTTCTCACTACTTCAATTGGCATCAGAGCACTTGGTTCTGAGCTAAAACACTTAACCGTGTCAGTACAAGATCCAGCGTCAGAAAAACACAATGGCAGGAAACTATTCTCACACCAGCAATGACAACAATGAGGACAGAGACAGATTCAGCGGCAAACCTCCAGTCTTTGATGGAGAAAACTTTGATTACTAGAAAGACAGAATTGAAAGCTTCTTTCTGGCACATGATGTTGATCTGTGGGATATGGTGACAGATGGATACACACACCCTGTGAATGCAAGCGGTCAGAAGATTGATAAAAAAAACAATGTCTGATCAACAAAAGCGTGACTTCAAGAATCACCACAAGGCCAGAACCATCCTCCTCAGCGCCATCTCCTATACTGAATATGAAAAGATCTCCAACAGAGACACAGCAAAGAACATTTTTGACTGACTCAGAATGACGCATGAGGGCAACGTTCAGGTCAAAGAAACTAAAGCTCTGGCGCTCATTCAGAAGTATGAGGCGTTCAAAATGGAAGAATCTGAATCCATTGAAACAATGTTCTCAAGATTCCAGATTCTGGTAGCTGGTCTCAAGGTTCTGGACAAAGGATACTTTACTGCTGACCATGTCAAGAAAATCATCAGAAGTTTACCCAAGCAGTGGAGACTTATGGTTACAGCTCTGAAGCTAGCTAAAGATCTCAACAAAATCACTTTGGAGGAACTTATCATCTCCCTCAGAAGTCATGAGATAGAGCTAGAAGCTGACGAGCCTCAGAAGCAAGGTAAGCCTTTAGCATTAAAATCTAACAAAAAATTTGAGTCTAAAGTTTTGCAGGCAGTTGAAGAAACATCTGATGGATCCTCATCAGAAGAAGACGAACTCTCCCTCCTTTCCAGAAGAGTAAATCAACTGTGGAAGCAAAGACAAAGGAAGTTCAGGAATCCCAGAAGATCTGATCAGAACGAGTCTTCTTCCAGATACAGAAGGACAGATTCTTCCTCTGGATACAGAAGATCTGAAGGCTCCTCTAGCAGCAAAAAGCCAAACACCAAGGACATCATCTGCTATGAGTGCAATGAGCAAGGACACTATAAGAGTGATTGCCCAAAGCTTCAGAGGGAAAAACCCAAAAAGAAGTTTGGAAGAGAGAAGAAGAAAAGTCTCATGGCTACATGGGATGACTCTGACTCGTCTGAAGCTGACTCAGAATCAGATGATGAGAGGGCAAACATAGCTCTCATGGCTAACATCTCAGAAGATAGTGAAGCTTCTGAATCAGACTCAGAATCAGATACTGAAGAGGTATTTCCTAACTTTGCTGTTAACTTTACAAAGGCTGAACTTGCTGAAAGCCTTAATGAGATTCTGGAACGGTATCAGCAAATTAGAGTTAAATTCAGAGACCTGAAAAGGAATCTTGAATCTGACTCTAATAAGACTGAGAGTCTCAAATTGGAGAATTCTGAGCTGAGAAATAAGATTTCAAAATTAGAAAACACTTTACAAAACTCTCAGAAGGAACCAATTTCTGAAACTCCCAGCAACGCTGATGAGATCATCAAGGAGTATGATCACAGTTTCCAGAAGTTCCTCGCTAAAAGCATAGATAGAAGCAAAATGGCTTCAATGATCTATGGAGTTAGCAGAAACGGCAGGAAAGGAATAGGATACCAAGGTAAGGTTCCTACACCAAAGAATGTCATGGACTTAACCATTAAACACACTCCTCTGAATTCACATTTTGTGTATGGTCACACACATGATATTAAATACACTAGCAGTAAGCACTCTGTGAAACCAAAATTCAACCAGAGTTTTGGTAAAACTAACAAATCAGGACCCAAGAAAATCTGGGTACCTAAGGATAAAATAATACATGTTGCAGATATCTTTAGCAGCAAGTCAGAAACACCAGTCATGGTACCTGGACTCTGGCTGCTCGCGACACATGACGGGAAGAAGGCATATGTTCCAAAGCCTGGAACTTAAGCCTGGAGGCCACGTTGGCTTTGGAGGCAATGAGAGGGGAAAGATAATTGGCTCTGGAACTGTAGGTAATGGAAATCTTCCCTCTATTAATAATGTTCTGCTAGTAGATGGATTGATGCATAATCTGTTATCCATAAGTCAATTAAGTGATAACGGTTATGATATAATCTTTAATCAAAAATCATGTAAAGCTGTTAGTCAGAAAGATGGGACTATCCTGTTTAATGGTAAGAGGAAAAACAACATCTACAAAATCAAACTTTCTGAACTAAAGAGTCAGAATGTAAAATGCCTTTTGTCTGTTAACAACGAGCAGTGGATCTGGCACAGAAGATTGGGGCATGTTAGTATGAGAAGAATATCTCAGATTAACAAACTCAATCTGGTCAGAGGACTTCCTAATTTGAAGTTCAATTCAGATGCTCTGTGTGAAGCATGTCAGAAAGGCAAGTTTGCAAAACCTTCTTTTAAATCCAAAAATGTTGTTTCCACCTCTAAGCCATTAGAACTTCTGCACATTGACTTATTTGGACCAGTTAAAACTGCTTCAGTCAGTGGCAAGAAGTATGGGTTAGTAATCGTAGATGACTATAGCAGATGGACATGGGTAAAGTTCTTAAGACACAAGGACGAGTCACGCTCTGTGTTTGTTACCTTATGTAACCAAGTTCAGAATGAAAAGGATCTTAGAATCGTTAAAGTCAGAAGTGATCATGGTGGAGAATTTGAAAACAAAGATTTTGAGTCATTCTTTAATGACAGAGGCATTCTGCATGATCTCTCTTGTCCTAGAACTCCCCAACAAAATGGATTTGTAGAACGAAAGAACAGAACATTGCAAGAAATGGCCAGAACCATGATCAATGAGACAAACGTTGCTAAGACCTTCTGGGCAGAGGCAATAAACACAGCGTGCTACATTCAGAACAAAATCTCAATAAGACCTATTCTGGAAAAGACTCCATATGAATTGTGGAAGAACAGAAAGCCCAACATTTCATATTTTCATCCATTTGGATGTACTTGCTTTATATTAAATACAAAGAATTATTTGAACAAGTTTGACTCTAAAGCACAGAAGTGTATCATGTTAGGATACTCTGAACGCTCAAGAGGGTACAGAGTATACAATACAGAAACACAAATTGTGGAAGAATCAATCAGTGTTCGTTTTGATGATAAGCTTGACTCTGAAAAGTCAAAGCAGAATGAAGTTTTTGCAGGTATGGAAATTGAATTTACAGGTTCTGAAGACAAGTCATCAGAAGCTCTCAACACAGACACTCCTTCAACGTCTGAAAGGAGCACTGCTAGCAATCCTACAACAGCTGCTGATCAACCTCAGAAGAGATTACCCAGAAGCAGCTTGGATCACCCAGAAGAGACTATCTTAGGAAGAAAGGAAGATCCAATCAGAACAAGAGCAAGCTTCAGAAACTCTGAAGAAACTCTCATGGGACTTGTGTCTCTGATTGAACCTTCTTCTATTGATGAAGCACTTCTGGATAATGACTGGATTCTGGCAATGCAAGAAGAGCTGAATCAATTCACCAGAAACGACGTATGGGATCTCGTTCCCAGACCAAAAGGATTCAACGTCATTGGAACAAGATGGGTGTTCAGAAACAAGCTAAATGAACAAGGTGAAGTCATCAGAAACAAGGCACGACTGGTTGCACAAGGTTATAGTCAGCAAGAGGGGATAGACTATACAGAAACCTTTGCCCCAGTCGCCAGGTTAGAATCTATCAGACTCTTAATTTCATTTGCTGTTAATAGAGGCATCACTCTGTATCAGATGGATGTCAAAAGTGCATTCTTAAATGGTTATATAGAAGAAGAAGTCTATGTACACCAACCCCCTGGTTTTGAAAATACAAAACATCCAGAAAATGTTTTCAAACTAAAGAAGTCACTATATGGTCTGAAACAAGCTCCCAGAGCTTGGTATGAAAGGCTAAGTAACTTTCTATTAGAAAATGAATTCACCAGAGGGAAAGTGGACACTACTCTATTATGTAAATCAGTTAAGAATGACATCTTAGTCTGTCAAATTTATGTTGATGATATTATTTTTGGTTCTACTAATCCTTCTCTTGGAAGAAAATTCGCTAAGTGTATGCAGGCAGAATTTGAGATGAGCCTCATGGGGGAATTGAAATTCTTTCTAGGAATTCAGATCAATCAAACCCCAGAGGGAACTTACATTCATCAGAGCAAATACATCAGAGATCTTCTGAAGAAATTTGACCTCTCAGAATGTAAGCCATCAAAGATTCCAATGCATCCCACGTGCATTCTGGAAAGAGAAGAGGTAAGCAAAAATGTAGAACAGAAAGTCTACAGAGGTATGATTGGTTCTCTCCTCTATCTGACTGCTTCAAGACTTGACATATTATTCAGTGTTTGTATCTGTGCTAGATTCCAATCAGATCCTAGAGAATCTCACTTAACAGCTGTTAAGCGAATTTTCAAGTATCTGAAAGGTACTACTAATCTGGGTTTGTTTTATAGAAAATCTAGTGATTACAGCTTAGTAGGCTACTGCGATGCTAATTTTGCTGGAGACAGAGTGGAACGTAAAAGTACTTCTGGAAGCTGCCAGTTTCTGGGAGAAAATCTGATCTCTTGGTCTAGCAAAAGGCAATCAACAATTGCGCTATCAACAGCAGAAGCTGAGTACATAGCAGCAGCAGGATGTAGCACACAAATTCTCTAGATGAAAAGTCAGCTTGAAGACTTCCAGATTTTTGAGAGTAACATTCCTATACTCTGTGATAATACTTCTGCTATTTGCTTAAGTAAGAATCCCATTTTACATTCTAGAGCTAAGCATATAGAAATAAAACATCACTTCATTAGGGACTATATTCAGAAAGGAATTTTGAACTTAAAATTTATAGATACAGACCATCAATGGGCTGATATCTTTACTAAACCCCTTTCAGAAGATAGGTTTAATTTCATTCTGAAACATCTCAGCATGAAAGTCTGTCCAGAGTGAAAATGTTTTAACTCCATATATTTACCTTCAGAATGTAATTGTTTTACTGTGAACTTCTGATCAATCTTCTTTCAGAAAGATAGAACATGCAGATTGTATCAGATGTAAGTCTAAAGATCTGAGAGTCTAAGCTCAAAGACAGACATGATGATCACTACATCAAACAAGTGTCATCCAATCATCAGCAAATCTCTGAAGCAGAACGCGTGGACGCTTCTGAGAAGGCAAAGCGCTGATTGGGTGCATTGAGACACATGTCTGGTAACCGTTTTTAAGTATCCTTCTCAAATCCCCCAAAATCAGCAAGCATTTAATAAAAGTAATCATGCTTTTAAAATGCAATCATGATTTTTCTCTTTCTTAAAAAAGTTTATTTTTTCAAAATATTCTGAAACTCTATTTAAACACATTAACCGCTCATTCTAATTCTTTACAGTTTCTCACTAATTCTCAAGCATTCTCTGCATTTTTCTGTGTTCATCTCTTGCAAAACCCTTTTTCCCAGTTTCTTCTCAAAATCTTTTAGTGTGAACATGGCAACCTCCAGCAGTGCTTCTGCAGGTCCTCAGAAGAAAGCATCATCTGAACAGTATCAAGTGCCATTCAGAACACTCCTCACCCCTGTGAAGAATCTTGAAGTGTTATCTGAATTGATCATTGATTTTGGAAGCTTGAAGGAGAACGGTTTTGACCTAACAGAAGAAGTTAGGGCACATAAATGGGAAAGGTATTTTGACAGGTTGGTTGGACCAACATTCCCTATGTTAGTCAAGGAATTCTGGATTCATGTGAAGGCTTCAACGCATCTAGTCACCTCCTTCGTTATGGGGAAGAAGATTGTGATCATTGAGGATCACATAGCAAGGTTAACCGGTTACAGTGGCGGTGGCGTCCGCTGTGTTGATATGGCTGAGAGATGTGCTGACGTGGGCGTGATAGCTGCAAGGATTTTCACCCATGGGGTGCCCAGCAGCAAGATCAAAGATCTGAAGGATCATCACAGAGTTTGGGCTAAGATGATTCTGGGGTGCTTCAACCATAGGAAGCCAACTAGTTCACCTGATTACATAAATGTGGATCAGCAGTTTCTGATATACTTTATTAATCAGAAGGTAAAAATCAACTTGGCTCATCTTCTGTTCAACCACCTCAGAACAAGTGTGAAGGAAACCAGGGAAGAAGAAAGAACCAAGAGGGATTGGATACCCTTTGGAAGGTTGATATCAGATATTCTGACAGAGAATAGGCTGATAGAGCATCTGATAGAAGCTCAAGAGTTAAGCACCATTGAACCAACAGTTGGGAAGCCTCTGAATGCGAAGAACTTGAAGAAAATGAAGTTGATAGAGAATATCAAAAAGGAACCCAGAGCTACTCCTATTGCTGATATCACCAGCAGAAGAGTTCCACTGAGTGACTTTCCTTTATTTTCTGAGATAGAATCTAAACCAGAGGTGGTTCTCAGATACTTAGATGCGTGCAAGGCAGATGGTACAGATCCAAATCTGATTATCAAAGCTCTGCATCAACCTCAACAAGAAGTGACTCTGAAGAAGACGAAGAAGAGGAAGGCACCTTCAGAAGGATCATCCCAGCAGACACCCAAGAAAAGAGGTAATTTATCTGTTGCTTCTGTTTTAAATTCTTCTACTATTCCAGCATCTATTCCTCCTCCAAACTCTCATAGAATCTCAATCCCCATCCCAACAATAGATGAAACTGAACCAGAAGATGACCCTTCTGAGGCATTAAAACTCAGAAGACCCAGAACCAAACATCCCAAAACAATCTCAACAACATCAGCAATTGACAAAGTGCTGTCTGACATTGATCAACACACTTCTGATCACTCCGCCAATCCAAACTCTGAACCACAAATTGTCCCTCCTCCACAACCAGAACAGCAGCAATTTGCTGAAGAACCTGAACAACAACAACCTCTCTCATCAATTCCAGAAGAACCCCTTATCCCTGAACAACCAGAAATTCCAACAACTTCTCCTCAACCAGCAATTTCGTCTCCCTCTCCTCAACCAGAAATTCATCCACCATCACCTCAACCTGAGTTTCATCACTCTGAAACTCCTTCTCCTCAACCATCTGAACCTCATTCACCACAACCATCACCTCTGGCAATCCAGCTGCCATGTGGAACAACAGTTACCATGGCCCAGTTGCCATCCTCACCAGAATCTACACCACCCAATACTCCCAAAACACCAAACAGTCCAATCATAATTTCTGATTCTCCCACTCCATCTCCAAAACAAACAGCTGCCAAGCAAACCACCGAAAACCCCAGCAGGACCTTCATAGACTTAACCAGTCTTGACCGTCTTGCTGATATGAAACATAAAATAGCCATCCCTAAACCAAAACAACCAGATGTTGGCTCTGGTATTATGAATTTTGAAATAGGTGTGCAGCAATGGATTGCTTCTTTGAAGCAAGTCTGTCCTGGAATGATTGACCCAGCTGCTTCTGATCAGCTCTGGTCACAATTCAGACTTTGGGTACGTGCTGAAGCCCTCAAGTTGCAGGATATCAACTATGAGCAGGCACAACAGAACTTCAGCAAGCTGCTAAAGGAAGTTGAAAGTCAGCTGCCTCAAGAAGCTGTGCTCCCTCTGGATAGTGAACCTTGGTCTGAGAAACAGCTAGCTTCAAAGGTGCAACCAGAAGAAGACAAGACCATTCAAGCTGAAGCAAGTCAAGCAGAAGATGTTGCAGAAAGCTCTCAGAAGCTTCCTGCTTCTGATGTTTCTCAAGCTGCCTTGGACAGGCAGACTCTTGAAGAGCTGAAGCTGAATGACATGTGTCTGCAGCAGAGGATGGATGAAAACGACCAGAAGATGAAAGAAAGAATGGATGTGCAGGATAGCAAGATTGACACTGTTGTCAGCATGGTGCACAAGCAGAATGAGACTGCTGATCAGATCAAAGCCATGCTGGAGAACCTGTTCACACGCTTTCCTCCCCAACCTTAGTTTTTTCATTCATGTCTTTTTCATGTTTTCTTTGATTTTCTGATGTACTATTTGAATATGTTCTGTTTGATTCTGAACCTTTTAATATGACAAGTTTTTCTGATCTTAATTGTTTTAGCACTCACCTACACTTTTTGATTGTTGACAGAAAGGGGGAGAACAAGAATGATATTTTAAACAATAACGGTTAACTAAGACAAAAATTCTCAAACATTCTAACTCTATTATACTTGAAAATGTTTTTTTTTGTTTGGCTTAAAGTCTACAGGTACAAGGAAGCTCCTGGACACTCTGAAGACTAAAAGCTATGAAGCTCTGATCCGCTCTGATACTCTGATCCAAAGCAAAGCTCTGACAAGAAAAGCTCTGATACGCTGATCTGAAGCTCTGCTCTGATATGCTGATCTAAAGCTTCCGATAGTCAAAGACTCTGATACTCTGATGTTCAAAGAAAGGCAAAAAGATCTGATCCTGAAGAACACTTGTAATCAAAGGGAAGCAATAAACTCAGGGGGAGTATCTCTCAACTCTGATATCTTTTTACCCCTTATCTTTGATAACCTCTTACTCTGATGCATCTCTCTGATACCTTTTCACGTTATTTTCATTTAAAAATATCTAGTTTTTGTCATCATCAAAAAGGGGGAGATTGTTAGAACAAAGTTTGAATATACTACCCTATGTTTAAGTTTTGATGATAACAAAGTGAAAAGATATATTATTTATATGATTCATGTATGAACTATCTGCTGCCTAAATTATTACGTTCTGATTTGCAGATACTCTGATTGATATAAGCAAGATCACACCTAATCAGCATCAGAAATTTGGTTCCTGACATCAGCATCAGAAGTTGCCATATCAGAATGTCAGAATCAGAAGATTAATTCACGTATATGCTGAAGTCTGATGAACAGAACTGCGCTCAACACTCTGATAAAGAAACACAACAGTTCATCAGCAGCTAAGCAGAATCAGAATGAGCCAAGCCAGAACTTGCATTAAGTAAGCAACGGTACTGTGCATTGAAAGCAAATTAATACCAACGGCCTCATTCCAGACAAGATCTGCTCGATAAGGAAAGTTTGTTATTAGCATTGAATCAAGAATATTTCTCCAACGTTCAACATCTCAGTGCTATATAAACAAGACTTTGAAGATTGAATTGGCTAATGCTCTCCAAATCTTTACACGCATAAAAGCTAATCAAAATCTTCCTTCTCTCTTTTTGCTAGACACTACACATTCTCTTATTCAATCATTGTTTAGCAATCTAGTTTCTAAGCTTTAAGTTGTGTATACATCACAGTTGTGATACAGTTTTGTAGAAAACATTCACACACTTAGATTTATCTTCTTTGTAAGAAAGTGTTTCCTTGACAAACCGGGTTGTGGTTTGCATCAAGAAGGCTTTAGCAGTTGTTAAAGAAGTCTGTAATATTCAGTTGAATATAGTGGATTAAGACCTCGTTGGAGAGAGGCGAAATCACCTTGACGGGTGGACTGGAGTAGTTTGAGATCAAACGAACCAGGATAAAAATATCTTGTTCATTGCATTGTTTTTCAGTTTTACAATTCAACCCCCCCCCCCCCCCCTTCTTGTGTTTCTCACTACTTCACTTTCTAACTGATAAAACCAATCAAGTTGAGTTCCAGAAAGACTGTCTTGAAAGAAATGTACCCATAAATCCTTGTCGGCGGTATGAGGCTGGATTTTCCTTACGTAAGATCGGAGATGCATTTTGGGGCATGAGACTCCGTCATACTTGGCGAACACAGGTGCTTTGAATTTTGGAGGGATGATAATCCCAGATACTAAGCCCAACTCCTCAAAGTCCAATCCATGCACTTTTTGGATTTCCATTTCACTCAATCGTTCTTCTAGATGCTTATACTTGTCGTCGGCTGGAGGGTATTGTTCTTCGGAATAGTCCTCTTCTTCCTCTTCCTCTTCCGACTCAGACTGGACAACTGTTTCTTTGCCCTTCCCATATTGACTGTCTTTCTCACCGGATGTCATTGTAAAGTCTAAGGCCCTCCTTATTTGCCCTTGGAATCTTCTTCCCATGTTTAGAACTTCGGTTATCTTCTTCGTCTTCTTTTTTTCTCCTCAACCAGCAAGGTCTTCAACTCTTCTTGTCCTTTGGCTAGAGTTAAGAACAACTATTAAAACTGTGCATTCTAAGCTTGGAGGTCCTTTACCCTTTGCTCGAGATCCATCTCACTGAAATAAACAGTAGAGAGATGAGGAGACTTGTTGCAAGAAACCTGCTTATGTTATGATGAATGGTAAATGCATATGTAATGATTTCAAGGATTTTAAATATTCAAATTTGTTTTAGATAAAAAGGAAACACACGTTATATTAATAAATTAAAGCTTGGGTACATCAACGCCTCTTTGGGCATCAAAAGATACAAAAACTCTAAGATAAAAAGGTTGTACGCATCCTCTTTGGTGCGGTGTAGGCATTCAGGTTCCTCTCTTCATGAAGTTTCTTAGTGAGTTCCAAAACCTTCTTCTCGCTTGCGTAGAATTGGGCTTCGAAAGTATCTCGCTCCCCCTTGAGTTGTATCCAATCCCTTTGTAGGTATTAGAGAGAGGTGGGCATGTCAGGATGTAGGATAGTGTATGGAACATCTCCTTCCATGACTGGCTCAATGATTACCGGGAGAATGGAGGGGTAAGGCATCATAAGACTTTGAGCACGAGTTCGTAACCATTTTAGGTAAGGATCAAGAGGGATGGAATTCTTGTACCCCGAATTCTTGTTATCTACCTTGTTCAACATCCACCAAGCTCAGATAAATCTCTGGTGAAGACCTTGATCGTCGTTGTCGTAGTCAAATACTAAACCTTGAATCAGCATCTCATGTGGGCCATCCCTTTGGGCGTAACCAAACTGTCTTAAGGCTAAGCAGGGGTTGTAGGTGATACCTCCCCTAATGCCAAGTAAAGGGACATTAGGGAGTTCTCCATAACGGTCAACAATAGTAACATTTTCTATGAATCGGGAACACCAATGGATGTCTGAATGTTTGAGCATCATCAACCTTTGTGACCACCTTGAACCTTTCTCGTTCTTTAATACAGATTGGGGAAGATGCGAAATAAACCATCTTGCCAATAGAGGAGTAAAACACATAAGGACACCTCTTTTCCTCATAGTGTGAGTGTGAAAATAATGTAGAATGTCCCCTAGCAATGTAGGCACCGGGTTGCGGGATATGAAGATTTTGATGGCGTTCACATCTATGAGTTAGTTAGGATTTGGAAACAAAACCATCCCGTAGATGAGGAGAGCCACAATTTCCTCAAAGGATTGCAAATCTAAGTAATTCCAACAGTTTTTGGCTTTCTCGAACAAGAACTTTGCTAGGAAACCTTTGACACCACTCCTTGTTTCCCAATTGGTTGTGATATCAGATGAGTGCAACTGTAGAGCTTGAGCAATCTCTTCTGGATTTGGGTCTCTTTTCGTACCGTTGAAAGGTAGTTGATTGAGAATGGGAATCCTCAAGAGTCGGGAGAATTCTTCCAAAGTAGGCACAAGTTGATAGTCGGGAAATGTGAAGCAATGGTGTAAGGGATCAAAGAACTGAAAGAGCACCTTCATCATGTCCTCATCCGTGTTGGAGGTGACTAAGTTGAGTAGGCGACCATGTCTCTCGGTGAATGGAGAATTTTCAGGAATTATTGAAGCTAGCTCCTTAAGTTTTGGAGGGATCTTTACAAGGTTGACTTGAACAGTTTTCCTGCGAAGTGAATCCATGTCCTACAAAACAAGAACAAAGATAAATCCCAAAATCCTTGAAATGGTTAGTGAATGAGTATGATGTTATAATGTTCATGATGTTATGTACAAGTATGTATATACAAACAAAGCAAACAAGTCCTTAGGTTTAGGCTTGCATGGAGTCTTATAGGTAAGTACCCTCTTGAAGTTTAGTTGGCTCAACTTGTCCTAGTAATAGTAACCGGGTTCTAAGGAGCTCAATATCACTGGTTTGTTTCCTTGGTCATTGTTTCAGCATAAGCCTCTTTAATGGCGACCGAAGTATCCCAAGAAACCAAACCTCAATGAGTGTAGTATCGAGTATCTACTAACTTCGGACTGCTCCAAAGCCGATCATCTCACTACATTCTAAA
This sequence comes from Vicia faba, assembly GCA_948472305.1. Lineage (NCBI taxonomy): Eukaryota > Viridiplantae > Streptophyta > Magnoliopsida > Fabales > Fabaceae > Vicia > Vicia faba. The sequence goes on from CATIWC010001242.1 coordinate 343,912, forward strand.
GGCCAAGTTGGTCAAGTAAAGGTTCTAAAAGTTCATTAGTGATTCATGACATCACTCAGCGGCCCCATATTCTCCTTGATTAACTCAAGGGCTACCGGTATCCACAAATATGTCACACTAACGTAGCTATTGCTTAGACCATGTCGGTATACCCCACACAGTTTCCACAATGTACTGCTACTTACCTATAAGGTATCCCAAATCTGGGTAGAGGATTCAAACCCAAATAAAGAACCATAATGTAAAGCATACAAGTCAAACAATGAAAGCAAGTAAATGTGATCTAGCCCTAAGGTAACCCCACTTTTAGAATTATCCCCAGCAGAGTCGCTAGTTCTGTGATACGGTAGGAGAAATGACTTGAGGGTTTTGCATTTTATCGTAAATGTTGCAGTTAGCAAGAGTCGCCACCGACTTTTCTTTTATCCAAAAAGAAAGGTTAAAACGCACAGGAAAGAACTTTGAGATTTTTTTCTTGAGTTCAGGGGGTAGATTATGAAAAGGGAAGGTATTAGCATCCTTTTCATCCATGGTTTTCCATGGGCTCTTAGTTACTTGCTAGATCACTTGCTTTTTTTGTTTGAAATTGTGCTTGGTGTGGTTTTTGAAAGTATTTTGTAAAGAGGTCATTGTTTAGGCAATATTTGTAATGATTCTTGCTTGTAAGAATGTATACAAAGATGTTTGATCTTTTGAAAATATTTTCAAGTTTGTAAGATGTTTGAAAGTGTAGGTGTTCATTTTGAAAATAGCAAGGATGTTTGTTTGAAATTGAGCAAATAATTAGGAGCATTCTACCTACTCAAAAGTCTTTCTTGTTCATTTTCCTTTTCCTTTGACATTGTTATCTTACCATTGATTTGGTAAGTAACCCTATATTTGGATGTAAACGGGACGGGCGTGGGTCATCGTATAACCATGATTAGAAATTTTGCAAGGTATCTTAGCATTTTTCTTTGAGGGACTTAAGATCATTTGAAAGGCAACTTAGATAGCATCATCGAGGGACTATGATCTTGTATTTTCTTGTTTTTTGTAAGATACCTCACATGCGTAATATGGTCATTTTTGTATAAGGCAACCAAGTGGAATAACCCTACGGGTGCTTGTGTGCAAATGTATTGTTTTTATGCTTGATTTTGTCTTGAATTAGGGTTTTCTAAGTATTGGCTTTAGTCTTTCCATACAAACCCTAATTACGAGCATTTGTATATAAAAGCGATAAATTGCGGAATTTAAAGTTACTACGCTATTACAATATTTGTGGGAGGGGGTGTACAAATTGTAAATGGGGATTGCAAGAATATAAACCTAGTTAATCTATTACAACCATATTGAATTGGTATAAATATACAAGGATTTAAATGAATACAATGTACAAAATAAATATGCAACAATGTAAATGTAAAGAAAATGAGTATTTTTATTTGGATATTTTAGGGAAAAGGGATTTGTTTTAACCTAATTAATTAAAGAAAATAATTAATTAAACTTAAAAGTAAACCTAATTCACTAAGAAAAGAAATTAATAAAACCCTAATTCATTATTTTATTAAAGAAAATAAGTTTAAGAAATGCATTTTTTTGGTATTTTTGTCTTGAAAATATTTATAGCATTATAAAATATTTTTGGCCCTTTTTTACATTAAAATAAATATATTTTAATTAGTGTAAAAGAAAATAAATAATAACCTAGTTTTAAATTAAATTTACAAGACTAGTTAGTAAAAATAAATAAAATATAGTTAAATAAAATATTTTTTGTGAGAAAAATAAAATAAAATAAGTAAAAATATAAATCTATTATTTTTTTTGTATTTTTTATGATTTTTTAACATTAGGAAAATATTAAAAAAAAATAAATGAAATAAAAATAAGAAAATAAAATAAACTAGGCCAGGGGGCGCAAATAGTCTACAGGTGGTTAGAAAGCAAAAATAAAAATAAAAACAATAAAAGCCCAATGAGTCCCAGGTGCCTGCAAAAAAAATCAGAATGAAGCAAAAAATGTGAATAAAACACAAAAGGGTACCACTAGGGCTCGAACTCAGGTTCCAAAGGTTACAGGCCCGCACTTCTACCATTGGGATGGCTATACATCCGTTAACATAAGCAAAACAATAAGTATATGATACAAAATGCGCCTTGACTACTTCATCTTCAACCTCCAGCCAGACCAACTGTAACTTGCTCATTTCTCATAAAAAATGAAAACTGTAAACATGAAACTTGTAGAAAATTTCCTCACGGTTTCAAAAATGTAAAGCATTAAACTATAGATCAAAGATAAGCATGAATTTTATTGGCCCTAATTTGAACCTTAAAAATCTCATAAACTTTAATCTTAAAATTCTCTAAGCTCAAGCAAAATTAATGGAAACTATGAGCATGGTTAGCTTTAGGGCAATGATCTCTACATGTTTTATTCACAAATAAATCATTAATGATGCTTGTATGAAGAGTTCAAAGTTAAGAAAACTTACCTCAAAACTGGAAATCGTGTTTTGAGTTTGAGCTTGTTTCAAGTGATGGTGATGATCAGGTTAGCTTCCTTGAGGTCCCAGGAAGCTAATGTAATGATTAGCTTGAGCAATGGATGGCTGAAATGGTCTGGAGAAGTCAATGTGCAGAGCTCTGTTTTTGAAAATGGAGGATGGTGTTAATGGTGTTATAGTTCTGTAACAGGGTGGGATCAATTCTATATGATGTTTAGAAACTTTAGAAACCAAAAGGCCAAGAAACGCACAAGTAGATTATGAGTTTCAAGTTTTTGGTCAGTTTGTGTGAAAATGGAAGTATGAGATGTGTTTCTGACTTCTAAGTGTTTTCAGGGCATTAGCATTCGTGTGTTTATGGTCCAAGGTTTATGTATGTATAAACAAAAGTGTTTGAGAGTTTTGAGGAAAAGTGGGAAATAAGTTTCAAGAGGAGTTACAAGAATGGGCTGGGTGATTGTAAGTGTCTAAACTATTTCTTATTGGTTATAGGACTTGTTTGATCAGAAGAGAATAAGTTCAAGGCTCAAGAACAAGTTTTGTACAAAAAGTCACTTTATCAAAATGGCAATGTAACCTTTCTTCCAAAAATGGATATAAAGCATGTCCATGCATTGAATGCTTGAAGTGGGGCCTCTAAGAGCTTTGTAAACCATCAATTATGGAGTTCCTAACAAGTTTGAAGCCTTCAAAGTAGTGTTTATGCAGCATAGTTTGAATTTTGAAATTGGTTCATCACAAAATGCCTTGTAAATCAAGTGACAAAACCCTAACTTCATCTCTTCGGTTCTCCCTACTCAAAAATGATCTCAAGGAGTTCTTGAACATTTTGGAAATCTTTCAATGTGCTATACAACCCATGTTTTAATTGCTTTTGAATATTCCCCTTGGAACTATATGAAAAAGTGCCATGAAGTTGGGTCAAAATCCTGACTAAATTAGGGCAAAACTTCACTAAGTGTTTTGTTTCATGACCACATGTTCATAAAATTATAACTTGAGATCCAAGTACTTTTGGAAGAAGTTTTGTGAATAAAAGTTGTATATTTCATGGATATCTACAATTTTCATGTTGTAAGTTTCTCTTGAATCATCTTGCATCATGGTGAAAATTTTGCTCAAAGTTGTGAAAAAATAAGAAATTTCCAACACTTAGAAAAATTTCTAAGTTTACAAATTTTGACTTTTCAAAATGAAATCTTGACTTTTTGATTTCTTGATGAATAAGTTTCATATTTTGACATGTTTTGATGAATTGTGATCTTTGGCATTTGAATTTGACCAAAAAGTCAAAGTTTAACTTTTCAGTATATAGTTGACTTTTGAACAGTTGACTGAAAATTCATCTGTCAATCCTTTGAACTTGCAATGTTTTGAACCATGTTATTAGGTTAAAATGATTCCATTGGATTCTTTAGATCATTACTTAAACCAATTGATCATTTACTAGGTCAAAAATCAGAAATTGCCCTTTCTCAGTCAAAACCCTAATTTTGACCATTTTGCCCTTTTGGAGATTTGATCAAATTTCTTGAGGAGTTGTGATCCAAACTTGATCAAATGGTACATATGAGTTTAAAATGTTGATGTGGATCAAAAATTATGAAGTTTGACTGTAAATTGGCCATGGTTGACTTTTTCCCCAATACAACTAATTTTTAGGTCAACTGCTCAATTGACTGAGCAAAAGTGTGATCCAAGGCTTGAAACTTGACATGAATAATCTTGGGGGTCCATAATAATCCATGAAAGTCATATGAGCCATTGAAAGTTCAAATATCCTAGTGCAATCTCAAACCCTAATTTTGGTCATCAGTGCTTAAGGAGGTGTCTTGAGCTGATCAAACCCTAGTGCAGTCTTGGACCCAAGGAGATCTTGTGACCAAATTTTTGATAAGTGGGAGCTAAAATTTTTGGGTACAACACAGGGGAACTTGCCAGACTGCTACAACAGGAATAAAGGGAAATACAACCTCATGAAGAGGCGATTGAGACAGTGAACTTGGGTATTGAAGAGGATAAGAAGGAAGTCAAGATAGGTGCCGATCTGGCGCGTAGTGTCAAAGAGCGGTTAATTCAGATGCTACATGACTATGTTGAGGTTTTTTCCTGGTCATACGAAGACATGTCGGGACTTGACACTGATATTATGGTCCATCGCCTACCGACAAAAGAAGACTTCCCTCCCGTGAAATAGAAGGTTCGTCGTATGCGGCTGGAGATGTCAGAAAAGATCAAAGTTGAAGTCATGAAATAGTTCAATGCCAGTTTCTTAGTTGTCACCTCTTATCCATAATGGGTTGCCAATATTGTTCTAGTACCTAAGAAGGACGGTAAAGTACATATGTGTGTGGATTACATAGACCTGATAGGGCAAGCCCTAAGGATGACTTTCCGCTTCTCCATATCGTTGTTCTGGTTGACAACACCGCACAACATAAGATATTCTCCTTCATGGATGGTTTATCCGGGTATAATCAGATCAAAATGGCACCTGAGGATATGGAGAAAACAACCTTCATCACGCGGTGGGGCACCTTCTGCTACAAAGTTATGCCATTTGGGTTAAAAAACGCCGGAGCAACCTATCAGTGCCCCATGGTAGCTTTGTTTCATGATATAATCCATCACGAGATAGAGGTCTATGTTGATGATATGATAGCCAGGTCTCAGACCAAAGAGGAGCACCTTGATCACCTATAGAAGCTGTTTGAAAGGCTGAAAAAGTACAATATGAGACTGAACCCAAATAAGTGCACCTTTGGAGTAAGATCCGGTAAGCTCTTAGGCTTCGTTGTCAGCGGAAAAGGCATTGAAGTGGACCCTGTAAAGGTTAAAGCTATACAAGAAATGTTGACTCCTTGCACTGAGAAGGAGGTCAGGGGATTCTTGGGACGTCTAAACTACATTTCCAGGTTCATTTTCCATCTGACCTCTACTTGTGAGCCAATCTTCAAGTTATTGAAGAAAGATCAAGTAGTGAAGTGGAATGACGATTTCCATAACGCCTTTGACAAAATCAAGGAATATCTTCAAGCGCCTCCAATCTTGATGTCTCCAGTTGAAGGAAGACCTCTGATCATATACTTAACAGTATTAGAGAACTCAATGGGGTGTGTGCTGAGGCAGCATGACGAGTGTGGTCAAAAAGAGCATGCAATATACTACCTTAGCAAAATGTTTACCGACTGTGAAACAAGATACTCACTGCTCGAGAAAACTTGCTGCTCTTTGGCATGGGTTGCTCGCCGACTAAGACAGTACATGTTGACTCACACTACCTTGTTAATATCTAAAATGGATCCTATCAAATACATCTTTGAGAAGCCCGCTCTCTCCGGAAGAATAACAAGATAGCAAATGATCCTGACCGAATACGACATTCAGTATACAACCCAGAAAGTGATTAAGGGAAGTGTATTAGCTGATCATTTGCCTCATCAGGCCGTGAATGACTACCAATCCATGAATTTTGAGTTCCCGGACGAGAACATCATGTTAGTAACTGATTGTGAAAAACCTGGACCGGATGAAGGACCTGAAGAAGGATCCCGATGGACTATGGTTTTTGACGGAGCTTCCAACACACTTGGCAGTGGCATCGGCATTATGATCATATCTCCCGAAGGCTGTCATACTCCTTTCACTACCATACTATGTTTCAGTTGTACCAATAATATGGCTAAATATGAAGCATGCATTATGGGTCTCAAGCCTGCTATCGACTTGAGGATCAAATTCTTGAGTGTATTTGGAGACTCGGCCTTAGTAATCAGTCAAATCAAAGGAGAATGGAACACGAAGCACCCTAATCTCATCCCTTACAGAGAGCATGTGTTGACACTAATTCCACTTTTTGAAAAAGTTACCTTTGAGCATTTTCCACGAGAGGAAAATCAACTAGCGGATGCGCTAGCTACTATGTCATCCATGTTCAAGGTCAGGTGGGATAACGAAGCTCCTCATATCACTATTGAGAGAATGGATGAATCAGCATACTGTCATGAGATTGATATTGAAGGATTAGTGGAAAAACCTTGGTTCCATGAAGTCAAAAGATATCTTGAAGCCCAAGAATACCCTGAAGGAGCTTCAGTCAATGATAAGAAGTTCCTAAGAAGGTTCTCCGCCAAGTTCTTCCTCAGTAACAGAATCCTCTACAAGCATAACCATGACTCTACCTTGCTTCGGTGTGTAAACAAGAGTGAGGCAGAAAAGATTATGACTAACTTGCACGAAGGTACCTTTGGCACCCATTCTAGTGGGCACACGATGGCTAAAAAGATCCTACGGGCAGGATACTATTGGTCCACTATAGAAGCAGACTACTATCAGCATTCACGAACTTGTCACAAATGCCAGATCTATGTTGATAAAGTACATGTGCCTTCGGTTCCTCTCAACGTCTTGACTGCTCCCTGGCCATTCGCAATGTGGGGGATCAACATGATTGGAGAGATTATACCTACGGCCTCTAATGGGCACCGCTTCATCCTGGTTGCCATTGATAACTTCACGAAGTAGGTCGAGGCAGCTTCATTTGCTTTGGTCACCAAGAACGTTGTGGCTCTATTCATCAGACATAACCTCATCTATCAGTACGGTATTCCAGAAAGAATCATTGTGGATAATGGTACCAATCTCAGTAACACTATGGTCACCGAGCTCTGTACGCAATTTAAGATCTAGCATCATAACTCTTCTCCTTACCGGACGAAGATGAATGGAGTTGTAGAAGCTGCTAATAAAAACATCAAGAAGATCATACAGAAGATGACAGTGACATATAAATACTGGAACGAGATGTTACCACTTGCTCTTCATGGTTACTGCACCACAATTCCCACATCAACAGGGGCAACTCCTTTCTCTTTGGTATACGGTGTGGAAGTTGTCCTACCCATAGAAGTCCAGATCCCTTCCTTGAGAATCATGAAGGATGCAGGTTTGAATAAAGACGAATGGGTTCAGACTCGACTTGACCAATTAAACTTGATTGATGAAAAGAGGCTCGCGGCTTTCTGTCACGGTCAGAGTACCAAAAATGTATGATCAAAGCTTTTAACAATGGCACAAGGTGATCCCAGGGGTAAATGGACTCCCACATAAGAAGGGCCATTTTTGATCAAGAACATATTTTCTGGTGGAGCCATGATCTTAACCACTATGGACTGTGACGACCTTCCACCCCCTGTAAACATGGACATAGTTAAAAGATACTACGCATGAACAAAGACCCGCTAGGTTGACTGACCTAGGAAAAAATAAGGGCATCCCGGTGAACTAAAAAGGTTCGGGCAAAAATTAGGGATATACACATGAAAAAAATTTGTACACCCGGCAAGTTGAAAACCTGAAAAGGAGGCTATGGAAAAAAAGGGTATCCTAGTGGACTGAAAACCCGAAAGGGCAGTCCAGGCAAAAGTTAGGGATTTAAAGCGTATAACTATGTCCCATTGAATCACCTTACAACCAATATTCAGTATCAACTATCAAACTCAAGTGGTACTAATCAATCCAGTCAGCTTTGGACAAGCAGCAAAGAGATGAGACGCTCGAAGACATAAAGGCAATAGCATAATGGAACCCGATGGGATTATTTCACATATATGTTTTTCTTTGTACACTATTTTGTATTAGTTTCATTCTTACGACGGCATTCTCTTACTAGGATGTTCGTCTCCTTGTACAAAAACGCCTATTATAGGCAGAAATTCTTTGAATTAATACAAAATTATCTCTTTGAAAGTGCAAAACTATTTGTTTGCTTTTTATCTTTCTGTTTTGTTTGTGAAAACGTCCAGTGGTTATTTTTGAACATATGCATTTGAATGTGATTACGATTTACAAATACTCGCATAAAAAACAAAAAGACAGTTACTAATGGCTTTTAGAAACATGACAATGTCTAAGGGCCATCCATAAAATCCCTGCAGATATTTTCTCCAGCAGGTATAGAGGCAGGGGCATCCACTATAAAATTTACTGCCATGTCCACAGCATACAGCCTAATGATGTCAGGTGTTCTCACATCCCCGACGGAGCAAGAATCTCCAACTACTGCTCCTACATCTATGAAAAATTCCCAGTGAATTCGCCAAGCTTCTCAGGATTCCCCGACAGGATTTAACAAAATCCCCAAACAGTGCATGGAGTTCTCCTTCCCCAACAGAGTTTATTTCTCTAGCCACAGAAGTTCATCTCCCATCAATTCAACTTCAATAAATATTAAAGAATCGCATTCTTCATCCCCAACAACAATCAGGGATTTATTTTCCCTAATTCAATAATACATCAATAGAACGACTGACACGTTCATACATTGCATTCATACATCGTTTATACAAACATCATAGCATATGCAACACAAATTCATATATCACAATCTCATTTATTTTGAGAGCATCATGACATCGCATGAAACTGACGTTACTCTTTCAGGTTGAATTTGCAGACAGACGAATACTATCAACTTATACAGCAGGTCAAAGATCAATGCCCGAAACCAGACGGGGAAACTATCTACACGACCAAGTGGTATGAACTCCTGAAGCAAGATGAGTTTACCAACAAATATAGCAGGCCACATATTAATGCCTGAAACTAGACGGGGAACTATCTATGTGACCAACATTGTGAATTTCCATATTAATACCTAAAACCAGACAGGACAACTATCTGTGAATGACTGATTATAGATTAATACCTGTAACAAGCCAGGAAAACTATCTACATGAGCAGATTGAAGATTAATACCCGAAACAAGACGGGAGAACTATCTTTCTTTCTAAGGTCAGAGATTAATACCTGAAAACAGCCAGGACAACTATCTCAACAACCGACAAAAATAAGTTCCAGATTAATACCTGTAACAAGCCAGGACAACTATCTATGGACGACCGATTGTAGATTAATACTTGTAATCAGCCAGGAAAACTATCTACATGAGCAAATTGAAGATAAATACATGTAACAAGCTAGGAAAACTATCTTTCTTTCTAAGGTCAGAGATTAATACCTGAAACCATCCAGGACAACTATCTCAACGACCGAGAAAAACAAGTTCCATATTAATACCTATAACAAGACAGGACAACTATCTGTGAATGACTGATTGTAGATTAATACTTGAAACTGGACAGGAAAACTATCTACATGACCAGATGAAGCAATCTTACACAGGTTTCTTCTCATGATCTATAGATGCAGTCTAATACGGACTCATCCTAAAGTAATCTTACCCGGGTTTCTTCTCATGATCTACAGATGCAGTCTAACACATGCTCATCCTGAAGCAATCTTACACGGGTTCCTTCTCAACTTTCCAGATGCAGTCTAACACGGGCTCATCCTGAAGCAATCTTACACGGGTTCCTTCTCAAATTTCCAGATGCAGACTAACGCGGACTCATCCTGAAGCAGCCCTACATATGCTTCTTCTAATACATTTCCAAATAAGCAGTTAATTTCATCTTCCCCAGCAAGTTACTGTGAAGCCTGGAGTTCAACCAAAAACAGAAAAATTTTCCAAATACAATTCCTCAGTAGAGCCTTGGACAACTGAAGTTCCTAGACTCTATTCCCCATAGAGTTTTCCTCAAGCAAGAGAATAACAGAAATCAACCTTCCCCAGTGGAATCCTCCTCAGACAGCACGAACAGTAATTCCCCACAAAGAGACCTCTTATGAAGTTAGCATCTACTTTGGATGGCATCTTTAAGCCCGTCTCCGACAACTCTCAGTCATCTTCTCCAAATGGCATCTTTAAGCCCATTCCCCACACAGTCAATCATCACATCATGCGAGTGCAAATTTCTGGGCACTCTAGTGTTCAATCATCTTCCACCTTTAGATTACGAAAGGCAAACAAGACAATCTAAATATTTAGGTTTAAGAAGATTGAACAGGGGAAACTGTTGTACCCCAAAATTTGCCCTCTCATGTTTTCCAAAATCTTCCATTTGCATGGTGGTTATAAACACTTGCTTAAGGAAAATAAAACTTTTGGAGATAATCAAGTGTCTTTCGATTGGCATCTGAACAGGGTATTTCGCTTATGATATATGAGCAAGCTTCGATTTGACATTGAACTTCCTTCGATGCAAGCCTGATTCACAAGCTTCGATTGGGCGGTGGAATTCCTTCGATGCAAGCCTGATTCACAAGCTTTGATTGGGCATTGTACTTCCTTTAACGCAAACCTAATTCACAAGCTTTGATTAGGTGCCGAGACTCCTTCGATCAAGTGCAATTCCCAAGGCTTCGACTGTGCATTGGCTGCTTCAGGCTTGCCTTCAATTCACAAGGCAAGAACTTCCTACCTGCCTGCTTTGATTCACAAAGTAGTAGTCCCCTGTAGACAACTTTCGATTGGACCTCTAAAACCCTTCGATCAAGCTTTGGTCCACAAGTATCATTCCAGCAGTGCCTTCTCTGTGCTTGCCATCAACGCATAAGGCACAAAGGCATCTTCATGCTTGCCTTGGTTCACAAACCAAAGGGCTTCTCCAGACTTTCCTTCAACTCACTAGACAAAGGACTTCATACATGCCTTCGATTCAAAAGGCAAGGGCCTCTTTCATGTGTGCTTCGACCCATAAGGAAATACTCCTTATGTGCGTGCCTTCAGCGTACAAGGCCAAGGCCCCTTCAACTGGCCTTCGATTCACAAAGCAATGGCTATCTAGCTTCGACTGGGAAATGTCTCTTCATGTTTTCCTTTGATCCACTAGGCAAAAGGTTCCCTCATGCTTGCCTTGGATTCACAAGGCAAAGGCCCATCAGCTTGCCTTCGATCTACAAGGCAAAAGGCCCCTTTCAACTGACCTTCGATCCACTAGGCAAATACTCCCTTTATGCTTGCCTTCAGCGCACAAGGCAAAAGTTTCCTCTTCATGCCTACCTTCGTTTCATAAAGCACAAGATTGCTACATTATAAACACATTGGTGGCACATTCGAAGAATGCACAAGGGGTGCATGTAGGCTATTCAAAGGACACACAGATGGTGCCTTCAAAGGGCATACATTTGGCCTATTCGAAGGACACACAAATGGTGCCTTCAAAGGGCATACATTTGGTCCATTTGAAGGACACACAAATGGTGCCTTCAGAGGACCTACAATGGGTCCATTTGAAGGATACATAATTGTGAGAAACCAGTTTGTTTTATGTTGAGTCCTGGTCCAAGATGTTTGTTGGCCAAATCCCAACATGTTGCCAAGCCCAAGCCTCCTGCGCAATTGTATACGAAGGAAGTGACAGAAGAAGCTTCGACTGGCCAGAGTGAAGTGTTCAATTGGGATAGTTGTAGCCATTGAAGGGAGCAATTCAGAGCCAATCGAAAGACCAGGCGTTGGAGCATTCGAAAGAGTCAAGGCACCAAACATCACCTGTCCAGGTTCATTCAAAATTCCAAAATGGCATGAAAAGTCTCAAAATGGAAATATTTAAATTTTTCTGATTTTATTTTCAAAGCCATGTTTAATGGTTGGTCTTTAAGGACATGTTTCTTTCCCCATTTTCTTGTCTCCTCCACCTCCTATAAATACAAGACACCAACACAAGCCAACAGACTACATACATACACACACAGACTATACGCACACGCTACCTCAGAAAGCATACCAAAAATCTCATAATCTGAAACTAATTTTTACGAGGTACTCTCAGTCCAAACGAATAATAGATTTGTGTCCCTGAGACATCCAGGAATCCACACCAGCCCCTAAGCAAGTGTCTTCATGCCTAAAGCCACAAAATCCACAAACTTCTGATTGGTAAGGGTGGTAAAATCGAAGCCATACTTTTTTCACATATTATTGTTTTAATCATTTAACTTCTGTTCAGAACCATCATTAGCGCGGGTTTAACAAGATACATTCAGATATAGATGCAAGGATGAGATCATGCCATTGTTAGGGAACGATATGAGATTTCCTTCGAAACTCAAAGCCTAGGATATCCAGGTGTTGGCTCCTAAATTCGACACCTTTGTTTTGATTGATGGCAGCCATTAAAAGCTGAAAGATGTTTTCGACTGGTTAAGTCTGTCGAAGTGCCCGTCGAAAGATGGCAAAATACTTAGAAGATTTCTTCCAAGGAAGAAGGCTGATTGCCTTCGACGTCGAAGGAGTTTTCGTCGAAGACGTCTCTTGATGAAGGTGTTCGATGGTCCAGAGTGGAGCAGTTTGAAATTCAAAGCTTTGGAGGGAAAACGGTTTCCAGCAGTTACTACGTGCAAACGTGCAAGGATCTGGAGCGTCGAGCATGGAGAACGTGCCAAGTGGCTTAATCTCGAAGCAGTGTAACTGCCCGACGGTTACTTGGAATGTTTTAGTATAAATAGGAGTAGACATGTAGTTTCTCGGGTGTGTTCACAAATAGATACATAGTCACTCATTTAGATTCAAGTACCCAGTGTGAGCGAAAGAATTGTTGAGAAATGTATGTGTGAAACACCAATTTTATCAATTAAAGTCATTTACTTTTCCAGTATTTTACTCGCTTTTCTCCTTTAAATTCCTGTCGAACCTTTACTTTAAAGCCTTGTTTATTTTACCAAGCCTTTCCTTTATGCAATTTGCTTTAAACAATTTACTTAAAGCCTTATCCACATTAATCAAACTTCAACATCAACCTATGTCCATAGGATCAATCTGATCGATCCTGCGAGTAACCAAATAAGTAACCATTTGGAGGATCAGCGGTTGTTTACCAAAACCCAAGGTAAACAAATTGGCACACCTGGTGGGACTGTGTGTTGATTGATTGAAAAATAATCTCATCTTTTCGAGTTGTATGTTATTGAGGAGTGGTAGAATATACACCAACGATAACAATACTGCCAGAAGAAGGGAAGAGATGGCGAATCCGCCAAACAACAATGAAATCCCACAAACGAGTGTGGGAGCAACGGTTAATATGACCGTGGGTGAAGCGACGAATGTTGGTTCGACACCAGCAGTGTCAGTCACAACCACGGGGCCAATAACTTCGTTAGCAGGCCCCAGAATACCTTTGGGAACCCCCCCACCAAGGGGAAATATTGGCACAAGGCCAGTGGTTCCCCCAGGATTTATTCCATTCTATGGTATGCCAACTTCTGAAGTGGCAAGCCTGACGAATGCTGCGTCCACTTATTCAGACCCTTTCGTGAGTGCCTCTTCGCCACTCCAAGGCTCTGGAGTAGGCATGGCGAATAGAAATAGGACCCAACTCTTAGGAGGAACGTCCCAAGTAGCCCATGGCCTTACAAATGCCTCGACAGCAGTCTTGAGGCAACAGATGGACGAAAGCAACCATGATATGGTGCAAATGTTGGCACAAACTTTGAGTACAGTGCTAAATCCTCTAATACAAAATACTACTCAATCGAATCAGCAAGTTACAGCGCAAATGACGCGTTTGGCTGACTTCTTTGGAGTACCCCCACCTATTCGACAGCCCCAAAGGGCGCAAATAAGAGGAAATCAGGGAATATTTGTAGAGGAAGAAACCACCATTAATCAGGCTCAACAGCCTGTAGAACAACCTGTCGAAGAACCTAGGGTAATAGCCCCAGAGGTAAGGTTAGTTAACAGAAACCAAAATGCTGACGAAGTGGTTCAGCATGTCCAATACCAAAACATGGGTTTGGAAAACAATCTGGCAACCATGATCGAAAGAATCATGACTCAGAATGGAATGAACATGGGCTTTCGAAGGCCCAACTTTACATCTCCATTGTCAGAATATGTGTTACAAACTGACTTACCTCCTAGAAGCAAAGTCCCCAAATTTACTAAGTTCTCTGGGGACACGACAGAATCTACTGTCGAACATGTGGCGAGGTATTTGATCGAAGCAGGAGACATTTCAAATAATGAAAACCTAAGGATCAAATACTTCCCAAGTTCCTTAACCAAGAACGCTTTTACTTGGTTCACAACTCTACCCCCCAATTCGATCCACCATTGGACCCAGTTGGAAAGATTGTTCCATGAACAATTCTATATGGGGCAAACCAAGATAAGCCTGAAAGAACTGGCGAGTGTGAAGAGACGTTTCACTGAACCTATAGACGAATATCTGAATAGGTTTAGGTTGCTTAAGGCGAGATGTTTTACACAAGTTCCAGAGCATGAGTTGGTCGAAATAGCCGCAGGCGGTTTAGATTATTCCATTAGGAAGAAGCTAGATACCCAGTACCTAAGAGACATGGCCCAACTGGCCGATAGAGTTCGACAGGTCGAACGCCTCAAAGCTGAGAAAGCTAAGGCAACGAAAACTCACAAGAGAGAAAGAATAGCGTACGTTGAGATGGATGACGAAGATATAGAATCCTTCGACGATACTTTAGCTGTCGAAGAAGGAGAAGTCGATTTAGCAGAACTAAAACAAGGGCCACCATACTCTTGTAAACAGTTAATCCCCTCCAATGGGAAAAATCCCATTGGTCCAGACAGGACCAACGATAGGTTCCCAAAAAAGACTTATAGTTTTGACATCACAAAATGTGATGAAATATTCGACTTGCTAGTTAAAGATGGCCAAATGATAGTACCCCCTGGGGTAAAAGTGCCTCCTCTTGATCAAAGAAAGAAGAGAGGTTTTTGCAAATATCATAATTTTTTGGGCCATAAAACTTCTCAATGTTTTCTTTTCAGGAATCTTGTGCAAGACGCTATTGAGGAAGGGAGATTAAAGTTTGCTGACAAATCCCCCATGGCTGTCGACTCCAATCCACTGAAAGCTGAAGCCCACTATGCAGAACCCTCTGAGGTGAACATGATAGAGGCAACCAGGATCCAGTCGAAGAAGCCAGGCATTACCATGGTCGAAGTCTCAAAGGACCACATCAACATGCCAATCTTTGGCAGTTTTTCTGGAAATTTATCCAGGAAGACAATTGAGGCTGTCCAGAAAGCGGTCGAAGACCCGAAGTCGAAGACTGCTGAAGCACAAAAAACTGGACCAAAGCCCAGTTCCCACTTGGCCACTGTTCAAGGCCAGACGGAGAATCTGGAGACACAAATGAAGCAACTAACTCTTGCTAATAAAGATACAATGAATATCAATATGGTTGAACTTTCTGACCCTAAAGCTTCAGAAGAAGCCATAAGGCAAGAGCAGGCAAATAAAACGGCTTTCCCTAGGGAAAACGAAAACTTGGCAGATTTTTTACAAAGATGCCAGAAGAAGAAATCAGAGGTGATGCTGTGTCCAAGATGCAGTTCTATCTTTGATAAAAAAGCTGCTGAGCACATACAAGGCGTGAGAGCAGCGAACAAGAGAAGGGAGAATGCTGACCTTCGACATGACCCCAGAAGGGGTTCTAATCAAGACAAGAGGCCATTGACTTTTAGGCCTCCAACAAATGTACCAGTAGACACTTGGTACAAA
Source organism: Vicia faba (assembly GCA_948472305.1). Lineage (NCBI taxonomy): Eukaryota > Viridiplantae > Streptophyta > Magnoliopsida > Fabales > Fabaceae > Vicia > Vicia faba. The sequence continues at coordinate 359,789 of CATIWC010001242.1, forward strand.
ACATCTGGCCGGAAAAGGCCAAGTGAAGAGAAATGGCATTCCTTCGAAGTGCCAAGAGGTTCCTCTTTAATTCAGAAGAAAGAGCCTCAAGTTGCTGCACCCAAGGTTGCTCAAGTGTCCAGCAACTACAAGGGAAAAAATCCTATGTCTCGATCCCAATGGAGGAGATATCAAAGAAGGCGAAAAGCTGAAAGGGAGGCTGCCAACGAACCTAAGGCAGAAACTAGTTCGAATGTTCCCCAAAGGAAACAAAGGAAGCCTCTTGAGAGAGAACCAGTTACCAACAGGCTAGTTTGGCCTAACCAAAGTGAAGTCGAAGACGAAGATGATGCTGAGTCCGACGATACTCTGGATATAATGGTGAACATTGTTTCAGTACTGCCTAGGGAATTCAATCGACAGGTAGAAGTCGAAGCCAGTGACTGGGAGGTGGAACAAGAAATGGCCAAACATAGGCCAGTGTGCTATTTTGTCATGGACAATGGCACTACAGAGGAACAAAATGGCTTCTTCGAGCCACCTACAGAGGCGATGAAGAATCACCTCAAACCTTTGTTCATAAGGGCTAAGCTCGAAGAGACCACTGTGAACAAAATATTGGTCGACTGTGGGGCCACTATCAATATTATCCCTCATTCGATGCTAAGGAAGATTGGCAAAAGGGATGAAGAAATCAAACCTCACAATATGGTCCTGTCCAACTATGAGGGAGGCATTGGGACCACCATGGGAGTGATCCAGCTAGACATAAAAGTTGGGTCGATCCTTCGACCAACAATGTTCATGGTCATATCGGCCAAACCTAACTACAACCTTTTGTTAGGCCGTGAGTGGATTCATGGTGTAGGTGCTGTGCCTTCATCGATGCATCAAAGGCTGCTTCTATGGCGTCCAGATGGGATGGTCGAAAACATAGAGGCGGACCAAAGTTACTACCTTGGCGAAGTGAATCACTTGGGCGTAACAGACTTCGACAAAAACTTGGCTCACATAGGGCCATGTCCAACTCCAGACTTCGACATGGCGCCAGCACCAAACACCTTTTGTTCCCTATACCTGCATCCTGAGCATGGTTTCCAATGGGACAAAGAAGACTTGTCCCACATAGACTTCAGTGGGCTAACTGATATCCAACCAACTGGTTGGGGAAGTGAATTCAGTGATAATGACTGAGTCACAATCTCTGAAGCGAATTTCGGCTTATGTGGCCGAAACCAAGATGATAACGGCTCTCGAAGCCGAAGTAAAGTACATGGCCACACAGGCCAATGATCAACAATTATCTGCTGTTGGCCCAGGAAAGGATTTCGATCCAAGACCTCCTGATATCATGCCAGATGAAATGCAGGAACAGAGGCTCGACGCCATCTATGACGATGAGCCTTTGGGCTTCGAAAAGGATCCCTTGGCGAACAACATTAAGATGTTAGCACAAGACCCTCTAGAAGAAATCAACTTAGGCGAAGGATCAGAGAATAGGCCAACTTACATCAGCGCCAAAATTGATCCAGAACTTAGGTTGGAAGTAATCCAATTGCTAAAAGAGTTTAAAGACTGTTTTGCATGGGATTATGACGAAATGCCCGGTCTCGACAGAGGATTGGTAGAACTTCAGTTGCCAATCAAACCTGGAAAGAAGCCAATCAAGCAAAATCCAAGACGCTTCGCTCCAGAAATATTGTCGAAGATCAAAACGGAGGTCGAAAGACTTCTGAAGTGCGAATTCATTCGTGTTACCAGGTATGTCGAATGGATTGCAAATATTGTGCCAGTAATTAAGAAAAATGGCACATTAAGGGTGTGCATAGATTTCAGAGATTTGAATGCTGCCACCCCCAAAGATGAATATCCTATGCCTGTGGCGGAAATGCTAGTCGATTCTGCCGCTGGCTACGAATACCTGAGTATGCTCGATGGTTATTCAGGATATAATCAAATATTCATTGCTGAAGAAGATGTGTCGAAAACAGCTTTTCGATGCCCAGGGGCCTTAGGCACTTACGAATGGGTAGTGATGCCTTTTGGCCTAAAGAACGCTGGGGCAACGTACCAGCGAGCAATGAATACTATCTTCCATGATTTTATTAACACTTTTATGCAAGTTTATATTGATGATATTGTTATAAAATCTGTTTCCAAGAAGAGTCACATTGACCACCTTCGACAATCATTCGAAAGAATGAGAGAACATGGTCTGAAGATGAACCCTTTGAAGTGTGCGTTCTGTGTGAAAGCTGGAGATTTCTTGGGTTTCGTTGTCCACAAGAAAGGAATCGAAATCAATCAGAACAAGACGAAGGCAATTCTGGAAGCGAAAGCGCCATCGAATAAGAAGGAATTGCAATCTCTCTTAGGCAAGATAAATTTCTTGAGAAGGTTTATATCTAATCTAAGTGGGAAAGCTCAGGCCTTTTCACCCTTACTTCGACTGAATAAAGAGGGGTTCGAATGGGGGCAAGAGCAACAAGAAGCCTTCGACAAGATCAAAGGGTACCTCACTAAGCCACCTATTTTGGTGCCTCCTTGTAGTAATAGGAGTATGAGATTGTACATAGCTGCATCTGACAAAACTCTGGGAAGTATGTTAGCCCAAGAGGATGAGAATGGAGTCGAAAGACCCATTTATTATCTCAGTCGAGTTTTGAATGATGCAGAAACTAGATATAGCGAAGTTGAAAAATTGTGTCTATGTCTGTATTTCTCTTGTACAAAGCTCAAACAATATATAAAACCAGTTGATGTTTATGTTTCGTCTCATTTTGATGTTTTCAAATATATGTTGTCGAAACCTATCTTGCATAGTCGAATTGGCAAGTGGGCATTAGCATTAACTGAATACTCCTTGACCTTTATGCCTCTTAAGGCAGTAAAAGGACAAGTGGTTGCAGATTTCATAGTCGACCACTCTATTCAAGTCGAGGATATTAACTATGTGGAGATAGAACCTTGGAAATTCTACTTCGATGGTTCCAGCCATAAAAATGGAACAGGAGTAGGAGTTTTGATTATTTCTCCAGATAAAATTCCAACAACATTCAAGTACCAAATAGAAGGTGCTTGTTCGAACAACGAGGCTGAGTATGAAGCTCTAATTACTGGCCTTGAAATATTGTTGGAATTGGGGGCAACTCGAGTCGAAATAATGGGAGACTCAGAGTTAGTCATCAAACAAGTCACAAAGGAGTATAAATGCATAAGAGAGAATCTTATTATGTACTTTGTGATAGCAAATCGTTTATTGAAACAATTTGAGAGTGTCAATATTCGACACATACCCAGAGTCGAAAATCAAATAGCCAATGACTTGGCACAAATTGCATCAGGGTATAAGATTTCAAAAACGAGATTACAAAGAGCAATCGAAGTTCGAGAAAAGATAAAGGCAACTTGTCTATCACCATCAGACTTGGAATCGACGAGGCTAGGTTATGCTGATCACTCAAACTTCGAAATTTCGTTCATTGATAATTTGTCAGAGCAAGATTGGAGGAAACCCATTGTGGACTATCTTCAAAATCCAGGAGCTCCGACAGAACGAAAAACAAAATACAGGGCGTTGAGTTTTGTACTCATGGGTAATGAGTTATTCAAGAAGACGCCTGAAGGGGTGTTGCTGAAATGTTTAAGTGAAACTGAAGCATACATAGCCCTTTCGACTACGCATGCTGGGGCATGTGGGGCTCACCAAGCAGGCCATAAGATGAAATGGTTGTTGTTTCGACAAGGACTATATTGGCCCACTATGCTGAAAGATTGTGTTGAGTTCGCCAAAGGTTGCCAAGAGTGTCAAGTTCATACAGGCATCCAGCATGTACCAGCAAGCGAACTTCACTCGATAGTGAAGCCTTGGCCCTTTCGACGATGGGCGTTGGATCTTATTGGAGAGATTCGACCAGCATCATCAAAGAGTCAGAAATACATATTGGTAGGCATTGATTATTTTACTAAGTGGATCGAAGCTGTCCCTTTAGTCAATGTAGACCAAGAAAATGTCATTGAATTCATTCAAAAGAACATTATATTTAGGTATGGAATCCCTGAGACGATAACAACTGATCAAGGTTCAGTTTTCACTGGTCGAAAGATGCAGGAATTTGCTCAGGAAACAGGTTTCAAACTCCTAACATCCACGCCTTACTATGCACAGGCGAATGGTCAAGTCGAAGCAGCTAACAAAGTGGTGATTGGCTTGATAAAGAAACATGTTGGGAAGAAACCAAAGAATTGGCATAAGACGTTAGACCAGATTTTATGGGCTTGTCGAACGTCCCCAAAAGAAGCCACTGGTACAACACCATATAGGCTAACTTTTGGCCATGATGCAGTATTGCCAGCTGAAATTTGTCTTCAATCTGCAAGAGTTCAGAGGCATTATGATATTCCTTCTGAGGTTTATTGGAATATGATGTTAGATGAACTGGTGGATTTAGACGAAGAGAGACTACACGCTCTCGACTTACTCAGGCTTCAGAAGAAAAGAGTAGAAGACTCTTATAATAGAAAGGTAAAACCTAAGGTATTTTTGCCTGAAGATTTAGTTTGGAAGGTAATTCTTCCCATGGATCGACGGGATCGAAGCATGGGGAAATGGTCACCCAAATGGGAAGGACCCTTCAGAGTTATCCAAACTTTTTCTGGTGGAGCCTATGAAGTCGAAGAGATAAGTGGTGATAAAAGGCTCTTGAGAGTAAATGGTAAATATTTGAAAAAATATAAGCCTATACTTCAAGAGATAAAAATAAAATAATAAAAAAAAGAATAAACTAAAATAACCATAAAAAATGCCAAAATGGAAATTTTATTAATTTCAGCCAAAATGGCAATTGTTGTCGAAAACGATTACAGAAGATGGTTACAAAGAGAATCAATCAAAAGGAAAGAGAATTCTTGAGTCGAAGATACTTGGCATACTGCAGCTCCAACCTCTTCTTGCACCAAGAGTTTTCTTGCACCAGTTTGGCAATTTGAGCGTCGAGGCTTTGAGCCCTCTCAGCGAATTCCAGGCCTTGCTTGATCTCAGTCTGGCTCTCAGTGTCTGGGATGGTCGAGAGAATTTCCTCCTGGAGTACAGTGTTGGCGTTTATCTTCGCCTCTATCTCTGCAATTTGTGCTCGGAAGGAGACATTCTCTCGCTCAATAGCATCGACCCTTTTCTGTGCAGACGCTTTCTGTTTCGACAACTCGGCAATTCGAGAAGTCGAATCTGAGACAGCAGTCCACGCAGATGAGCTTTTGCCATGCAGCACTTCGAGTTGACTGTTAAAAGCTCGTTGGCGCCTGTAATCCGTTGAGACTTGATCAATCATAGAATGTAATTCCATGATTAAGTCTGAAATTTCTGGGGCTACAGCTTCGAAGTCAACAGCATTCAAAACCTCTTTTAAGCATGATGGAGCAGTGGGGTCCCCCTCTAAAGCCTTCATTAAATCTCTCTTGAAGAACTGGGCCTTAACCTTCGCCAACGCATCATCAAGAGGAGAAGTTTCAGTAGATTTTCCCGACAGGGTAGGAATTTCCTGACTAGTGTCAGAAGAACTCTTACTCTCGATGATTGCATTGAGGTAGCTGACAGGGTCAGTTTGTTTCAAGATTTCCAAGTCCTCTTTTGACCTGTGCTTTGAGGAGGTGACCCTTGCCACAGTATTATCTTGGGCTTGAGGCTCTTGAATGCTGAGTGCCTCGTTTGGTTGCTTTTCGACTTGGACTGAGGCGGTACTAGCGTCGACTTGTGGTTCTTCGTTAACATCACCTTGGGGTCCTTCGCCAGCGTCATTTTGTGGCTCTTCGCTAGCATCACCCTGGTGTTCTTCGCCAGTACCACCTTGGTGCTCTTCGTCAACAGCATCTTGATTCTCTTCGCCATTGCCTTGGTCTCTTCCTTCAGGATTATCTTCTGACGACAAGTCCACCACAGGAACCGTTTCTGGCTGTGTTTCCTCCGCCATAGGTTCTTCTGTTGTCTTCTCTACTGTTTCAGCATTGGCCTCATTCTCAGTGTGGGCTTCGTCATGGCCCAAATCTTTTTCCTGAGGCCTGCTGAGGTCAGCAGATTCTAGAGTTTCTGAAGTCCTTGGTGGAGAACTTTCAGTAGTGTCCTGAAAAAGAGAAAGAAGACAAATCTTCAGATGTCGAAAGAGACATAATCGAATACTGGTATCTATGCCTAAGTTATAAGAAGGGTCCAATAGATTACCTGTGGATTAACTTCAGCCCCAGGGCTGGAATTGTCACTTTCGACAGGCTTGGTAACAAGAGCGTTCAGTTCCTCCTCAGTTGGCTCCTCGATGACCACTGCTGGTGGCCTAGGCTTTCTCACGGCGACCTTTATTCTGACGGTTCGACCTTCAGGAGTAGGAGCAGGAACAGAAGCGTCCTTCGTTAACTTTCGCCTCTTTAAGGGAGTAGGAGGGGAATCACTGTCGTCATCACTCCCCGATTCGACCACCAATGCTGCCCTTTTCTTGGGCGAAGGGGCCTAGAAAACCAATAGGAATTCGATTGAATAACTACATCGAAAATAAAAAATCGAAAGCCAGAAGAAAAATGAAGAAAATCTGGTTACCGATGCAGGAGGCCTCCTCGAAGAGCCTTCCCCCTGTTGGTTACCCGTTGTCTTCGCCGGCGCTATAGTCTTCGCCGGCGGTGGAGGTTTTGTCGAAGGGACTCTGCCTTGTGGGCCTTCTGTAGCCTTCTTGGCTAGGGGCTTTCGAACAACTGAAAGCGAAAAAGGAAAGTTAACAGGCTAACAGTCGAAGAGAAAGATAAAAAGTAAATGTGAGAGCATGAACTTACATTTCTTTACTTTGTCCAACACAAGGACAAAAGACTTCTGCAACTCTGCTATGAAGTCCTTCTCGTCGAAGAAGTACTCAGCATAATAGCTTCTCCACCACTCCTCAAAAGATGGTGAGCAAAGGAAGTTAAGCTGGTAGTTAAACAGCGAGAGGATTGTTCGACCAGCATATCTTCCGATATGCTTGGTGGCAGCTTCTTCTGTATAATCGTTGCAGAAGTACAACATTGGCTTCTCTCTTTGAAAAATGGGAGAAGGCAGGGTTTGGATGATACCAAACTGGCGAGATACCAGATTGGGTTGATAGGCAAGCAGACTCAAATGAGTCTTAGAACTCTTAAATCGAAGAGGCATGATCCTGGGTGTCAGGAACGCCTCCCAAAGTACAGTGTGCTCATCGACATTGGGACCACTCGACTCCTTTGGATGTGGCCTTGTAAACCATGCTGGCCCCACCTTCCGTTGAGCAAATGGAGCCATAGTTGAAACAAATTCCTTCCTTCGAGCGAACATCAGAACGAAGTTAGTGAAGGTTTGTTGAAACTCCAGCCCATCTTCCACAGGTGTCAGTAGAGCCAGCCTAATTCCTTCGATACGTCTATTAGCTATCGCTGGGGCTTGTTCATTTATCTGATTCTTCTTGGGTAAGAAGGATTCGAAAGTGGCGTTGAGCCACAGTTGAAGTAGCCAGAAAGGCCCAGCGAGTAGCAAACTGCCCCTATCTTCGATATATTTCAAGAGAGTAACCCCATTGCTGATTGAGTCATAAAGACTGGCCAGAATTAGTTCTGCCAAACAGATGTTTTGGCGGTGATGCAGTTGGGTGGCAAGAGTGACCATCTTTTTGGTCACTTGTAGAGACTTTGAGCAAAACACAAAGCGAGTTAGCCATAAGGCTAGAAACGCTATGTGTTCGACATCCGACACTGTGTCTGTCGACCTATCGTGATAATGGTTGATAAAGGTGGTGTATGTTGGCTTGGTCTCAGAGAAGCCAATTTGGTCCTCCGACATCTCCTCCGGGTCGAAGTAATCTCCGGTTGGTCGAAGGCCAGTAATGGCCGCTACGTCGAAGAGTGTGGGGGTTAACATCCCACATGGAAGGTGAAAGGTGAAGTGAGAGTAATCCCAAAACAACAGCGAAGCTATAAGCATCTCTGGGGAGTAGTTTAAGCCTGTCTTCGACAACATTACTAGGTCAAAGATTCCCATTTCCTTCCAGACTGGAGTTTGATGTTTCTCCAACTTTGTTAGCCAAGCAATATAGTCAGAGGTCAGATTAGGGCAAGACCTGAAGACCCTAACACTTCTGTTGAAGAAACGGAGGTCGATTTTCTCGCGTGTAGGGTCTTCGTTGTCTTCTGCGTCCTTCTTAGCGCATGCTACTGGCTTAAGTTTCTCGACGATGGGGAAATAGCTCTTGATCTTCAGAGCTTCAGAGATGCTTGGGTTCATGGGGCCAGACATTGCGAAGATCTGGTTGGAGTATCCAACCGGGATCATCAAGTGACACGAGTAAGCATCGCGAACGGAGATGTCAGATGGTTCAGGGACCCTTCGTTTCCCTGTAGAGTTCACTACCGGAGCAGTAACAAAGACCTTGGGCTTAACAAGTTGTTCAGTTGGTGCGTTAGTCTTGGGGGCAGTAGAAGCAGAGGCCATTGTTGAGGATGAAGATGAAGTGAAAAAGGGAGAGTTTTTCTGCAAAGAGAGCAAGTTTGTATGAAAGCAAGGGAGTTTGAGGGCTAGTTTGCGTGAAAAGTCCCACAATGGGATATTCACTACTATTTATAGTAGTGGGAGAGATTCCCAATAACGAGGACATTAAATGTCATTTAATGCTGCAGGAATTAGTGGGACGCGTGGCAGCATCCTGTTGTTTTGGCCGTTTCTGCAGAAACAGAGAGACGCAGCGTGCGTCCTCGTTTTTGGGATTTGTCATAATGACAAATTTTGAAGTGATGTTTGGTACTGCACGCCGTACTGACAGTGACGTCCTAGGATCAAATCAATGATGGTTTCTTGGGATTGCCAATAGTTGGTAAAAAGCAACAAAAAGTGCACAAGTTAACTTGTGACTAAGCGTGGAAAAATAGGTGTCGAATGGCGTTTTCAAAGAATGCCTTTTTCTTTCAGAGTCGAAATAAGGCATTCTTGGGGGGCAATTTGTTGGCTCCTAAATTCGACACCTTTGTTTTGATTGATGGCAGCCATTAAAAGCTGAAAGATGTTTTCGACTGGTTAAGTCTGTCGAAGTGCCCGTCGAAAGATGGCAAAATACTTAGAAGATTTCTTCCAAGGAAGAAGGCTGATTGCCTTCGACGTCGAAGGAGTTTTCGTCGAAGACGTCTCTTGATGAAGGTGTTCGATGGTCCAGAGTGGAGCAGTTTGAAATTCAAAGCTTTGGAGGGAAAACGGTTTCCAGCAGTTACTACGTGCAAACGTGCAAGGATCTGGAGCGTCGAGCATGGAGAACGTGCCAAGTGGCTTAATCTCGAAGCAGTGTAACTGCCCGACGGTTACTTGGAATGTTTTAGTATAAATAGGAGTAGACATGTAGTTTCTCGGGTGTGTTCACAAATAGATACATAGTCACTCATTTAGATTCAAGTACCCAGTGTGAGCGAAAGAATTGTTGAGAAATGTATGTGTGAAACACCAATTTTATCAATTAAAGTCATTTACTTTTCCAGTATTTTACTCGCTTTTCTCCTTTAAATTCCTGTCGAACCTTTACTTTAAAGCCTTGTTTATTTTACCAAGCCTTTCCTTTATGCAATTTGCTTTAAACAATTTACTTAAAGCCTTATCCACATTAATCAAACTTCAACATCAACCTATGTCCATAGGATCAATCTGATCGATCCTGCGAGTAACCAAATAAGTAACCATTTGGAGGATCAGCGGTTGTTTACCAAAACCCAAGGTAAACACCAGGCCAAACAAACCTTTGAATCGAATTAAGGGAGGTCGAATTAAGGAAAATGACCTAGGTTCAACACCCAGGCCATGCTTTTGTTTTGTTAACATTTTTCTTGTAGATTCAGTGCCTTCCTCCACAGGAAATACAGCATACACCTCTAACAATATTCTCTGTTGGATCGAAGGATGACATCCTTCATTGGATCGAAGGCCCCCTTTCATTGGATCGAAGGCCACCCTTCATTGGATCGAAAACTATATTTTCTTTGGATCGGAAGATTCTTCTTCTTGTACCTTTATTTTGTTACTAGTTTATTTTAATAGCTTCCCTCTTTAATTTAACATTAAAAAAAATCATCATAAAATTTAGGATTAGGTTTTATTAATTAAATTAATTTCGGAATTAATTAATTAATTAATTTTAACATCTTCTCAAAAATTAAAATAAATTATAATTTAGGTTTAATTTCATTTTTTTATTTATTCTCTTTTCATAAAAACCAAAAATGAAACAAAAGGATGTATTCTTAGGATTTCAGACATCTTTTCAAATTCGTGCGTTATTGTTCTTTCACACTGTTTCATATTACTGTAACTGCCTAATGAGTTGTAATAGTTAGGACTTTATTCTCTGCTTTTCATTTCTCCCCAAGTTTTTGGACATGTAAATATCCCCCTCCTCGAAGCCATGTAATTGTGTATCTTTAGTTTCCGCGCTTTTTATTACTGCAAACTAATAACTGTTAGATGCATGAATAATAGGATTGTGTGGTAAGAATAAAAACAAAACGCTAGCAAACTTAAATTCAAAGACAAATAACTGAAACAAGCACACTTGCACATATACACCTCTAGGGTACTCTCACTTTGGTTGCCTTTGGAAAATAAAATAGTCATGTCCCTCGAAAGTAGGTACGCTTTAGCAAAGACCCTCGAATTAAAAGACCATAGTCCCTCGATGACCCTTCGTTGTTGCCTTACGGTAAATGATCTAGTCCCTTAAAAAAATTGATAAAGCGTCTCTATATGTTGCCTTTATGATTGTACGATGACCCGTGAATGTCCCTCATACATCCAAACGACTAGGGCTACCTACTCACTAATAGTAGGATAGCCTTGTCTAAAGGAAGGGAGGAAAAGAACAAACCTTTTGAGTAAAAGTAGATAGTTGTTAGATGCTTGCTGTTGTACCCCAAAATTTGCCCTCCCATATTCTCCAAGAAATTGCCAAGTCAAGCTTCAAAATTCCTCAAGGGTTGCACAGTGCAAAGGTCTCCCATACAGTCAAAACTAGGGTTTGTGTTCTGATCAAGAAAATGAAGTTTCTAAAGGTCCAATCAAGTCTCATGTGCCTACAAATATGGTCAAGCATCCTCATATCAAGTTTCAAGACATTCAGCTCAAAATTGCACAGTCAAAACCCTAAATTGCACTACAGTCAACTGCAGGGGCAAAATGGTCATTTGGCAGTCAAAAGTTCAAAATTTTGGGCAACATATCATTTTGAAGCCACAAACATCATTTGATCAATGCTTGATCATGATTCTCAAAATTTGGCTCAGAAATCATCAAGATGCAGAAGTTTCCTTATTTGGACAGCTGAAAAAGTCAACTGAAATTGACTAGGGCATAACTTTCACATGGATTATCAGAAAAATTCCATCCAAAGCTCATTTTGAATAGAAAGACATTCCCTACAACTCATCTTCATACTTCAAGTCCAAGAAATGCTCTCACAAAAAGTTATCAATTTCAACATTATAGGTCATTTTCAAAAGTCAACAAAAAGGGACTTTAAGTCAAAGGCCATAACTTGAGATTGGTAAATCAAAATGACATGGGACCAAAGGCATTGGTTAGAGGACTCAAAGACCTTTACAAAATGTCCAAGAACATGAGAAAAGCTTAAAAATTGAGCAAGTTATGCCTTGTAGAAGTTGGGAAATTTTTGGATATTTTGAAAAGTCAACATTACTTCAAATGACCTAAAATTGCTAATGGGCCCATTTTTCTTCCATAATTCATCATCCATGGCATGTGCACAACCACTTGTCCCAAAGGGAAGTTTTTATTCATTTTTTATTTATTTATTTGAATTTTTATTTATATTAATTCACTTAAATCAATTAAATATGTGAAAAATACTTAACTTAACCTAACAAATCTTTTTGCACATATAATCTACTCAATAATTCGTGCACATTCAAATATGGAAAGAATTGGACTGATTGGATCATGATTTGCACAAAAGCACATGGAAAATATTTGGAAAAGATCCTTAAAAAATCAAATTTTCAAAATCAATGAATGCAATGGATTTGTTCTATTTTTCTTGACCTAATGGACTCACTACATAAGCTAGAATGAAAACCTAATGCAGGGAACAACTGAAGCTGCGCAGAGGAGCATAATAAAACTTGAAATTTTTCTCAAAAAAAGTCAATACTGAAAACACCTTTGCAAGGCGATTTAGGTCTCAAGACTTCTTCCATTAGCTTCCTCAAGGTCCACTGAACGATTCTCAATCAAGAATACTCATCAGAACCTCAAGAATTGGTAACACGAGTGCAGACTGTATCAAATAAAATTCATGATCGTGCATATCAATTCATGCGTTTTTTACAAGTTTTAATATATGATTTACATTCCTTATGCTGTTCTGAAACTAACCCATGCGTTTGATTGGATTATTATGCATTATAGACGATTTCACCATTGCTAAGTTTTAGGGTTTGCAGAGTTTTAAATTGGGGATTTTGAAACGAGGAAAAATTGGAACCCTTGGCCACCACCATTAGAATCAGCATGGCTGGACGAAGAAGATACCATGCTCGCGCCTAATTTATGGACCTCCTAGGCCTAATCGCTATTTTTCCAAAGCATGCCTAGGAGAACAGTTGGAAAACCGTGGCCTATCTGTTTGTATTTCGTGAACGAGGAAGAAGATGACCTCGTGGCGAGACGTGATAGGGTCTTTTAAATTTCGCGCTAAAAACATTATCCATGCGTATTTTTCTTTTATATTATTTCTTTGTTATTATATATTAACATGTACAAGGTGGTTCAGCTGGCAAGCGTTGTGTGCGTTAACATCCAAGACCTGGGTTCGAGTCCCAGGTCTGCATTATCTCAATATTATTTTTCTATGTACGTTTACATTCAGCTTCAGCGTTGTGGTTCACCATACGCCTTCCAGAATCCAACATCCACGTGTCCCTGGAGATCAGATCAAAGGCTCAGAATTGATGAACACCCTAAGCTTGAGTCAACATGCCAGCACGTGAGCAAAAAAGTCCACCAGGCCATGCTTAAATGGGCCAAATTGCTGAAAGATTATACCTCCATATTGGGGTCTGAACCCCCTTGGTTTGCAATTTTTTCACTTTCTTTATGTTTTTTATTTTTTTTATTATTTTCTTTTGATTATTGTCTTTAATTAATTCCTTATTTTCACACAAAAATATAAAATATCAATAAAAATCAGAAAAAGGAGCAAAATATAATAAATATTTTATTTTAATTATTTTCATAAACAAATTGTATATAATTGAAGTTAGTATAAATTAGGGTTTAATTTTAATACTTTTAATAAAAAAATCTAAAAAAAGAAGTAGAATTAGGTTTAATTAATTTTCATCCTTTTATAATAATTCAAATAATTAAATATTTATTTTATTTATTTTTATAATCAAATTTGCATGTAAAAATTAAGTTTAATTTAGGTTAAAAATTTCAATATTTCTTAATAAATTAAAAAATAACTAGAATTAGGGTTTGCCTCTTATTTTAATTTTAATTAATTATTTTTCTCATTAAATTCCTAAAACACTAAAAAATACCAAAAAAAAAAAACAAGTTCTTTCTTTCTTTTTTAATTTATTAATTTCTCATTAATTTAATTTTTGCAAAAGGGTCCAACGCCCTCGTTTCGCTCTTAATTTCTTATTAATTCGCATTATTATTTTATCCCGTTTAAATAATTATGTACCTCTCCCGAAGCCTTGTAATTACTTCTCGCACTTTTAATTTCTTTATTTTTCTGTCAAATCGGGTCCTGGTTAATTTTGGCGATGTGGACCCGCGCCATTTGTAATAGCTTAGAATTTTTACATTCCCGCAATATTTTTAACTGTTAATCAAAAGCATGAAAGACTGTATGGACAAAAATAAAAACAAGCGTAGAACACCAATAACATGACAAGATAAATGCAAACGAAAACGACACACGAATCACACACACCACCCCTAGGGTACGCCTCACTGTTGCCTTGCCTCGAAAGGTGATCGTCGAGTAGAGGATGTCTTAGTAAGTCCTCATGATCCGGGAACCTGGCATGAGGGTAGCTTCTAAGGTGTCTTCCTATTGCTCTGGTGATCACCATGTCCCGAACCTCGAATTGACCCGAACACCTCCAACGGTGGTGCTACCTACCTCTCAATGGTGGGATGGCACTACTTTAAAAGGACATTTACACAGACGAATTCCTTAGGGTAGGTAGGTTCTCGTAGATACTTGCTCTAATCTCAAAACAAATTCAAAAAGACTTTTCACACTGACACCTTTTCAAAAAGCTTTCGAAAGCAATTTTTCAAACACTCTTGAGGACCGATACAAGAGTCGAACTGGAATTTTCAAAGAAACTTTTTTTTAAACCCACAGTTGAAAAGCAAACAAACCATTTTTGAAAACACAAATGAGCAAGTATCTAAGAGCCCATGGATAACCATGGATAGAAAGGGTGCTAACACCTTCCCTTTCTATAACCTACCTCCCGAACCGAGAGCAATCTCTTTAAAGGAATTTTTCTGTGCTTTTGTCCTTTCCATTTGGAGAAAATAAAAGACGGTGGCGACTCTTGCTTCCGCGACATTTCGCGAACCAGCGTTAAACAGTCAGTTCCAGATCCACCGATCACACTTGCTCAAACGAACTTTTTACACCTACACAAAAACATTTCAAAACATTTTCAAAAACGCGTTATCAACACTCTTGAGAACTGATACAAGAGTTATCATAAGGCAAATCTCCGCACTAAGGCATTTCAAAATACTTTTCAAAACACACAAAGTACAAGGTATTTCAAAATGAGCTAAGCATCTAAGAGCCCGTAGATAACTATGGATGGAAAGGGTGCTAACACCTTCCTTTTCCATAATCTACCCCCTTACTCATAAATAATCTTGAAAGGTCTTTTCTGTTCTTTTCACCCTTTCCTTTGTTGGATAAAATAAAAGTCAGTGGAGACTCTAGCTTACCACAACATTTGCAAATACAAACGCAAAACTAGTATAGCAGTTAGTTCTCCCACTGTATTACACTTTCGAACTAACCTATGTTTCAGTTAGGACTTTAAAGGGTTGTAACGTGGCCTGGTTCACAGTTTAAGAAACAAAGGATAAAGGCTCAAACTTTATTGGTACCCAACCTGTTCTTCGTGATGTTCTTCAGCCCTATGCTCAGTTAATTATGCATTCAGATTCTAATTGAGTCTGGAAAGATATTTTGGTGATGGTTTGGATACTGGAAGTTTATTTGAGAAGGCAGTCATTTTTTGTAACATTTTTCCTTTTGTTGAGGATTTTTAGTGACCTCTTTTTTTAATGTTATTATCCCTACCTTTTTCTTGAATTGTTTCTTCTGTGATTATAGTCAGTGGGATGCCCCAGTTTTTTTCTTAAGTCTCCTTCATAGGTTTTGACTTAGCGAGTTTTTCTTTTGAGAGATGATGACTGCTTGTTTTAGTGATTACGGGGAACCATCATTGTCTTTTGATTTTATAAGATCATCTTCGACACTATTCATTGTGTATGAAGGTAGAGCTTGCGACTGAATGTGCATTTGAATTAACTAAGAAACTACCATGCCCCAGGTTATGATTAAAGGTTTCAATTTATGTGAAAAAGGAAACTCCTACTTCTTAGGCTCAAAGGGGTTGACTAGGGATTATCTTCCTTATAACTCCACTATTTAGGATTTGAAGCAACGCATGTACATCGTCAGCAAGGTCTATTTAAAAGCATATTGTATGAGATTATGGTATCGTTTTCGTCATCCTCCCTCTAATGGCTTATAACTTTTAATGAGAGTTGAATATCACAAAAAAAGAAGTAAAAAACACAGTTTAAATATAGTGAAAACGAATGGATTAATTCAAGACAAACATATGCAATTCATTAATGGAAAGAAAAATAAAGTTTGACATAAAGATAAGTGTTCGAACAAACAAAAGAAATTACAACTGAAAATTCAAATGAAGTGGACGCTCTCAATCATAGTCATGATTTGACATGGGAGCAGAGACCATATTAGGAGTCTCATGAGGGTAAAACTCAATCTCCTTAGCATCAATCATATCTTGAATCTTGTTCTTCAACGCCCAACATCCATTCGTATCATGTCCAGGACTATTAGAATGGTATACGCACCTTGCATTGGGATGATATCTAGGAGCGAAAGTATTGGGATTCCGAGGAGGATCCTTCAACGTAATAAAATCTGCCTTCAATGTGTATTGCAAATCTTGAGCCAATGACATGTTGATTTGGATAAATTGTCTCTTGGGTATATCCCTCTTACGTTGATTACCATGTTGTCGTTGTTGCACTGGTTCCGGATTAGAGATCAGTACTGCCCCACAAATTGGCTTTGGTCTCTCTTATTATGACACTTCTAGCCATACACAGCATTGGACTCTTTCTTCCTATTGAAAGGCTTCTTCACAGCATTTGAAGACGCAACCACCTGAATTTTCCCACTTCTTATTCCACTTTCAACTCGTTCACCAGTTAGTGTCAGCTCAATGAATCTGGCTAAAGAACTTCCAATCAGATGATAAATAAATGCCCGGTCACAGTCCCCATGAACATATCAACCATCTCCCTATCAGACAAAGGAGGTTGCACTCTTCCAGCCAAATCTCTCCACTTTTGGGCATACTCCTTAAAGCCTTCGTTTGAGCCCATAGTCATACTCTGTAATTGCACGTGAGTTGGTGCAAGGTTGGCATTGTATTGGTATTGTTTGTAGAAGGCAACATCCAAGTCCAACCAAGTACAAATGTTGGTTCCTTCCAGCTGATAGAACCATTCGATTTGAGTACCAGACGAACTTTCCTGAAAGAAGTGAACCCATAACTTTCTGTCAGCAGTATGGGGTTGGATCTTTCGAACATAAGATCTCAGATGAGGCTTGGGACAAGAGAAACCATCATATTTAGTAAAGATAGGGACCTTAAACTTGTGAGGGATGACCACCCCTAGAATAAGACCCAACTCTTCAAAATCCAATCTAGGCACTTTTTGGATTTCCAAGGCCTTTAGGCGATCTTCCAACTATTTATACCTGTTATCCGCAGGAGGGTACTGCTCATCAGAAAAGTCTTTGTTCTCAAGAATTTTCCCAGAACCCTTATTGCTTATACCCTCAGCATTAACACTTCTACCATCTTCCTCTTGATTGTGGTCTTCTTCAGAGGAGACATCAGTAGCTTGAACTTGTTTAGCAGGACCTTTGAACCTTCTCCCCATGTTAAGGATAGAAACTGGCTTTCTAGCCATCATCTCTTTATGCCTCTATGCTAAGTTAAGGAGAGTTTCCTGGAATTGGGCATTCTGAGCTTGGAGTTCCTTGATAGTTTGTTCAAGAGCCATCTTTTACTAAAATAAACAGTAAGCAGATGAGAAAACCTATATGGGAAAACCTGTTATGTGATGATGCATGATATATAAATGCAATATTTTCAAGGATCTCGCAGGGTAAACACAAGAAATGTTAGAAGTTGAGTCTGATTGTAGCTTTGATTGAAGAACTTTGTATCGTTAAATGTCCTTCTATGAGGATCAATCTCACCATGTTGAGTGGGTCCTAGCCTTTGACTCAAGATATAGTGCTTTGGTCTTTAACAATATCTGGTTATAGGAAAATAAATCCCCTTGCCCCTTGATAGGCGTTTGGTTCATGATAACCTGCATCACAGGCCCTTGAGATCCTTGAAATGGTCAGTGAGAATGATATGGTATGATGTTATGATATGTATGTTGTGCACCGAGAAAAAGTGTAAGGTGATGAAAACAAGTAGGTCTTGCAAAAAGTCCAAGTTATTGGATAATGAATACAAACAAGTCCTGCAAGGAATTCACGTTGTTAGATAATGAATACAAATAAGCCCTGCAAGGAGTTCAAGTTGCTAGATCATGAATGTAAACAAGTCACCCAAGTAGCCTTATGTTCAAAGGCTTGCATGGAGTTCATGGGTAAGTACCCTCTTGAGTTTTAGTTGGCTCAACTTGTCCTAAAAGAAGTAACTGGGTTCTAGGAATCTCAATATCACTGATCATTCTCTCAGGCATTGTTTCAGCTCAAGCATCTGATTTGCGGCCGAAATATCCCGAGATTCCAACCTCAATGAGTGTAGCATCGAGTATAAACAAACTTCAGTCTACACCAAAGTCGTCTTTCTCACTACTTTCTAATGACTAAGTTGTGTCAACTAAGGTTCTATGGCCAGTTAATGCTTTATTACACCACGCGGCAGCCCAGCATTCTCCTTGACTGACTCAAGGTACACCGACACTAACTAATGTATCGCACTAACGTAGCCATCGCTTCAACCATATTGGTATATGTCGTACAATTTCCACGATCTATAGCTACTTACCTAAAATGCCCCAGATCCGGGTATAAAATCTATACAAGAATAACCCAAGCATATCCTGAAATATAAAGCATACAAGGAAAATAAGTAAAGCAATAAAGGTGATCTAGATCTCAAGGTAAACCCACTTTTAGGGTCCCCAGCAGAGTCGCCAATTATGTAAAATAGTGTGAGAACTGACTTTTAGGTTTTATGTTTTATCGCAAATGTTGCAGATAGCAAGAGTCGCCACCGACTTTTCTTTTATCCAATAAAGTAAAGGGTGAAAAGAATAGGAAAGACCTTTTGAGAATTTTCTTGAGTTCGGGGGGTAGGTTATGAAAATGGAAGGTGTTAGCACCCTTTTCATCCGTAGTTATGTATGTGCTCTTAATTGCTAGCTCACTCTGTTTGAAACTTCTTTGTGTTTGTGTATGTTTGAAAATATTTTGAAAATGCCTAAGTGCGGAAATTTTGTAATGATTCTCGTATCGTTGAGAATGTATACAAAATGTTTGTTTTGAAAATATTTATTGGATGAAAGTGTTTGTTTTGGAAATATGTTTTGAAAATGCCAATGTAAGGCAGTTTTCTTTGTAATAACCCTTGTATCAGTCCCCAAGAGTGTTTATAAAGCGTTTCAAAAGTAGTTGTTTTGAAAGCGTGAAGTGTGGAAATGGTTTTAGTTTGTGAGCAAGCGATTACGACCGATCTACCTACTTAAAAAGTCTTTGTTCTTTTCCTCCTCCTTTAGATAGTGTCATCCTACCATTAGTTGGTAGAGAGCCCTATCATTGGTTGTGAGGGACAAGTGTGGGTTACCGTACAGTTATAAAAGGCAACTTGTAAGATACTTTAGAAATTGTCATAAGGGAATTAAGATCGTTTACCGAAGTCAACATCGAAGGGTCATCGAGGGACTACAATCTTTTTAATTGAGGGTCTTTTGCTAAAGTATCTCACGTTCGAGGGACATGATTGTGTTATTCAGAGGCAACAAGTGAGGTTACCCTAGAGGTTAGTGTGTGAAAAGTGTTTCAATTCAGTTGTTTTGTCTTGAGGTTAGGGTTAGCTATCGTTTGATTTTAGATCTTATCATACACGCCTAATTACTATACAATGATAAGTAAATGGGGTAAAGTGCGGAAAATAAAGTTCTACGCTATTACAAAGCTTCGGGAATGGGGGTACAAATTTATGAATGGGGATGACACAAGAAATAAACATTTAAGCTATAATTTAATCACACAATACAAGTCCAAACTATTAAATAATTATTTGAGTTAAAACTCCTTTCATTTGATAAAATTAATTAATAATGTAATTAATAATGTCAAATAAAAATTATTTTATAACTAATCATTATTTAAAACAATATTAACCTTTTTTTTACAATTTTAAATTAAATACTAAAATATAAATTAATAAACAAAACAAAAACAAATAATATGTAAAATAAAATAAAGATAAATGGAGAAAGTTAATGGGCCTGCAAAACAACAATCTGGGGGTGTGAAAAGAAATTTGGGGCGTTGGGCCGTGAGTGTTAGGCCCAACAACAAGTGTTTTTTTATGTTTGAAGCAGAATAAGTGAAAAAATCAATAAAGTATTAGAATGGGTCTGCTAGCAGAAGTAACAGGGGGTGTGGGCAGTGAAACTCCCTAGGCCCAGTATGAGGCTTGCTTGATCCTGTGGGCATAGATCCAAGGAGTCCACCATGAGCTTGCTTTCCAGAGCGTCTGATCTGGGTTTGTATGGATCTGACAGTGATGATTGTGAGGGTGCATGGTTGCTACGATGAGATGCCTGCATAGAAACAATAGAGGCCACAAGGACGGTGACAAGTGTCACCGCCCGATTAGTTTTTTGATTAAAATGAATTTAACAAAACTTATGTTAAACATAATATTGACCACATGAGAGTGTAATACTCTCCTCACTTATTCTTATTCTAATTTCTATTTGTGCTTCAAATACAAGATCCCGTCGGAGAAGAAGCCTCCACCGTGCCGGAAACCGCCCTGCTATGGCGGCGACGGAGGTGTCATCACGATTAACTCCAATCTCACGTCTTTTTACCCCGATCTATTTGCTTCTCTGATCTGATCATCAATATATGGCTTGATTTTTTAGATCTTACATGGTTTTGAGTAGATCTTGAAGGGGAAAAGTGAAAACCCTAGGCGCTCAGATGTGAAAATCGGTGAGATCTTTCTGAGATTTTTATATTTTCTTCTCCTCTATTTGAGATTTTGAATCTTGAACCTTGCTTCTCTGAGATTTTCGATTTCTTTATTTCTGAAGGGTTTTGTGGTATTGATGAATATGATGAATAGTTTAGAGTTTGTGGTTCTGTGGCTGTGTAGTATTGAACAAGGATCTCTTTGTGTTTTTTATTTCTGAAGGGATTAGGGTTTGTGTGTCCTGCGGCTGTATCTCTATGTACAGTCTTCTCCTCATGAAATATGTGCATCCATTCCTTATATGCTGTGAAATTAGGTTTTTTGTTGTTTGATAACAAGCCTTTTGTAAATTTGTATTGGGCTTATGATTTTCTAATATTGTTTGTTCTTCTTAGTGAAGGAATGTTACTGCAATAGTTTATTTTACCTTGAACTGTGATGGAAATCTTATTGAGTTGTAGTAATTGGGCTGAGACTTGCAATAGATTGGGATGAGACTTGCAATAGATTGGGCTGAACTAAATTTCTTTTCTGATTTACTTTTATTGTGAACCAAACAAGTCCTTTTTTATGCATTTTTTTTCTATTTGTAGTAAAAATGTTTTCGGCCCATGATTAAACATTGTAGTTCTGACTTTTGTTGAAACAAAGTATGAGGCCTTGGTTGTTGCTTGAATGTGATTGAAAACCACCCTTAATTCTGATTCCTATCACAAGACCCTAATGATGAATTTTTAAATAGATCTTTGAAAATTCCTTATTCACGTTTCTTTCTTGTTTTCTAACATTATTCTCTATTTTTTTTCATGAGCAAGAAAAAAGATGATGGGCAATAATGGTGAGGATTAGAAAGGGAGAAATAGTGGCATGGCTTGGAGGAGTTTAGAGGGAAACATGAAGTGGGAAGCTTGAAGATATCATTAGCAATCTTAGGTTTAGATTAGGAATTCCATTGTATATTGCAAAATCATAGGCATTAGGAACATGTTTTGTAATCTTAGGGCTAGGAATTTGAAAACTCTTGTAATCTTGGCATTGGTCTTGTAATTAAACTTCAAAGTTTGATTTTTGAATGATGATGAAAGATATTGAAACTTAGATATTGGAAACTTGGATTCTTTTGAATCTTTATGTAAGCTTGTGTTGTACCCCAAAATTTTCCCTCCCATTTTTACTCAAGACATGCTCATTGAGGTCTTCAATTGCTCAAAGATGACCAAGAATTGACCAGACAAATTCTCCTTCTAAGCAATGAGTCTCTAACTAGGGTTTCATTTTCACCAAGAGGTGTGACCTCAAAAGGTATAAAATGTTTTCCATGGTCCTAATATGTCTTCAATATTGTCCATGCCAAGTTTCATGCATTACACTACAAGTTTGCTCAGTCAATTGCTCAAATGTCTAAAAATCAACTGTATTAGGTCAAAAGTAAATTGTGGCCTATATACATTCAAACTTCAAGATTTTTGGTCAACATCAACATTTTGAAGTGACATCCATCATTTTATCAAGGGTTTATCATGATTCCTCAAGAAATACTCCTAATCTATCAAAAGTAAAGAATTGCCAAATTAGGGTTTTTGTAGGAAAAGTCAACTGAACTTTGACTAGGCATAACTTTCACATACTTCATCCATTTTTCCCTAACTAAAGCTCATTTTGAAGAGAATCCAATTAGCTATAACTTCTCTTTTTCCCTCAAGTTCAAGAAATACACCAATTGAAAGATACAAGCTTATAAATTACAGGTCATTTACAGAAAGTCAACAAAAGACACTTTTTTCCAAGACCATTTACATCAAGATAAAGTCTTCAAGTGAAAACATTGTGAACATAGAGATTGAAGAGGACATCTCGAGCTTTCCAAAAAGTCAAATATCATCTTTATTGGATAAAAATTGAGTAAGTTATGGATTGCACAAGTTGGGAAATTTTCAAGAAGTGCATGAAATCTCAATTGGGCAAATTTGTAATTTTGAGCTATTGGGCCCAATTTTTAGAGTCCAAATGTGTTCATGATGTATCTCAGGGCCTCTAAACATGTCCATGCATTATTTTGTTTTTTATTTTATTTGTTTTGATTTTATTCAAATAAATTCAAAATAAATTAAATAAGTACTAAATAAATGCAAGAAATATGTAAGACATAAAAGATCCAAATCTTTTTGAAGCCAAAAAGCTCATAGCAAGCTGTCAAAACCATGTGGAGTAATTTTGGATCAAATCTTGGTTTAAAATAGAAAGAATACATATATTTACAAATCAAATATTCCACTTGATTACATATGATATGGTACCATATTTGTTACCCTAATTTGGTCCCATATATATGTACAAGCAAATCATACCTAAAGGACACGCGCATCCTGCCTCTAAGAAGCCCTAGGAAATTCTCAAAAATTCAAAGAAAGGTTAAAATTTGTATCAAGCAATCCAACCCTTCTCCATCCAAACCAAGTGTGCCATCCACTTCCTGAAGGTTCCAGGAACCATTCTCAATCCTAAGGCAACCCTAACACACGCCAGACATCTCTCACTATCTCTCTCAGTTTGGTAATTTTTCCTTGATCTCAAACTCTCAATACATGCCATTTAAATCCATACTAAGAATATATTCATATTATTGATGATATTTGCATGCATTCTAACGTGTTACATGAGAAGCTAGGGCCTTAGATCGCATATTGCCATGTTCAAGTCGTGCTAGAGTTTTGGATTCGTAACTCAGGATACAGGAGTTTTCTGGCCAATCTAAGGCCAGATTTGTGATCAGGACGAAATTTTAAGCAAGATAGGGTCTTTGTTTGGTCTTGAAACTGTTGATTTTGCAGGATCCAAGATTTAATGGATCGGAGAAGATGACCGGAGCTCTGCTCCGGCGTCTTTGACCAGTTAACTCCGGTTGGGAGCAGGCGTGGCACTATCGCGTGTTATGATTGGCCTATTTAAATTTTAGAACGTGTGTGTTTGGCTGACTAGGATTCAATGCTAGTTTCATTTATGTTGTTTTTGTTTTGATATAATAACGATTGAACAACTAGCTTAGACGGTAAAGGAATGTGTGCGTTAGAGAGAGGACCTGGGTTCGAATCTCAGGTCATGCATTTTCATCTTTTCTAACATATTATTTACAGATCCAGTGTTGGCATATCCAATGCGTGCATCATGGACCATCAATCTGAGCCATCAGATCACAGCTGATCCAAATCCAATGCACTCAAATCCGCAGAGCACCATCCACCTTCCAGACGCCTCCTCACCAGTTCCTAACGTGGCTTGGGCTTGCTGAATTTTTAAGTCTTACAAATTCCAGATCTCACCCCCCCCCCCCCCCCCAATTGTTGTTTGCATCAGGCCCGTTTGCAAATTTCTTTTATTTATTTGTTTTAATTTGTTTTTTTTCTTTTAATTCTTTTTTATAACCACGTAAAATAATTAAAATCACAAAAATTAGGTTTTAGTTTTTTTAGTAGAATTATTTTTGTTAATTAATTAATTAATTATTTTAACCCTTTTCTAATTTAAAAATTAAATAGATTTAGGTTAATTCATTTTCTTTTCATAATAAAAATTCCAAAAAAATAATAATTAGAATTAGGGTAAATTTTCAATATTTCTTTTATTAGTAAAAAAATAAAAAATGTTAGATTTATTCTTAACTTTAATTTAATTTTCTTTTTTAGTTAACTAATTAGGTTTAATTTAATTTATTCCTTTTTTTTTAAATGAACAAAAAAATGACAACAAAAAGAATTTTTATTTGTTACTTAGAACATTTTAGGGTTTAGACATCCTTTACATTTTGCGTGTGTTATTTACTTTCGTACTTTTTTATATATACTAATGTATCTGCGTATGGTTTGTAATAGTTTAAATTAGGGCTTTACGTTACTGCTTTTCTTTATTATTCTCCAAGTTTTGGACATGTAATTAATCCCCCTCCCCGAAGCCTTGTAATAGCTAGGTTTTATCTTTCCGCATTTTAAATTTCTGCAAATTATTAACTGTTTAGATGCATGACTAATAGGATTTTATGGCAAGAACATAAAATCAAAATGCTAGCAAACCTAACACAAGACAAATAACTGAATACAAACATACTTGCATATGCGCACCTCTACCCACTTCGGTTACCTTCGGATTAAAACAGTCATATCTCTCGAAACGTGAGAGATTTTAGTGGCTACCCTCCGGTTTAAAGATTATAAGCCCCTCGATGACCCTCTCGATGTTGCCTCGGTATGATCTTAAAAAACCCTAGGGTAGTTACTAAAGTTTCTTGCCCAGTTGCCTTTGTGACTGTATAAGCGCCCCTTCAAATGTCCCTCAAACATCCAATAAATAGGGATGCCTACTCACTAATAGTAGGATAGAACTGTCTAAAGGAAAAGAGGAAAATAACAACCTTTCAAGTAAAGTAGATAGTTGTTAGATGCTTGCTCAAACAATGTTTACACTTACACAAAACTTCTTTCAAAAACATTTTCAAACACTTTGTATACGTTCTCTACCATTCCGAGAAACATTACAAAGTTCTCCGTACTAAGGCGCTTTCAAAAATACTTTTCAAAACACACAAAGCACAAGGTATTTTTCAAATGAATTAAGCATCTAAGAGCCCGTAGATAACTACGGATGGAAAGGGTGCTAACACCTTCCCTTTCCATAATCTACCCCCCTTACTCAGAAATAATCTCGAAAGGTCTTTTCTGTTCTTTTCACCCTTTCCTTTGTTGGATAAAAGAAAAGTCGGTGGCGACTCTTGCTTACCGCAACATTTGCAAATACTAACGCAAAACCAATACAACAGTCGGTTCTGCCATCGTATTACAGAACTGGCGACTCTGCTGGGGAACTTATAAAAAGTGGGGTTACCTTAGAGTTAGATCATTCTAAATTTGTTTTACCTTGTGTGTTATGTATGCTTTACTTTTGAGGGCTTGTTTGGGTTGTTATTAAAAGATCCTACACTCAGATCTGGGGCACCTTTTTAGGTAAGTAGCAATAAATCATGGAGGTTGTACAACATAGACCGATAAGGACGAAGTGATGGCTACGTTAGCGCGATACTCTGGCTTGTACTAATGTTCCTTGAGTCAGTCAAGGATAACATTAGGCTTCCTTATATTGTCATTAAATGCTAACTGACCTTTAGAACCTTTAATTTACTTATCATAGCCATTAGAAAGTGGTGAAATAGCCGGCTTTTGTTCCGAGCGAAGATTGGTTGATACTCGATGCTACACTCATTGAGATTGGACTTTTGGGATATTTTGGCTGCAATACTTCGGTGCTTGAGCTAAAACAATGCCTAAAAGAAAGGCCAATGATATGAGACTCCTTAGAACCCGATTACTATTAATAGGACAGGTTGAGCCAATTGAAACTTCAAGAGGGTACTTACCTTTAAAACTCATGCAAGCCTTTAAACCTAAGGTCTTTGTGTGACTTGTTTGTGTCTGTTATATCTGTGATTTCAAGCATAATCATAACATCATAAACATCATGCACACTAACCATTTCAAGGACGTATGGGCTTATCTCTTCTCTGTTTTGTAGGTTATGGATTCAGTTCGTAGAAAAACCATCCAGATTAACTTCGCAGAAATTCCTCCTAAACTCAAGGAAATGGTCTTAAAAGTTCCTGAGAGCTCATCATTTAACAAAAGATATGGTCACTTGCTCAGTTTGGTTACTATAGGTTTTAACGAATGTTTGATGAGTTTCCATTTCCAGTTCTTCGATCCTAAGCACCATTGCTTCACATTTCCAGATTATCAGTTGGTGCCTACGCTGGAAGAATTCTCTAAGATACTTGGTTTGCCTATATTGGAGCAGGTACCTTTCACCGGTTTAGAACAAGACCCCAACTTCTAAAAATGTTGTTGTAGCCTTGCATTTGGAGCCATCTAACCTTGAGTCTAATTGGGAAAGAAGAAGTGGAGTTAAGGGCCTCCTTGCAAATTTTCTAATGAAGAAGGATCAGGTATTCCTAGATGCAATGAGTTACCATGCCTTTAAAGATGTCTTAGCTCTCTTTATCTATGGGCTGGTTCTGTTCCCCAATTCAGACCAGTTTATAAATGTCAATGCCATCAACATCTTCCTTGCTCATAATCCAGTGCCTACATTGCTCAGGGATATTCTGCATTCACTCCACACCCGTACTATGAAGAAACAAGGAACTATTATGTGTTGTACGCCTTTTCTCTATAGGTGGTTTATTTCTCACCTTCCTCGGTCAGTAATGAAGAATGAGTTAGGCGTAAGGTGGAACCAAAGGTTAATGTCTCTTTCTCACTCTGATATCTATTGGTGCCCTCGCTCTCAAGAAGATATCTCTTTTATTGATCGCTATGGAGAATTTCCTAATGTGCCACTCCTTGGCATTAGAGGAGGCATCACCTACAACCCCTCTTTATCCCTACGTCAGTTTGGTTATGCCCTGAAAGATGGTCCTCATAATATGCTCATCCAGGGTATTGTATTCGACTATTCAAATGATCTGCAAGGTTATCATCAGAGGTTCATCCGTGCTTGGGGCACGGTTAAGAAGACTGATAGTAAGACTTTAGGGCGCAAGAATTCCATCCATTTGGAGCCTTACCTCAAATGGGTGCGAGCTCATGCTCAAAGTCTTATGATGCCATATGTTGTTGTCCTACCAGTGATTTCAGAGCCTATTGTTCAAGGGGACGAGTCTCGCATCATTCTTCATCCTGATATGCTGATAAACTTTGAAGAATTGCAGAAGTCATGGATCCAGCTCAAGGAAGAACGAGATACCTTTGAGACCCAATTTTATGCCAGTGAGAAGAAAGTGTTGGAATTGATGAAGCAGATTCACAAAGATCCCAATCTCAATGCCTACATCAGCACCAAAAGAAAGCGTCCATGGGAGACCTAGGATTTTTTTTAAGTTTCTTTTTAGTTGTCATTTCTTTGTAACTTTTGCTTCGGTTGAACCTATTAATAAAAGTCTTTTGTTTATGTTTTGTTTAAAATAGCTTAAGTCCTATAAGGTCCTTGGAAACATTGCATAAGCATATCATGCATGTCATCACATAAACAGGTTTCAGGACAGGTTTCTCATCTTTTCGCTGTTTATTTCAGCAAAAAGAAATGGCTCTTGAACAGAATATCAAGGACCTTCAAGCCCAAAATGCTTAATTCCAGCAGATGTTCTTGGCTCTGGCTAAGGGACAAGAGGATCTGAAGGCTCTCATCCTGAAAGACAAAAAGAAGAAGACAAAGAAACCAGTGGGTGTCCCGAATATGGGAAGGAGATTCAGAGGACCAGCAAAGCGAGCTATAGACTTCGTAACTCTATCAAATGAGGGAGACAATCAAGAAGAGAAGCCAAAGTAAGAATAACGTAGCCTAGAGACCGATGAAGAAGAGGCTGATTATGCTAAAGAGCAGTATCCTCCTGTTGATGACAAATACAAGCAGCTGGAGGATCGTCTTAATGCCATGGAAATTCAAAGAGTACCTGGTCTGGATTTTGAAGAATTAGGGCTGGTTTCTGGAGTGGTCATCCCACCAAAGTTCAAGGTTCCCGCGTTTTCTAAATATGACGGGGTCTCGTGTCCTAAGCTGCATCTAAGATCTTATGTCAAGAAGATCCAGCCTCACACTGCTGATAGGAATTTATGTGTGCATTTCTTCCAAGAAAATTTATCAGGGACTCAATTGTAATGGTTCTATCATCTGGAAGGAACCAACATTCGTAACTGGGAAGATCTGGAGGTTTCTTTCTATAGGCAGTACCAATATAATGTTGACCTCGCTCCAACCCGTACACAACCTCAAAGCATGTCTATTGGTTCTAGTGAGGGCTTCAAAGATTATGCCCAGAAATGGAGAGGTCTTGCAGGAAGAGTCCAACCTCCTCTGTCTGATAGAGAGCTGGTAGATATGTTCTTGGGTACATTGTCTGGTCCATTTTTCAACCACCTGATTGGAAGCTCTTCAGCTGGGTTTACTGAGCTGATATTGACGGGTGAAAGAGTAGAAGCTGGTATCAATAGCAGTAAGATTCAAAGGGATGCATCGTCAAGTACAGTGAAAAGGCCTTTCATTGGGAAGAAGGAGGTCAGTGTTGCTTATGACTAGAGAAATCAGAGTAAAATTGAACACCGTCCGACGGTAGGAGCTGTAATGATTTTCAAACCTACACCAAATCAACAACAAAACAATCAGCACAGGCAGGACGCGCCCAGAAGACAATTAACCCAGCTTAACATGTCCTTATCCCAGGTTTTTCCACACTTGTTGAAGTATAATATGGTCACTCTAAGGGAGGCTCCTAAGAATCCAAATACTACGTCTCTCAGTCATAATCCAAATGCTCGATGTGCCTACCACTCCGACAGTCCAGGGCATGATACAAACGATTGTTGGGCTCTGGAGAACAAAGTGCAAGATCTTATCGAGGCAAAGGAGATTAAATTTGACCCTCCCGAGACCCCTAATGTGATAACTTCTCCAATGCCCAAGCATGGCCAAGGTGTTAATGTTGTTGATGATGACCTGTTTGTTTTTTCTGTTGATGAACTAGCTACTCCTCTTCCGATGGTTAAGAAAAATCTCTTGCGTGCCGGTTTATTTCCAGGTTGTGGTGAAGGTTGCCACATGTGTATGTCTCTACCCAATGGTTGCTTGTTGTTGAAGATGGGTGTCCAACGCCTGATGAACAACAAAGAAATTCTATTTGAGAAGACTCCCTCTACAAGAGTTCTGTGTGAAGACATTTCAATTATTACCATTTCTGACAATCCTCCCAGGGTCTCCTCCAAAAGACCTTTAAGGATTACATCCATTCCAAAGGTTTCTCCTTTAATTATCACTTTTCCTAGGCCGATACCATATTCCTCCGATAAGGTTGTTCCTTGGAACTATGGAGCTGACGTCTACTACCATGGCGTCAAGAAAGACCTATTGTCTATCAAAGATAAAGTTGATGAAGTTACTGATCCTAACATCGAAAACATTTTTGGGACCAGTAAAATTACCAGAAGCGGAAGGATTTTCTCTCCTGAGATCTCTCCAAAGACTATTTCCACTCCTTTGGTTATTCCTGCTAATGTTCCTGTTACTACTCTTGTTACTCCTGTTGCTACCCCTACTGTCATTCTTGTTGTTATCCCTGCTATTGAGTCAGCTGAGACTCGGGGAAAAGAGGTACTGGTTGAGCCTGTCCGGACAGAGGCACATAAAGAAGCTGTTCCTGAAGCTTCTAAAAAAGAAATGGAAGAGATACTGAAAATCATACGGAAAAGTGATTACAATATGGTGGAACAATTGGGGCAGGCCCCATCAAAAATTTCAATGCTAGCCTTACTGCTATGCTCTGAAGCCCATGCTAAGGCTTTGGTGAATTTCCTGAAGTCTGCTCATGTACCTTAAGAGGCTCATGCCGACCAATTCGAGAACTGCGTTACTAGTCGGACTGCTGACAATGGACTTGGTTTCTCTGATGCTGATTTAATGTCCAAAGGAAGAAAGCATAATGATGCCCTGCATGTCTCTATTGAGTGTGGGGGCACTACCCTAGCTCATGTTCTAGTGGATACAGGTTCATCATTGAATGTCTTACCTAAGAATGCTTTGGACAGATTGGATTTTGAAGGACTCACACTGAAGCCCAACAATATTGTGGTGAGGGCTTTTGATGGTTCTAAAATAATGGTGTATGGGGAGGTAGACATTCCTGTTAAAGTTGGTTCTCAGACCTTTGACTCTACTTTTTATGTAATGGACATCCTCCCGTCTTACTCTTGTTTGTTGGGTCGCCCTTGGATCCATGGGGCCGGTGTTGTTACATCTACTCTGCATCAAATGATGAAGTATCAAGTTAATGGAAAGATTGTTACAGTCCATGGCGAGGAAGAATATATAGTGAGTCACTTGAACTCTTTCAGGTATGTTGAGATGGACGGCGAGTTCCTTGAGACCCCTACCAAAATTTTGAACAGGTTCCTCAAACAATTGATGCAACCAAGACTGCTATCAATGTTCCAAAGATTACCAGACCTCCATTTAAGACGGCTTCTATGAAGGATGCCAAAGCAGTAGTTGAAGAAGGTGGGTGTACCATTTAGGGCCAACACCCTGATATCCCCTAAAAATCTGAAAAGTTTGGTTTGGGTTTTACTTCAGGAGCCCAAAGAGATGTTCGGCGTGCTCGTGCCGGAGGACCACCACTATGCATCAGCAACCATGGAAGTAATGCTTTGGAGGACAGTGGCAGTGATTGCGACATGGACAACTGGATCTTCCCAACTATCAACGGTGGACTCAACAATTAGGAGGCCAAGGATTTTGTTCCCATTACTTTTATCCAGGAGTAATTGTCTTTTTTGTTTTTGGGATATGTAATATTTAAATAATTTAACCTTTAAAACCTTGTGTTTTACCCGAGGCACAATGGTCTATTTGTGAGGGTTATTACTTCACCTTCATATGTTATTAATAAATCATTGGATGTTTTGCATGCAAATTTTATGCTCTTTGTCTTTCTTTTC
This sequence comes from Vicia faba, assembly GCA_948472305.1. NCBI lineage: Eukaryota > Viridiplantae > Streptophyta > Magnoliopsida > Fabales > Fabaceae > Vicia > Vicia faba. The sequence continues at coordinate 390,847 of CATIWC010001242.1, forward strand.
TGCTTTTACTTTATCAAAATAGCTATGCTCTCTTACACACACCCACATATCAAACTACATATCCACATCCACTCTAGATCCCATTGATAACGGTTCTGCTATTGCCAATTATGATTTTGAAAATATGATCTACCAAGCCGAGGACGAAGGTGAGGAAGATTGTGAAGTACCAGGAGAACTTGACAGACTGTTACAACAGGAGGAAAGGGCAATACAACCTCATGAAGAGCCAGTTGAGACAGTAAACTTGGGTACTGAAGAGGATAAATAAGAAGTCAATATATGTGTCAACTTGGAGCATAGTGTCAAAGAGCGATTAATGTAGATATTACATGATTATGTTGAGATCTTTTCCTGGTCATACAAAGACATGTCAGGGCTGGACACTGATATTGTGGTTCATCGTCTGCCAACGAAAGAAGACTGCCCTCCAGTGAAGCAAAAGGTTCGTCGTATGCGTCTTGGGATGCCTGAAAAGATTAAGGTTGAAGTTATGAAACAGTTCAACACCGGTTTCTTAGTTGTTACCTCTTATCCATAATGGGTTGATAATGTTGTTCTAGTACCTAAGAAGGACCATAAGGTACATATGTGTGTGGATTACAGAGACTTAAATAGGGCAAGCCCCAAGGATAACTTTTTGCTTCCCCATATTGACGTTCTGGTTGACAATACCATGCAACATAAGGTGTTCTCCTTCATGGATGGTTTCTCCAGGTACAATCAGATCAAAATGGCACCTGAAGATATGGAGAAAACAACCTTCGTCACACAGTGGGGCACCTTCTGTTATAAAATTATGCCATTTGGGTTGAAAAACGTCGGGGAAACCTATCAGCGGGCTATGGTAGCTTTGTTTCACGATATGATCAATCATGAGATAGAGTTCTATATGGACGACATGATAGCCAGGTCTCAGACTGAAGAAGAGCACCTTGATCACTTTCAAAAACTGTTTGAAAGAATGAAGAAGTACAAGCTAAGACTGAACCCAAACAAGTGCACCTTGGGAGTAAGATCTGGTAAGCTCCTAGGTTTCATTGTCAGCGGAAAAGGTATTGAAGTAGACCCTGTAAAGGTTAAAGTTGTACAAGAAATGCCAACTCCCTGCACTGAGAAGGAGGTCAGGGGATTCTTGGGACGTCTAAACTACATTTCCATATTCATTTCCCATCTAACCGCTACTTGTGAGTCAATCTTCAAATTACTGAAGAAAGATCAAGCAGTGAAGTGGAATGACGACTGCCAGACCGCCTTTGACAAAATCAAAGAATATATTCAAGAGCCTCCAATTTTGATGTCGTCGGTTGAAGGAAGACCTCTGATCGTGTACTTAGCAGTATTAGAGAATTCAATGGTGTGTGTGCTGGGGCAGCATGACGAGTCTAGTCGAAAAGAGCATGCAATATACTACCTTAGCAAAAAGTTTACCGACTGTGAAACAAGATACTCACTGCTCGAGAAAACTTGATGCGCTTTGGCATGGGCTGCTCGCCGACTAAGACAATATATGTTGACTCACACTACCTTGTTGATATCTAAAATAAATCCTATCAAATACATGTTTGAGAAGCCCGCTCTCTCCAGAAGAATAACAAGATGGAAAATGGTCCTAACCGAATATGATATTCAATACACAACCCAGAAAGCAATCAAGGGAAGTCTATTAGCTGATCATTTGGCTCATCAGGATGTGGACAACTACCAATCCATGAATTTTCAGTTCCTGGATGAGAATATCATGTTAGTGACTGATTGTGAAGAACCTGGACCGGATGAAGGACCTGAAAAAGGATCTTGATGGACTATGGTTTTTGACGGAGCTTCCAACGCACTTGGCAATGGCATCAGTGCTATGATCATATTTCTTGAAGGTTGTCATACTCCCTTCACCGCTCGACTATGTTTCAACTGTACCAATAATATGGCTGAATATGAGGCATGCATTATGGGCCTCAAAGCTGCTATTGACTTGAGAATAAAATTCTTGAGTGTATTTGGAGACTCGGCCTTGGTGATCAGTCAAATCAAAGGAGAATGGGACATGAAACATCCCAATCTCATCCCTTATCGAGAGCATGTGTTGACTTTGATTCCACAATTTGAAGAAGTTACCTTTGAGAATTTTCCAAGAGAGGAAAATCAGTTAGAGAACGCGCTAGCTACTATGTCATCCATGTTCAAAGTCATATGGGATAATGAAGCTCCCCATATCACTATTGAGAGGTTGGACAAACTGGCATACTATTATGAGATTAATGCTGAGGGAATGGAAGAAAGCCTTGGTTCCATGAGATGAAAAGGTATCTCGAAGCTCAAGAGTATCCTGAGGCTTCTGTCAATGATAAGAAGTTCCCAAGAAGGTTCTCTACCAAGTTCTTCCTCAGTAACGAAATCCTCTACAAACGTAACCACGATTCTACTTTGCTTCGATGTATGGATAAGAGTGAAGCAAAGAAGATCATGGAGAACATACACGAAGGTACCTTTGGAACCCATTATAGTGGGAATACAATGGCTAAAAAGATCCTATGGGCAGGATACTACTGGTCCACTATGGAAGCAAACTGTTATCAGCATTCCCGAACTTGTCACAAATTCCAAATCTATGCTGCAAAAATACATATGCCTTCGGTTCCTCTAAATGTCTTGACCGCTCCTTGGCCATTCGCAATGTGGGCCATTGATATGATTGGAGAGATTATACCTACAACTTCTAATGGGCACCGCTTCATCCTCGTTGCCATTGATTACATCACAAAGTGGGTTAAGGCAACCTCATTCGCTTTCGTTACCAAGAATTTTGTGGCACGATTCATCAAACATAACCTTATTTGTCGGTATGGAATTCCAGAAAGAATCATTACAGATAATGGTACCAATCTCAATAATATTATGATCACCAAGCTCTATACACAATTCAAGATTCAGTATCATAACTCTTCTCCTTACCGGCCAAAGATGAATGGCGTTGTAGAGGCTGCCAATAAAAACATCAAAAAGATCATATAGAAGATGACGGTGACATACAAATACTGTCACGAGATGTTACCGTTTTCTCTTCATGGTTATCGTACCTCAGCACATACGTCAATAGGGGCAACTCCTTTCTCTCTAGTATACGGAATGGAAGTTGTCCTACCCATCGAAGTCCAGATCCCTTCCTTGAGAATCATGAAGGATGCAGGTTTGAAAAAAGACGAATGGGTCCATACTCGACTTGACCAGTTGAACTTGATTGACAAGAAGAGCTCGCGGCTGTTTGTCATGGTCAGATGTACTAGAAACGTATGATCAAAGCTTTTAACAAAAAGGTCAGACATCAGGTATATCAAGTTGGTGACCTAGTAATCAAGCACATCATCCTTCCACAAGGTGATCCTAGGGGCAAGTGGACTCCTACGTACGAAGGACCATTTGTGATCAAGAATATATTTTCTGGTGGAGCTATGATCTTAACCACTATGGACGGTGACGACCTTTCGCACCTTGTAAACATGGACATAGTTAAAAGATACTACGCATGAACAAAGACACGCTAGGTTAACTGGCCTAGGCAAAAATAAGGGCATCCCGGTGAACCAAAAGGGTTCGGGAAAAAGTTAGGGATACATATATGAAAAAATATGTACACCCGACAAGTCGAAAATCTGAAAGGGCAGCTTGGGCAAAAAAAGGGTATCCCGATGGACTGAAAACCCGAGAGGGAGGTCCAGGAAAAAATTAGGGATTAAAAGCGTATAACTATGTCCCGTTGGATCACCTTGCAGCTGGACCATGGCATCAACCGTCAAATTCAAATGGTATTGATCAATCCAGTCAGCTTTGGACAAGCAGCAAAAAGATGAGACACTCAAAGATATGAAGGCAATAGAAGAATGGGAACCCAATCTGATTATTTCACATAGTTGTATACTATTTTGTATATTTTTCATTCTTACGACAACATTCTCTTATTAGGATGTTTGTCTCCTTGTACAAAAAACGCCTGTTATAGGCAGACTTCTTCAGATTAATATAAAAGCTATCTCTTTGAAAGTGCATAAACTACTTGTTTTTATTTTCTGTTTTGTTTACAAAAACGTCCAGTGATTATTTTTTAACATGTGCATTCGAATGTAATTACCGTTTACAAATACATGCATAAAAAATAGAAAGACAGTTGTGATACGGTGGGAGAACTGACTATGAGTTTTGCGTTTGTTTTTGCAAATGTTTCGGTTGAGCAAGAGTCGCCACCGACTTTTTATTTTATCCTAAGGAAAGGTTTAAAAAGCACGGCAAAAACCTTTGAGATGTTTTCTTGGGTTCGGGGAGTAGATTATAGAAAGGGAAGGTATTAGCACCCTTTCTTTCCATGGTTATCCATGGGCTCTTAGTTACTTGCTTAGATCACTTGCCTTTTGTTTCAATTATTTGAAATGGTGCTCTTGTGTGTGTGGGTTTGAAAATGTTTTGAAAAGAAGCCAATGTGGTGGCAACCTTTGTAATGATCCATGTTCGGATGTATACAAAGGTGTATGTCTTTTGAAAAGGTTTTCATTTTGAAAGTTGTTTTGAAAGTGTTGTGAGGTGTGGTTTTTAGAAAATAGGCAAGTGTTTTGTTTTTGCAAGTTTGATTCAAGTAACTAAGAGGTTATCTACTCCTAAATTTCTCAAAGATTATTGCTATGTTTTAACCCTTTTAACAAGTTTGTTCCACCATTGTATTTGGTGGACAATCTCATATTAGGATGTGAAAGGGACGGGCGCGGGTCATCGTTTTAGACCATAATTGCAATGGTGCCAAGTATCTTTGGGCAATTTTCCTTAAGGGACTTGATCATTTGTTTAGGCAACATTTTGAAAGCGTCATCGAGGGACTATGATCATTTGATTGTTTGTTTTGCCCAAAGAGACTTAACATGCAATATGGCCCAATTTTGAAAGGCAACAAGTGGAATACCCTAGGGGGTGCAAGTGTGATTTGTGTGTCCATTTTCATGCTTGTTTATCTTGAAATTAGGTCAAAACTATTTTCGTTGTTTTTTCGCATACAAACCCTAATTCTAACATGGTATAATTAGAAAGCAATAAAGTGCAAAAATAAATTTACTAAGCTATTACAAAACCATATATGGGAAGGGGGGTACAAATGTTCAAATGGGGATTTTGACAAGGAATTTAAACCTAAACTATTACATCAATATTGCATTATTTACAAGATGATTAATTTGCATAAATTAAATAAAATAAGAATAAATATGCAAGATGCAAAAAATGATTTTTGTATATATGAAAAAAAGTATTTTTATATGTCAAAATAAACAAAAAGAAAAGTATTATTTTTTTGGGAGTTTTTCATGCTTAGGGTTAAACCCTAATTCTATTAAATAAAATGCATTACTTATTTATTATGTACAAGTATTTATTTATTATATACAAAAATAAAATAAAATGAAGTATATTTGTCAAAAGATATTTTTATATTTAAATATTAATAAAAATAAAAAGTGTATGTATTTTGCATTTTAACCCTAAATATATATATATATATATATATATATATATATATATATATATATATATATATATATATATATATATATATATATATATATATATATATATATATATATATATATATATATATATATATATATATATATATATATATATATATATATATATATATATATATATATATATATATATATATATATATATATATATATATATATATATATATATATATATATATATATATATATATATATATATATATATATATATATATATATATATATATATATATATATATATATATATATATATATATATATTTACTAAATATGTATTATATATACAAATTAATAATATTTAATATTTAATAAAAAAAGTATTTTTTTCTATAAAATATTTTCAGAAATTAAAACAAAATAAAAATGTATAAAAATGTATTTGCACTATTTTAGTATTTTAAATAAAAGTATATGTATTTATTTATTTATGTACAAACTAAAAGAAAACCAAATAAATGCCTAATAAATTCAAAAATGGTGAGAAAAATATTTTTTATATTTTTAATATCATGAGAAAAAATAAATAAGTCAATCCAAAAAAGAAAAAGTCAAAAAGTCAAAGAAATAAGCAAAATGGGCTCAGGGGGTGCAGAAGCAAAAATATGGTGCAAAAAGAAATGTCAAACAGGCCCAGCCCAGAACCAAGTCATCTTCAACCTCAGAACACCTTTGTTCAAGCCAAACACGCGTTTTCTATCTCCCAATTCCTGGATTTTTAAGCAAAACTTTCAACATAAAAAGTGTAGAGCATGAGAAGACGAATCCAGGGATATAAAAAACTTGACTTAACTCTCTAAGATGAGGGAGAATTTCTTCTCCCCCAATTCCTGACCTAGTTTTCCATCAATGTTCAGACTCAAAATTCTTGCAGCACACATAATATAAATGAAATCTAATCATATGGGCATGTTCAGGGCTATGATTGTGACATGTTTTCTTCACAAACCTAAAGCTAACAATGCCTAATAAGAGAGATACGAGTTCATGAACTTACCTTTTCAGTTGAAGTTGTATCTGGCAATGGAGAAGCTTTCAGTGCAAGGTGATGATTGGTATAGCTTCCTTGAGGTCCAGGGATGCTATTCCAAGCTTTACTTTGTCTTGAAACTTCTTGAATCGTGCTAGAGAACTTCAACTGCAAAACAAGAAAATGAAAATGGTGGAACTGGTTAGAGGAATTACAGGTCGTGTTTTAGGTTTTGGTTAGCTTCCAATGATGGTAGGGAAGGTGTGTGAAGAGCTTTTAGCAAGAAAGCATGACAGGGATGAGAGTTGGAACTCAATCTGCAGAGATCACTCTGTTTTGGCAGTTTGATGGTGGTTCTGAGTTTGTGAAGGTATTGGAGGTGAAAGGCTCGTGCTTTAGCTTAGGATCAATGTTTTGAATGTGTATGATATCTTTCTCTAAGGCTTGGTTTGCAGGAATGGAAGTTGGTATGTCATATGCAATGTTTCTTGAACTTTAAGCAAACAATGGTCACTTGATGTTTCTAGCCTGTACAGGCCCTCACACTATGCTGCATACATTGGCCTTGATTGGTGCAATTTGCTCATAAACTTGTGCCAAGAAGATTTGGACTGTACCACTTGGATTTGCAAAATGGACATAAAGTTCTACTTTTTCAAAATGGAAATAATGCTTTTTCTAATTAAGGGTTAATTCTCCATGTAATGTCCAAATGCATAGAACAACATATTGGCACAATGGTTTTGCATTGAATTATTGAGTGAAAATGGGATTAGAGGCCTGCAATGTAGCTTAAGCATGCTGAATTCAAAATGGCACCAATGTATGAACATGTCTTGGCCAAGAACAAAAGTGACTTTTTCCCATTTTGCAAAATTCGATTCTCCCTAACCATGAGGTTGTTTGAGAAGTTCTTGGACATTTTGGAAAGCTTGGAATGTGTACTACAATCCATCTTTGAAATGAAAATTGAAATTCCAAGTGGAAGTGTATGAAAAAGGGTCTTGAAGTTAGGTAAAAAACTTGTCCAAAATAGGTCAAATTTTCACTAAGTTAAGAATGGTTTGGCACCCTTGTTCCAAAAATTGTAACTTGAGATACAAGCTTCTTTTGGGAAAACTTTGTGAATCAAAGTTGTAGATTATGCAATAGGCTACAACTTTCATGTTTTGACTTTTGCTTGAATACAAATGCATCTTGGTGAGAAAGTGGGGCAAAGTTGGGAAAAAATTAGGGTTTTTCATAACTTAGAAAAATTCTAAGTTATGAAAAATTCTCATTTCAAACCCTAATTTGCAATTTTTGATTTCTTGGTGAACAAGTTTCATGATTTGGCATGTTTTGATGAAAAATTAATCTTGACTTTTGATTTTGACCAAAAAGTCAAAGTTTGACTTTTCAGTATACAGTCAAAATTGATCAATTGACTGGGAAATTCAACTATCAATCTTGTGCATTTGGGATCTTTTGAACTTGTTGAGCATGTCAAGATAATTCCATGGGGTCCTTGAGTCCATATGTGAGCTTGTTTTGCCATTGGCTAGGTCAAACAGTCAAAAATTGCCCTTTTGCAGTCAAAACCCTAAAAATGACCATTTTGCCCTTTTAGTGATCTGATCAAATTTCTTGAGGAATTGTGATCCAAACTTGATCAAATGGTCCATGTGAGTTCATAATGTTGATGTGGGTCAATTTTCATGAGATTTGACTATCAATTGGCCACAGTTGACTTTTTCCCCAATACAGTTGATTTCTAGGTCAACTATCCAATTGACTGGGCAAAACTTGGGATCAAGACTTGAAACTTGGTATGGGTAAACTTGAGAGTCCAATATGAAGCATGAAAGTCATCTTAGGCATTTTAGGTCAGAACATCTTTGTGCAAACACAAACCCTAATTTGGGTCAACAGTGCAAGGAGAAGTCTTGAGCAGAGGAAACCCTAACTGGACCTTGATTTTCAAGGGTCTTGTGATGAGAAAATGTTGAGGAAATGGGAGGGCAAATTTTGGGGTACAACAGTTGCCCCTGTTCAATCTTCTTGAACCTGAAGAGTTAGATTGGCAAGTTTGCCTTTCGTGACTCGAGGGTAAAAGGAGATTGGACACTAGAGTGCCCGGAAATTTGCACTCGCATATTGAAGTATCAGCAATGTGATGTCGGGAATGGGCTTATAGATGCCATTTGGAGAGATGGTGGATAGGGAGATGGGCTCATAGATGCCATCTGGAGATGTGACAGAACCTTGTCGGGAATGGGCTTATAGATGCCATTTGGAAGTGTTGACCGCATAAGAGATTCCTTAGCGAGAACTTGTGTATTTGAGAAAGACAGATGTTTTCCCGGCTTGTTACAAGTGTTTGATCTTCAATCTCCTCATGCAGATATGCCCTGCCTAGATACAGGTGTCGAATCTACAACTGGTTGCTCACAGATGTGCCCTGGTTGGATACAGGAATCGAATCCGGAAATAGTCGTCAACAGATATGCCCTGGCTGGATACAGGAATCGAATCCGGAAATAGTCGTCAACAGATATGCCCTGGCTGGATACAGGAATCGAATCTTCGAACTCTTCAGACGTGCCCTGGCTAGATACAGGAGTCGAGTCTGGAAATGGTCGTTAACAGATATGCCCTAGCTGGATATAGGAATCGAATCTGGAAATGTTGTAGTTGATAGATGTGCCCTGGCTGGATACAGGAATCGAATCTTTGAACTCTTCAGACGTGCCCTGGCTAGATACAGGAATCGAGTCTGGAAACTGATCACTCTCAGATGTGCCCTGGCTAGATACAGGTATCGAATCTGGAATTGTGACAGTTGAAGGTAGTTGTCTTTGGGACTGTCTTTTTCCCTGAAAAGGCAAAAACATAAGTTGTATGCAATGTCATGATGCATGATATGCATGATGTCATGATGTTCAACATGAGATAGTGTCGTATGCACTTTATCATGTATGTAAGCAAGATGTATGAAAATGTGAAATGTTTATGAATGTAATTTCGTCTTAGGAAAATAAATCCTTGACGACCGGCCGGGGAATGGCTCTGTGGAAGAGATACTTTGCTGAAGTTTTGATGAGAGGCCTGCTGAGGACTTCAATGATGGATTCCGCTGGGGATAATGATGATAAACTCTGCTGGGGATACCAAAGATAAACTCCGCTGGGGATTGAAAGAACTTTTCCGAGGACGATCTTCCGTGGCAATTAGCTGAGGATAACCCAGTTATAAGCCTTTGTGAGGAATAACTTTGAATAAAGCTCGGGAGAGACGTTCGTATTCTGCAGGGGACAAGCTTCCAGAATCTACTGGAGATAAGCTTTAAGACCTGCCGGGGGTAAGAATTCCACTTTCCTGGGGAAACTTTTGGAATTGTACTGAGGTACTGATATTCTGCCGGGGAATGTTGTGCCTTTTCAGGATCGACGGGGAACCAACTCTGCTTGGGGAAAGTATTGCTGAATCTTGTCCTACTCTGCGGGGAGTTGAGATGATTTGATCACGTTCTTCAGTCGAATCTACCTTGGTACCTTGGCGGACAAAGAAACCAGACTGCATCAGACAGCTTCATATTGTCCCTGTTTCTGATGTCACCTGTAATTAATCTTTTGTTTCATATGCAAATATTTATGAATCAGCAATTTAATGTCAAATGCATATATCAAAAATGAACATTGGACGTTTTTCGCAAGACAAAACAGAAAAAGGAAAAACAATGGCAATTTGTATGGACAAGTGAATTTGTATTGATTTGAATTTTGCCTGTGAATAGGCGTTTTTGTACAAGGGGCTGACATCCTAGTAAGAGAATGCCGCCGAATAACATAGAATTTACAATTTTGAAAAGGAAACAAAACAGTTATGTGAACAATCCCACTGGGTTCCAACTCTGCTATCGCCTTTATGTCTTCAAGCGTCTCATCACTTTGCTGCCTAGTTGAAGATGAAGCTGATTGGTCGATGCCGAAGTCTGAGCCAGATAGTTGATATCGAATTCCGGATGCGAAGTGATCCAATGAGACATAGTATTACGCTTTATCCCTAACTTTTGCCTGGACCGCCCTTTCGGGTTTTCAGTCCACCGGGATACCCATTTTTGCCCAAGCCGCCTTTTCAGGTTTTCGACTTGCCGGGTGTACAAAATTTTTTCATTTCATCCCTTATTTTTGCCCGAACCCTTTTGGTTCGCCGGGAAGCCCTTATTTTTGCCTAGGTATGTCAACCTAGCGGGTCTTTTATTCATGCGTAGTATCTTTTCACTATGTCTGCATTGGCGGGGTGAGGAAGGTCGTCACCATCCATGGTGGTTAGGATCATGGCTCCTCCTGAGAACACATGTTTAACCACAAATGGCCCTTCGTAAGTAGGGGTCCATTTGCCCCGGGGATCACTTTGAGGAAGGATGATGCGTTTGATTACCAGGTCCCCAACTTGATACTCTTGTGGTCTCACTTTCTTGTTAAATGCCCTGATCATCCGTTTTTGATACGTCTGACAATGACAGATAGCGATGAGCCTCTTTTCGTCAATCAGGTTTAATTGATCAAGTCGAGTCTGGATCCAGTCATCTTCATTCAAGTCTGCATCCTTCATTATCCGGAGAGAGGGTATCTGGACTTCAATTGGCAAGACTGCCTCCATGCCATAGACCAAGGAGAAAGGAGTTGCCCCGGTTGACGTCCTTGCTGAGGTACGGTACCCATGAAGAGCGAACGGTAACATCTCGTGCCAATCTTTATAGGTCACTGTCATCTTCTGCACAATTTTCTTGATATTCTTATTAGCTGCCTCTACAGCCCCATTCATCTTCGGCCGGTAGGGAGAAGAGTTATGGTGCTGTATCTTGAATTGTTCGCAGAGTTCAGTGATCATTTTGTTATTGAGATTGGTACCATTGTTCGTAATGATTCTTTCCGGGACGCCATACCGACAGATCAGATTATGCCGGATGAAACGTGCCACGGCGCTCTTGGTTACCGTTGCGTAGGAAGATGCCTCAACCCACTTCGTGAAGTAATTGATTGCCACCAAGATGAAGCGATGCCCGTTGGATGCTGTCGGTCGGATCTCACCGATCATATCAATGCCCCACATTGCAAAAGGCCAAGGTGCCGTCAGGACGTTCAGAGGAACTGGAGGAATGTGCACCTTGTCAGCATAGATCTGACATTTATGACAAGTTCGAGAGTGTTGGTAACAATCGGCTTCCATTGTGGACCAGAAATATCCTGCCCGAAGGATTTTCTTTGCCATGGTATGTCCACTGGAATGTGTTCCGAATGTACCTTCATGCAGTTCTATCATGATCTTCTCTGCTTCAGCCTTATCCACACAATACAGTAGAGTCGAATCATGATTCCGTTTGTAGAGAATGCCGTTGCTGAGGAAGAATTTTGCCGCAAACCTCCTCATGAACTTCTTGTCATTGACAGATGCACCTTCAGGGTATTCCTGAGCTTCCAAGTACCTCTTCACCTCATGATACCAGGGTTTTTCAGTCACCTCTTTGGCCTCAAGATCGCAGCAGTATGCCGGTTCGTCCAACTTCCAGATAATGATCCGGGGAGCCTCATTGTCCCATTTAACTTTGAACATTGAAGACATCATAGCTAGTGCGTCCGCTAGTTGATTCTCCTCTCTTGGGAAGTGCTCAAAAGTTATCTCTTCAAAGTGGGGAAGCAAGATCGACACATACTCCTTGTAAGGAATAAGATTTGGGTGTTTCGTATCCCACTCGCCTTTGATCTGATTGATCACGAGAGCGGAATCTCCGAAGACACTCAGAAATTTGATCCTTAAGTCGATTGCAGCTTGTAGACCCATGATACATGCCTCATATTCTGCCATGTTGTTGGTGGAGTTGAAACACAATCGGGCGGTGAGTGGAGTGTGAGTTCCTTTGGGAGATATGATCACAGCGCCGATGCTGTTACCCAAAGCATTGGAGGCTCCGTCAAAATGCATAGACCATCGGGATCCTTCCTCAGGTCCTTCATCCGGTCCAGGCACTTCACAATCAGTTACCACCATGATGTCTTCGTCCGGAAAATCGAAGTTCAATGATTGGTAATCGTCCACAGGTTGGTGTGCCAAATGATCTGCCAGTACACTTCCTTTAATTGCTTTCTGAGTTGTATATTGGATATCATATTCTGTTAAGATCATTTGCCATCTTGCTATTCTCCCAGACAGAGCAGGCTTTTCAAATATGTACTTGATGGGATCCATCTTTGAAATCAATAGAGTAGTGTGAGTCAGCATATACTGTCTCAGCCGGCGAGCAGCCCATACTAGAGCGCAACAAGTTTTCTCAAGCAGTGAGTAACGAGACTCACAGTCGGTAAACTTTTTGCTCAAGTAATAAATAGCGTGCTCTTTTCGGCCAGACTCGTCATGCTGCCCCAGCACACACCCCATTGAATTGTCAAGTATTGTCAAGTATAGTATCAGAGGTCTTCCTTCCACTGGTGGCATAAGAATGGGTGGTTCTTGGAGATATTCCTTTATCTTTTCAAAGGCAGCCTGACATTCATCGTTCCAGCGTACTACTTGATCTTTCTTCAGTAATTTGAAGATTGGCTCACAAGTAGCAGTCAGATGTGAGATGAATCGGGCAATGTAATTCAGTCATCCCAGGAAGCCTCTGACTTCTTTCTCTGTCTTTGGAGTCGGCATCTCTTGTATGGCTTTTACCTTGGCAGGGTCCACCTGAATACCTTTATCACTTACCCCAAAGGTGCATTTGTTGGGATTCAACCTCAGCTTGTATAACTTGAGTTGGTCAAACAGCTTCCTCAGATGGTCAAGGTGCTCCTCCTCAGTATGGGACCTTGCAATCATGTCATCAACGTATACCTCAATCTCATGATGGATTATATCATGAAATAAAGCAACCATGGCACGTTGATAGGTTGCCCCAGCATTTTTCAACCCGAATGGCATGACCTTGTAACAGAAGGTGCCCCACTGAGTCACAAAGGTAGTCTTTTCCATATCTTCCGGAGCCATCTTGATCTGATTATACCCTGAAAAACCATCCATGAAGGAGAACACCTTATGTTGAGCAGTATTGTCGACAAGAACGTCGATGTGAGGTAGCGGGAAATCATCCTTGGGGCTTGCCCTGTTCAAATCCCTGTAGTCGACACACATCCTGACTTTTCCGTCCTTCTTTGGCACTGGCACCACGTTGGCAACCCACTGAGGGTAAGAAGTTACTGCTAGAAACCCGGCATCGAATTGCTTCATAACCTTAGCCTTGATCTTTCCGGACATCTCTGGGCGCATGCGGCGGACCTTTTGCTTTACCGGAGGGCAGTCTTCCTTGGTTGGCAGGTGATGAACTACAATGTCGGCATCCAAACCAGGCATGTCTTCATAGGACCAAGCAAAGATCTCCATGTAATCATGTAGCATCTGGATCAATCGTTGCTTCACACTGAGCTCTAGATTGGCACCAATCTTGACTTCTTTCATATCTGTCTCAGTACCCAGGTTAATTGTTTCCACCGGCTCTTCATGTGGTTGAATAGCCCTCTCTTCCTGGAGTAGCAGTCTTGCGAGTTCACCAGGCACTTCGCAATCATCTTCACCTTCGTCCTCGGCCAAGTTGATCGGATTCTCGAAGTCATAACTGGTGGTAGCAGAGCTGTTACCAGTGAGATCCAGAGTGGATTGAAACCTGTATAAGTGAGTGTGTGTAAATATAGCTGTTTTGCAATATATAACACAAAGAAAAAGAGCACAAGATTTGAAATGCAACAAACGTCCAATGTTTTGATTGATGATATATGGAAATGTCATACAAAAAGCCCTCACAAATGGAGCTACGATGCCCCGGGTAGGACACCGAGCCAACAAAGTTTTAACATATTGTTTGTTACAAATTGGAAATCAAAAGAATTAATTACTGCGTGACAAATGTGATAGGTGTAAAATCCTTTGCCGTCCAGTTGCTTGGTCCGTTGATGGTGGTCGGGTAGATCCAACTATCAAACTCTGCTTCCTCTACATCCTCCTCGATAGCATTCACCCTCGGACTGGTGATAAACACTGGAGCCTTTCTGATCTTTTCCTTGCGCACAGCCCTCTGAGCCTCTGCAGTAAAGCCCAGCCCAAACTTGTCATTCTTTTGAGTGAAGTCAGGAAGCTGACCCCAATTTGCACAATTGCCTTTCTCGATTACAGCCCGGGCATCCTTCAAGGACGCCATCTTCAACGGAAAGTCTTCTTCAACCACTGTTTCAGCCGATGCCAGCGTTGGAGGAACCTCCTCAAAATGCTGAAAGGGGGTTTCAATGAACTCCCCGTCCATCTCGATATACCGGAATGAATTCAAGTGACTAACCATGTATTCCTCCTCACCCTGCACAGTAACAATCTTCCCTTTGACAGGGTATTTGAGCTTTTGGTGTAGAGTGGATGTTACTGCCCCAGCCTTGTGAATCCAGGGTCGACCCAACAAGCAGGAGTAAGATGGACGAATATCCATTACATAGAACGTTGAGTCGAAGACTTGGGAACCCACGCGAATAGGAATGTCTACTTCACCGTGCACCATCCTCTTGGAACCGTCAAAGGCTCTAACAATGATGTTGCTAGGTTTCAACTCCAGACCCTCACAATCCAAGCGATCCAATGCCTTTTTGGGCAAAACATTCAGTGAAGAACCGGTATCCACCAACACGTGTGCGAGAGTAGTGCCCCTGCATTCTATGGAAACATGCAGGGCATCATTGTGATTTTTCCCTTTGGCGGTAAGATCAGCATCTGAGAACCCCAAACCATTGTCAGCTGTCAAATTAGCCACACAGTCGGTGAATTGATCTGCAGAGGTCTCTTGCGGCACATGGGCCGTTTTCAGAAATGAAATCAGGGCTTTTGCATGGGCCTCTGAGCATAGCAGCAATGATAGCATAGAGATTTTGGAGGGAGTATGCCCCAACTGTTCAACAACATTGAAGTCACTCTTTTTGATGATTTTAAGGATTTCCTCCATTTCTTGTTGGGAGGCTTCCACAACAGTCTTTTTTGGTGCCTCTGTCCTGGCAGGCAAATCGGTAGCAACTTCTTTGCCCCGAGTATCAGAGGACTCGGCGGCAGTAGTAGACACAGGAACTTGATTTGGAACATGCACACTTGCGGGTGTGATGGTGAGAGGTTTTCGGATAACGGGCGGTGCAATGTCAGGCGAGAAGAGCCTGCCACTGCGGGTAATCTTGGCAGGACCAGTGATGTTACTGATACTGGTATTGGTGTTGAACTCCTGCTTCACCCCAAGCACATACACATCGGCCCCATAATGCCATGGGACCGCTTTATCAGACTCATAGGGGAGAGGCCCCGGAACAGTAATAGTAATGGGTGCAACAGACATAATTTGGACTGGTTTCTTCATGCGAGCCTTGGTAGGATTGTAAATTGTGACAACAGATATTTCTTCAACGGAAACAAACGGAACAGCAGTTTTCTTGAACAGAATTTCTTTGTTGTCCATCAGGCTTTGGATGCCTGATTTCAGCAGCGGACAACCGGTAGGGATAACAGCACACAGGAGGCAACCCTTGCTACAACCCAGAAATAAACCGGCTAGTAGTAAGTTCCTCTTAACAGCCAAAAGAGGGGTAGCAACATCATTCACCGAAACAGCATACAAATCTTCCTCGATGGCATTTACTCTATGCTGGGGCATAGGAGCAGTTACAACATTTGGCCTCTCAGGCGCCTCAAACTGAATTTCCTTTGCGTCGATAAGATCTTGCACTTTATTTCTCAAGGCCCAGCAATCATCAGTAGTATGCCCGGGGCTATCGGAATGATAAGCACAACGGGCATTTGGGTTATACTTATGAGATGCAGTATTGACGACCTTAGGAGCTTCTTTGATGGTCACCAAGTTGGTTGATAACAGTTGGGGTAAAATTTGTGATAAGGTCATACTCAGCCAAGTATACTGCCTCTTGGGCCTTTCGCTTCTTTGTTGATTGTACTGCTGAGGAGCAGCAATAGGTTTTGAAATGACCAAAGCATTGACGGCTTGGCGACTTTCTGGCTTGACTTGTCTTCTAGGACCATAGACGGCACTTGCTTCTTTCTTGAAAGGCCTTTTTTCAGTACTTGGGGAGGCAGCCTTTTGTATCTTCCCTGACCTGATGCCAGCTTCAATCCTCTCACCCGTCAGAATCAAATCCGTAAACCCAGCGGAGGAGTTACCAACCAAATGATTGAAAAATGGACCAGACAAAGTCCCTAGAAACATATCAACCAGCTCACGATCAGTCAATGGAGGCTGCACCCTGCCAGCCAAATCTCTCCATTTTTGTGCATATTCTTTAAACCCTTCGCCCGTCCCTAGAGACATACCCCGAAGTTGGGTACGCGTAGGAGCGAGATCAGAATTGTATTGATATTGTCTGTAGAATGCGGTTGCCAAATCTTCCCAGTGTCGGATACTAGTCCCATCAAGTTGATAGAACCACTCAAGTTGTGACCCCGAAAGGCTATCTTGGAAGAAGTGAATCCAAAGGTTCTTATCCGTCGTGTAAGGTTGGATCTTCCTTACGTACGACCTTAGATGCAGCTTTGGACAGGAAGACCCGTCGTATTTGGCAAAAGCAGGCGCCTTAAACTTGTGTGGAATTACTACCCCAGAAGATAACCCCAAATCTCCGAAATCCAGCCCCGGTACATTCTGAATCTCCATGGCGCTCAAGTGGTCCTCTAATTGTTTGTATCTGTCAGCAGCAGGTGGGTATTGTTCGTCATTGTAGTCTGTCTCGTTGTCAGAGACTGCAGGACTAGGAGCTCCTCCCCCTTGGGGACTGTCTTTCTCAGTAGAAGAAGTAGCTGGATCAGCTTCATTATGGAGTGTGTTCCCAAATCTGCGTCCGGTGTTGAATAACGCAGTCCTCTTTTTCTTCTTCTTCTTCAGGAGTAGGGTCTTCAACTCTTGCTGACCTTGGGCCAAGCTCAGGACCATCTCTTGAAACTGGGAACTTTGGGCCTGAAGGGCCTTGATTGCTTGCTCACTGGATGAGTCTGGATTCATGATGACTGTTCAAAATAAACAGCGAAGGAGATTTAGCAACCTGTGAAATAGGGTACCTGCTATGCATATGGTGCAATGAGATGCGTATGTTTTATGTTTTCAAAGACAAACAAGATTCAACTTTGTAGACAAAAGGGAAACACACTTCATTAGATTAAAATTTTAATTGTTCAACAACTTGCCCTTAGGCAATACAGGAATGAAAAATACTGGAAAGGAAATACAAGCTATAAAAGGAAATATCCAAAGCCCATCAGTGCTCCCATGGCCTCCTTTTCTCAGTGTTGATGTAGTTGTTCAGGACCCGCTCTTCCTCCAATTGCTTAGTCAGCCTCTGGATCTTCCGTTCCTGCTCGTTGAACTTTTCCTGATAGAAATCCCGTTCTTCTTTTAGCTGCGCCCAAGATCTCTTCATTGTGTCAAAATCAGTAGGTATCTGAGGAGGGAGGATAGTTGGAGGAACCCCATCTTCATCAGGAGATTCAAAAATGATAGGTCTAACAGCTTCGTACGGCATACCTAACTTCTAAGCACGGATGCGGACCCATTTGCAATAGGGTTCCATTGGTAAAGAAGTCTTTGGCCCTAACTCATGTGGGTCATCTTTGTGAATTCTGTTCCAAGCTTTAATGAATCCATGGCGTAGTTTGTCACTATCTGCCTGAAACTCAAAATGGAAGTGAGGAACCAACATTTCATGAGGCCCGACTCTTCTGGCTCTTCCAAACTGGCGGAGAGCTAAACATGGATTATAAGAGATTCCTCCTTGGATACCAATCAACGGAACATTAGGGTATTCTCCGCAACGATCAATGACAGCTACCTCATCCAAACCTCTGAGAGCCCAAGTGATGTCATTATCAGTGAGAGACATTAACCTCCGAGCCCAACCTTTTCCTTCTTCATTCTTCAGCACGAACTTAGCAAGGTGCGAAATAAACCACCTTACTAGCAAAGGAGCACAACACCACGGAGTTCCCCGTTTTCGAGCAGTACGAGCATAGAGTTGTTGCAGGATATCACCCAAAAGAGTGGGTACAGGATTCCGAGACATGAAGATCCTTATGGCATGGACACTGATAAAGGTGTCAGGATTAGGAAACAATATCAGACCGTAGATCAAAAGAGCCAGAATATCTTCTTACGCCTTGAAGTCCAAGTCATTCCAGAAGTCATTAGCCTTGCCAACCAGAAATTTGACCAAAAAGCCCTTGACTCCACTTCTAGTTTCCCAGTTAGCCAATACCTCTTCTTTGGTCAAGGGGAGAGCTGCAGTAACCTCTTCAGGCCTAGGAGTCCTTTCCAAACCAGTGAATGGAGTTTGATCCAAGACAGGGATCCCAAGCAAATAAGAGAATTCTTCCAGGGTAGGAACCAGCTGGAAGTCTTGAAAGGTGAAACAATGATACAGGGGGTCATAAAACTGGGTCAGAACACTTATCAGTTGTTGGTCCCATTTCGCAGTGATCAAGCCAAGGAGAGAACCATGCCTGTTGATGAAGGAGGAGGTGTTTGGAATCCTACCAACCAAATCCTTGAGCAAAGTTGGTGGTTGAACAAAGTTGAGCCGGATAGTATTCCTACGCACTGGCATCATGATGTCCTACAAAACAGAGCAAAGATGAAACTTTTTTGTCTTTGAAATGGGTTAGTCCTTTATACAGGATGCATGCAATGGTATGATGGCATGATGCTATGATGAAGCACACCACAAGTATTCACATAGGCAAACATGATAAGGCACACAAGTCACACAAGACAACCCTTAGGTTTCAGGCCAGCATGAAGTTTAGGTATTACCCTCTTTTGGTTTCGTTGGTTAAAACCTGTCCTATCAAAAGTAACCAGGTTCTAGAGGATCTCAAATCATTGGCTATCCTCAATCGGTCATAACTCCAGCATCGCAATCTTTTCTTGCGGCCAGAACCATCGCGAGAGTTTAGCCTCAATGAGTGTAGCATACTGCTACTGTCCTAATAGCCAAGTTTGGTCAATTTAAGGTTCTAAGGTTGGTTGGTGTTTAATGACTCCTTAGAAGACCTATATTCTCCTCATTGCAACATAAGGGATATAGGTACAGACCAAGGTGCCACACCAATGTAGCCACTGCTTCACCCATGTCGGTCTACGCCGGACAGGTCCCTCACACATTATGCTACCTAAAAGGGTATTTCCCAGATCCGGGTTAGGATCTATGAAACTCCGATGCAAAGCCCACAAATATAAAAGCAAACAAAGCAAACAATTGAAAACAAAGGTGATCTAAGCCCTAAGGTTACTCCACTTTTAATACTTTCCCCAGAAAAAGTCGCCAGTTCTGTGATACGGTGGGAGAACTGACTATGAGTTTTGCGTTTGTTTTCGCAAATGTTTCGGTTGAGCAAGAGTCGCCACCGACTTTTTATTTTATCCTAAGGAAAGGTTTAAAAAGCACAGCAAAAACCTTTGAGATGTTTTCTTGGGTTCGGGCAGTAGATTATAGAAAGGGAAGGTATTAGCACCCTTTCTATTCATGGTTATCCATGGGCTCTTAGTTACTTGCTTAGATCACTTGCCTTTTGTTTCAATTATTTGAAATGGTGCTCTTGTGTGTGTGGGTTTGAAAATGTTTTGAAAAGAAGCCAATGTGGTGGCAACCTTTGTAATGATCCATGTTCGGATGTATACAAAGGTGTATGTCTTTTGAAAAGGTTTTCATTTTGAAAGTTGTTTTGAAAGTGTTGTGAGGTGTGGTTTTTAGAAAATAGGCAAGTGTTTTGTTTTTGCAAGTTTGATTCAAGTAACTAAGAGGTTATCTACTCCTAAATTTCTCAAAGATTATTGCTATGTTTTAACCCTTTTAACAAGTTTGTTCCACCATTGTATTTGGTGGACAATCTCATATTAGGATGTGAAAGGGACGGGCGCGGGTCATCGTTTTAGACCATAATTGCAATGGTGCCAAGTATCTTTGGGCAATTTTCCTTAAGGGACTTGATCATTTGTTTAGGCAACATTTTGAAAGCGTCATCGAGGGACTATGATCATTTGATTGTTTGTTTTACCCAAAGAGACTTAACATGCAATATGGCCCAATTTTGAAAGGCAACAAGTGGAATACCCTAGGGGGGTGCAAGTGTGATTTGTGTGTCCATTTTCATGCTTGTTTATCTTGAAATTAGGTCAAAACTATTTTCGTTGTTTTTTCGCATACAAACCCTAATTCTAACATGGTATAATTAGAAAGCAATAAAGTGCGAAAATAAATTTACTAAGCTATTATAAAACCATATATGGGAAGGGGGGTACAAATGTTCAAATGGGGATTTTGACAAGGAATTTAAACCTAAACTATTACATCAATATTGCATTATTTACAAGATGATTAATTTGCATAAATTAAATAAAATAAGAATAAATATGCAAGATGCAAAAAATGATTTTTGTATATATGAAAAAAAGTATTTTTATATGTCAAAATAAACAAAAATAAAAGTATTATTTTTTTTGGGAGTTTTTCATGCTTAGGGTTAAACCCTAATTCTATTAAATAAAATGCATTATTTATTTATTATGTACAAGTATTTATTTATTATATACAAAAATAAAATAAAATGAAGTATATTTGTCAAAAGATATTTTTATATTTAAATATTAATAAAAATAAAAAGTGTATGTATTTTGCATTTTAACCCTAAATATATTAATAAATATATATATATATATATATATATATATATATATATATATATATATATATATATATATATATATATA